>LPNX011120567.1:701760-720867 GCA_001517045.1 Pseudotsuga menziesii | reverse complement strand
GTGAGTGAGTCTAGCTTAACTGACTCTTAGCCATTCAATCACACTCAGTTAACCACTTGACCAAAACCCTAATTGACTCACCAAACCCTAACTGAAGTCAGAGTACAATAAATGATTGAATCTCAACTGAAAGAGATCCAACACATGTCATAGCAATCCAACCATCAAGTGCTAGTGCTCCATGACTTCAATGAACACCAATGAGGTTAACTGAAGCAGAACTGACCATCAGAAGTTGGTGGAGGCGCCCTTGTTCACTCCAGATCATTAAATAATATATTTAATGAGAGGAGGTGCCTTAACTGACTGGTTTGAATTGATTGTAACCACCAGTTAGCCATTAGGTGCATTAATATCACTCAAATCACCCCCGGAGTGCTCCAGTTAGCCTCCTTGACTATAGGAGAAGGCTAAGTTAGCCTCCTTGACTGTAGGAAGGCGTGGTTGTGACTGGATGATGGCAATTAATGCTCCACTGATGTCAATTAATGTCAATTATACTTAGGATAGTGGTTTAACTAGGCCAATTTGACCAAAAAGAGTGTGTATGATGGTAAATGTCTCCAACACTTCCTCTTTGCGTTCTTGTTTGATTTCCTTCCTCTTATAGCTTTTTTCTGTGAGAGTTGTGAGATTCCTATTTCACCTTCCTCTTCATCAGACGCATCCTCCTCTGAAGTTGGATATTATGATTTGATCTAGACTATCGATTCCTAAAGGTTGTAATATTCAAGAGGGCCTTTCTCTTCTGATCTAGGGTTTGATGGCGATGGGGACTTCCCTAGTTCTTCTTCACCCAGAGTTGTTTCTGATTCTAACCTTATTTCGTCTTAAGTTCCTTCCAGGGATGCGAATTTGTTTCCTGCCTCTGGTTTGGATTTCTGAGTCAGATCTTCCTTCCTGGGATTTGGATGACCATGATTTCTTCCCTCTCTTTTCTGAGCTTGTTTATGGTTTTCTCTGGCCCATTTGGTTTGGAGACACCCTTCTTCTGCTTCTTTTTTCACTTGTTCTGAAGGAAGCTTTGGGCAATTCTTCTGAAAGTGCCTCTAGTCATGACAGTACCGACATTTGAAGTGAAACTGCTCGTAATCTAGTTTTTGGTAGTGTTTCCACTCTCCCACCGTTAACTTGATAGCTTATGATAGACCAGCTTCCAGATCTACTTCAACACATATTCCTGTACAAGAATATTTTTCTTTAGTATTGGCTTTATCAATATATTTTCCAATTCTACTACCAATGGTTTGCAGGGAGTACAGGCTCCAGCAGTGAATCGATAGATTTGGAAGACGAACCCAGACCGTCATAGCTTTAGGGACATTTACAGCAAGATCAAAATCAGGAGTCCATCGATTTAGATAGAGGCCTTGTGGACCCATGAAGTAAGGCCCATTGCGAAAAATCAGATCATTATCTTCCTTGGAGATAAACTCAAAAAGAAAGAAACCCTGACCTACCGCGTAGCAGGTAACGCTATTGGATATCAGGGGTCTCCAGTTTTTTTGGATCCATTTGTCAGTTGACTTGGGGGAAGGCCAGAGTCCAGTAAACTGACCAACCAAAGGTTGATCTTCCAGAGAAACTGCAAAGTGCATGGGATTTTGTGGCGGAAGGTCGATAGTTGGTATCTCATCCAGCTTCTTCACAAATTTTGGGACATTGGGCGCAAATCCAGTTTTCAAGTTTTTCCCAGAGACTAGTTTACGAAATGCTTCAGAGTCCTCATTGGAGAAAGGCAGCTGCACACCACCTCCGGCTCCGTTCATGGCTGGAGATCCAGGCCACGACCCAGATCCAGATGCATCGGCGTCAGGCCAGATCCATTCTGAGAGATCCGCTCAGAGCTCGCAGAAAAAATACCTCCCAATTTTTTTGAACCTATGTCACCTTTATGTTGTTGCCTTAGCCTCGTTAGTTTTTTGCAAGGGGGGGATAATCCTTTTTTAGTTATATCTCTCATTTATGCTAAAGCTATGTAATATCTTTTTGTTTTGACATTGTAGTGGTATGTGTTGTTTCGATATTTTTGGATTTGTTAATGATTAGGAGATTATTGATGGATTGGATATGTTGGTATAATTTTGGTTATGCTCTGTAAAGATTAATAAAAAAATTATATTTCTAATGAAATATACTAATTTTTTGTGGGAAAAAAACCAAATAAATTCTATTAATAAAAAGGAAAATATACAGAGATCTAACTGTCGGTTTGTCACATGGGAAACCAGACTAGATACAAAAAAAAAAAAAAAAAATTGTCATTGTGAACTTACATGAACCCATTGTCACATTTTGAAAAGTTCCTATATTTAGTGCTCCTAAGACTAACAATATGCCAGTGAAAATTAAAGGGACTGATATTGAACCTAAGATAACTAGAGAACACAATAGTAAAACTAGCATAAAAGAGGCTATGGATCTTGCTCTTCATCATAAATATATATCATTGAAACCTCTTGAACCTACACAGACGGGCATTCCTTCATTGCTTTCTCCTTGTTTGCAAATTCAAAACTTGTGGTAGCCTTAGAAATTTGGTTGATTTTTGCATTCGTTGTGCTTATTTGGTCTTGAAGCTCTAAAGAACCGTTGCTACTCCCCTAATCATCCAAGAAAGCATTCATAAGCACAAAGAGCCCTGAGATAATCGCTTAAATTTGAATTTCCAAACACAAACCTAAGATTCCAACTGCCATAAAATGGATAAGATGCCTTGTGTTGCGACTTCTTCCACCAATTTCTACTGCCAAAATTCTGTGTTAAACTAGCTCAAGCCATAATATTCCTCTTGTCTGTTATCATCACAAGAGTGAGAAATCATCTAAGCCATATTGGCACAAAAAAATATCATGAAGAGAATACCTCTGTATAGATGGTTTCTAGAATCCTCTATCATTCCAGACCAAGATCAAAGGTCAATGCTCCTACGAGTTCCATGTACCGCCTTGTGCCGTAAATAAAACACATAGAAAATTAAAAAATCAGTATCATTATTAATCAAATTTTAAACTAAATATAATTCATTAGCTTATATTGTTTAACTTATTATACTAATCCATTTTTTAATTTTTGTATTATCATTTTTTTTTCTGGGTATATTTTTTCATTTTTCTATCGTTATTTATGGATACAATCTCAAGACAACCCATGATGCATGACACCAAAATGGTCGATGACGTTAGTATCATATTGATGGAGGATGTTATCACATCAATTTAGGGACTTTCATTGTAAAGATAGCTCTTGGATTGACAAAGGTTTTTGGTGCAGGTAATGTTCTTTTTTTTCTACATAAACAATTGCGATTGAATCAGTAAAAAATAAACATTGTAACTTTATTTAGAAAGAAAAGTGTACCATATCGATCTGGACATGCATCTCCTTACTAGACAGATTCGAAAATACCCCTTTACCACTTGAAATGTCATTATTACTAAAGTAGTGTGAATATGAGAATGCAAATTACGAATATGGTCCAACATACATAACTCACATAAGTTTCATGACTATTATAGTATGTTGTGAGTGCAATGCCGTATTTCCTATTGTGTCTCACTCCTCGAGCTCCTTATTTGACTTTTTGCCTTTTGTGGAGCTTTCTATTGATCCAAGTGAAAATCACCTAATCCCTCACGGAGACCATGTTTTTGGTAAATCCATGGTATATACCTATGGTTTTGGTGAATAATAATAATAACAATGATAATAATAATAATGAGAAAATCCATATGCGCGGCTTTATGCCACCCATGGTATTCACTCTTGGTTTGGTTGTAGCTCGTGGTATTTAAAAAGGAACTAAAACAAAAAAGTGAAATATATAAAAACATAAAGACATAAATGGAGAGGCGTGACTCTAGAGAGGACCCCCATAAATACTATATATAGAGGCCTCTTATTCATAAAATAGCATTCAACCACTCATTCACGATGTAGTTGTATACATTTTATTTTATTCAATAAAGAGAGATTTACTTGCTATATATTATTCTCTTTATTTTACTATGTTTATTTGATTATTTTCCATTGTGTTCCTTCACAATCTCGATCAATCATATCAGACCAGTCTGCTCCTAATTATTCTTAGTGGTTGTCGTCAATGAGGTCAAGGTATAGACAGTTGGGTCTCCAACAAATTTATCTTGAGGACAACCACTATCACCAGTCCAAGCGACCTCCCATGGCCGAAGAAAAGAGAGATGACTAAGAGGGTGATCCTTTCAAGATATTTCTCGAGAAAGCCCTTGTGCGACATAGGAACAAGATGATGGACAAATTCTCTCAAATCCTTCTATAAGTACGGACGCCAACTGAGGCATCTTCGTCAAACAACCATTTCGAAGGTGTGACACCCTTTAAGGTACAAGCCAATTTTGATATCCCCTTATTTTAATCCCATGTAGATTTCAATGCTCTAGAAAAATGGTTGAATTCACTAGATTGTTATTATTTTGTCCAAATATTTTCTGACGAAGAAAATATCACCTTTGCTTTCCTTAAATCCCATCCCCGTGTAAAATCTTGGTGGGAAGGTTACTGAGAGAGGTGCACTGCATATGCATCTACGCAATTTAGGAAAGAACCCACTTGGGAAGCCTTTGTTGATACCCTCAAAGAGGAGTTCTACCATGTTGGAAACTATGACGACCAATACATGAGACGGATGACTCTACAGTAGGAGAGAAACTAGACGGTGCTAGAGTACACCAACATCTTTCAAACCTTGTGCTCAAGTCTAGGTATCAAACACTCTAAGCGACACTTGGTTTTGAAGCACTACAATGGTTTACATAGTTACATTCCAAAAAGGATGGATTTCTTGAGCATCTCCTCACTGGGATCTACTTATCGATATGTAGTCAAAATCAAGCATAAATTCAAGCATCAGAGTAAGTAAGAGTTCTTATCATTACAAGGAAAAGAGCTTGTAACGGAGTTCATTGCGAAGGTTCTTAATGTTACAAGATTGAAAAAAATTGTCAAAAAACCTCCTCTACAAACTCTGCCAATGGTAGCGGATGTTTTAACATAGGTTTTATTACAAATACATTTTATAACTAAAAAAACTCGACAACCGAAGGTTTTAGCGGATATTTTATTACAAATGTGCTTTGTTGAAAATAGGTGTAACAGTGTGTATCTGGATAAAACGCATCAGTCCTGTATGATATAAATAATATGCACCGGTGCACTCAAATAGATCGAGCACCAAATAACATCAAATTTCAACACTGCATCTGTGCTTATGTATATCTTATAAGCATTGATTCTTATGTACAACAGAAATGCATCGATGCGATATTTTACATCATACGCACTATAAATTTTTAATATTTTTAAGCTTTAACGGTGTTGTCTATTTATAACAACACCTCAATGCATTTCATCATACTAAGCACCTGTGCATACAAACTATTAAAATGGCTCAGTGCATTTAAACAATTCAAACACACTTGTGCAATTAATTATAAAAACCATTGGTGCATAAAAGCTCTCCAAAATCCTACTGTATATGAACAATTAAAAATCACCATTGAAATTAATAAACAAAAACACACTGGTAAATGTGACTGAGACATGGAAATTTTTATTTTTAAAATTTAATGGTGCGTTTAATTTACATTGGAGTAACTAGCGTATCATTTATATAAACGCATCAATGTGTATCACTCGAACAAATGCACCAGAGCGACATAAACTACCAAAAGCACTACATGTGATTATTTGAACAGTGACTACTGACATTGTAGTGAAATATATATATATATATATATATATATATTCCATTATTCATCACAAATTGATTTTTTTTATAGTACTATTCATTGCAGTTTTAATTATTGTGTTTGTTTGTATTAATTTCATATATCATAGACTCTAGTATCTATTGTAATATTTAATCATCCATACATTTAATTACCAATGTAGCATTTGACAATAACATTTGGAGAATGCAATAGAAAAAATTATTTTACTATATATAATTAAGAGGGCCTTTTTCATACAAAATAGGACAACATAGAGCCAACAATAATCAAAATGTCAACATGCATGTAATTGTTACACTTATTGGTAACCTGTTGTCTTTCAATTCGGACAGTATGTCCAATACATTATACAAAATGTCTAATTTTGACATACAATCATTTCAAAATATACAAAAATTTGCGTTAACATCAAAAATAAGTATGGATCAACATTCTTCGTTGGAACTGTTATTAGTGCTCGAGCCACTTGCACCAGTTGGGCTGTTCGGTCGAATGTTATGTTAATTGGCTCGATTTTTTTCCTCTTCTTCAACTTCCATCTACAAACATAAACATAAAGTGTATTGAGTGTATCTACATTATTGGGAATAATGAAAATTAAAATAGACAATATACATGAATGTAAATTGAAATTCGGCGTACCAAAGTAATAATTGTGTCTTGACTACCACACATTCTTTCAAAACCATGTCTCATATCATCTATCAACAATTTTTCTATTGGTTGCACTCTCTACTTTGTTTCTTGTGAGCTTTATACCCTGTAAGAAACCGTAGATTTAGCATTTATGATTCTTGTTGTTTTATTACTTATAAAATGAGAGAAGTAAAATAGCATATATCCTTACAAAATTCACAATTAATTTTTTATATGCCAACATATACTCACAACACTCACTTAATGTAATGTCAATTAATTATTCTAATGGCTCCTCTTTGTATTTTAACACTTGTTCCAAGCCATCCAAGGATGGCCAGTAAAAACAAAAAAATATACATAAAGATCACAACCACTATGAAATTTTAATGTTTTATAAGGAAATCACAAATACTCACAAACTTTGCTATCAACCCCTTTTTTCCTTGTCATCGTGTCTTGTGTGTTGAATGGGTTCCATTTTGTTTTGTTTTCTGCAACAAACAACTTGAAATTAATATTTAAACTTGAATTAATTAATAAGATGTACATAATTTAGAAAATCAATGATTTCATACATTTGAATCACGTTGTTATTGAGATGGCTCATCCTGCGATGCAATTATGTCCATTTCCTTAACCATCTCCTTGTACACTTTTTTGGAAATCCCTACTAGCACATTTCGCATATCACCTCATTCAGCCTTTGGGAAAAATCATAATCTTCTTGGAAATGTAAAATGACATTAAACTATTTTTCTATTGATATGAAAAATAAATATAGCAGAATTAAAATTATTAAAGGAATTTCTTAAACTAATTATAGATACATATTCTCCATAAACATGTTTAGGAATATTACTTTTTTCAATGATTATTTTTTTATTTTGTATGTTTTTTCTATCATAACTCTGACGGGTCTCATTCACCATTGCTCTCGAAATGCCTCTTATAGTTTACATATGACCTGTTTTTTTGAATCATTTGATCGATTTCTATATTGTAAGTGAAAAGGACGTCTATACATTATTTCCACTATATCCCACGTAGTATTATAAAGGTATTTTCCCCTTCTATTAACTTCCTACACCACTCCAAATGAGTTAAGTACCAATTCATCATTTGCATCTTCCATAAAAATATAAATAAAATAAATAAATATTTTAATGACACTAATTTATATTGTTGTCGACCCTGCATAGCATTCAACATATGTCAATTAGGTTATTTGAAACATATTAGTGAACATTCTTAAGTATAGTATTACTCAAATTTGAATAAATAAATCATATTAACTTATTTTTTATTCACCTTATTCATCCCTCTGCAACTTTTCCATCAACGTTTGATGCTCTTTTGGACTTAGATTGGTAAGAATCTTATCGAGCTTCCTCATTTTTTGGCTCTGGATGTCACACATTTACCAATACAATTTAGTTAAATTTACAAATAATTCAAACAAATTAATTTAAATACATAAATTTAAAAGCACTTGCCTTCTTCGTAATTCTGGATGTGCTCCCATCGTAATAAAATTGTTGTTCATTGAACTCATACCATGCATTTTCTATCAATTAAAAACCTGGACCATTAAATACAAAAGCTATCAATATATTACACAAATAAATTACCGAACTTCAAAATAGAAAACACGTCTCATTTTGGTGCGCTTAAATACATAAAACACACGGGTGTGTTATGTACAAAAATGCACTGATGGGTTATATCAAAATAGGCACACCGTAAACGATATAAAAATATTTAGCGTTTTAGGGTAATAAAAAAATTGTGCTCCTAGCATTACCAATGCATTATTCGTATAAACGCACCTGATGTGTTGATGCGATATTGTGGCACCAAGAACTGAGAAACAATTTTTTGCGCTTTTAGAAAAATAAAATATAATGTCACACATATTGATTCTGGTGTGCTATTACTTTAAACGCACCAGTGCATTCATGTTATATAAACGTATCAAAAAATGACACGGACATTTTTTTATTGAAAAAAAAACTTGAAAGGGCCAACATTGTTACTGATTCGACCCAAAAAGTGGCCCCATAACCCTACGCTTTCTATATATAATCACAAACACACCAAATATCAAAATCCCTAAAAGGAAAAATCGTAATTGTGTAAGGATAGAGGGGTTTAAACTCTAATGTAAAATTTTGCAGCCACATAAAACGAAAATAAGTAGCGATAAAAGAAAAGTTGCAACAATGAAAGTAACTATGATTTTTTTTTTCTAAATCTAGTTAAAATATAAATATGATAATAATATGAATAGTAATATTTTACATAATTGAAATTTCTACCATGTAGGGTTTTGTTTGATTCACCATACCTAACAAATTTCAATCCTTACAATAATCTAGTTGCTCCAAACTTCTTCCATGTAAGTCTCTCTTCCAAAACACTCCCTTCAAAATTTGGCAAAAGAATGAATTAATGTTTAGTTTTTTACTTTTAAAGGCCTTTTAGATTTAGTTTTCGAAATCAAAATTGTTGCCCTTTGTTCAGTTTAGAGCAAATATAACTTGTGCGATTTTTTAATTTTGATTTTTTACATTACAGTGCTCTTTTGATTTTGACGCACTAGTGCATATATACATGAAATTCACCAAGATGTTTGAATTTCAATGTGGCACTATATAAACAAGAAATACAAAAAAATCATGACGTGGTGTGTTTAGAATTGGGGTTCACCGTTGCACATGTATTTAGAAAACGCATTGGTATGAATTATTTTGAAAAATGCATCTATAAATTCTCATTATCAAATGTAGCGGATATTTTCTTCTGCGAGGGATTTTGTGGATGTTGATATATATTGTGTTTGTTAGTATGATGCACCGGTGCATTAAAGAGTTGTGAATGCACTACTGTGTGTTAATTTGATTAGTTGCACCGCTTTAATTTGAAAATCTTGTGGTTTGATGAGTCAACTTAAAATTATATATTCATCTCAAATGTTATTTTAGTATTCAACCACACCAATTACATTATTTCATGGTATGTATATGCTACTTAAACTCACCTTATTCTTAAAAAATAGTTTCCAAACTATATTGGAAGTTAGATTGTGAAATAGTTCTTAAATATATTTTAGAACTCTAGAGATGTATATTGATTGTTGATTTGGCTCAAATATAAGGAGAAAAGGTTATAGTATCAAATGGACAAATCGTCAAATTCTCTTGTTCAAAGTTCGATGAGTTCTCCCTTTCCATCTTCAGTAAGTTCAGGTTTTATTTATATTTTGACTATTTATTTGAATTTATGTTACTTATCCATGTGAATTTGAATATCAATTTATTCTATATTGCAGGATCCTAATTCTGGTTTGAGTTCGGATGCACAAGATATTCCGCCAATTTCAAAACTTCATAAGCTCTTATCAAGAGCAAGATACAGTAAGAAGTTCATAGATGAAAATGGGAAGTCACTTTACCTCACCAATTATTGCATGCCTTGTTCAAGCCGTAATATTGGTTCATCAATGGTAATTCATCATGAGTTGGATCTCTTTTATGACACCCCAGTAGTTTGTGGTTGTTCAAAATTATAAGGGTTGAAGGAGAACCCTCGACGTGTCACACTCACCCATTACACCAATGATAGTTTACCCAATGTTGATGGTGTAATACCCCCTACTATAGTAAAAAATCCAATAGGTGATATTGAAAAGACACATAAGAACACTTCCCTATGCTAATTTTTTTTAAAGTTGGAAGCAAAAACAATTGTGTCTCATCCTAAGTTAAGGAACCCCTTTGCTTATGTTTAGTCAATTCAAATTTCTAGTGATCCAAAGTATGATATGAATTCCACCCAACACATCTCTACTAGAATATCCAAAAATTTGCATGAGTTGAGAGCAAAATTGTCCAAGTACACAACAAGGTTCATACTTCTTGGAGGGTAGCGACGATTTCTCCCTTCCTATGAATTTGCAAAGTAAATATCAAACTTCTTACAACCACACTTTGTATGGTGCTTAGTTGTCTTCTCTACCTGTGCTTGATGTTGGAACCAAATTCTACTTTTTGTGGTAATTGTTTTATGATAGCCAAGTCTAATGTAGATGTTACAAATCTTGGGTTGTTTATCCTTTCACATGTACTTGTTCTTCCCAAACAGTCAGTAGCACTTATGCCATTTTATGGTCCTATCTACAGTTGGTTAGATTACTTGAATATTGTTAAATACAAGCATAGCAATTCCATGTATAGTATGTGCATGAATGCTTATGTTTTTGGAAACTTTAAAAAGAATAATGTGTTATATATAGATGGTCATCCACACACTCAAGGGAACATTGTAGGGTTCATAAATATTTCTAGCTACTCTTTATTTTCTGCAAATTATTCATTTGAGGAACACTTCAATGACTAGGAGTTCTTTATGAAAAGAAAAGCGTCCAGATTTGTTGTTGTACATGCAATACATAGTTTGTCTCTTGGTGTCGAGTTGTTAATAAACTATAACTTCCATAGACCACCAACCCCTTGTCAAAGACACCTTGCATCGGCATTACCCTTAGATGTTCCCTTGGAGCATAAGACAAAAAAACATTGATTAATTGTATTTGTTACTTTTCAATGGGATTCATGTTAATGTATTGCTCAGTTTGAAAATTTGTTTTATAAATTGTTTATTTTATGGCCAAAATAGGGGAATTTCCCTAAACTCCTCACGTGAGTCACCATACACTCAAGGATGTTTAATGAAATCGTCATCATATGTCTGATTGTCATGCGAAAATCTCACATACATACTCGTGAATTGCACTACCTGAATTGCTAGCTCGGATACCAACGCTCTTCTTTGATTAATTGTATTTATTAATTTTTAATGGGATTCATGTAAATGTATTGCTCATTTTGAAATGTTGTTTTATAAATTGTTAATTTAATTTCTAAATTTTTTGCTTTATGGAAAAAGTAGGGGACTTTCCCTAAACTCGTCATTTGAGTCATCATACAATCAAGGATGTATGATCACACCGTTAATGTGAGTAATTATCACACCAAAATCTCACACATGCACTAGATTGCACTACATGTGGTGCTAGTCTCAAATACAATGCTTTTGTTTGATTAATTGTATTTCTTGTTTATATGGTATTCATGGTATTGTATTGCTCAATTTTCCCATGGGGTGTAGAATAAATGGTTAATGGGTGTATTGTTAAAGAAATCCGTGCATAAGGTCACCGGTTCGAAACTCTGTGGGTTCTAGCCCTACAAAAAAAAAAGTATTGCTCAATTTGAAAATTTTAAATTCTATGTGGGATTGATGTTAATTTATCACTTAATCTAAATGTTTGCTTTCTAAATTGTTTGTAGTTTAAAATTTTATATTGAAAATGATTCTCATGCTTTAATAATAATGCTTTTGTGTAATGTTGGATCAGACCAATTGCATTGTGCTTACTAACATTAATGTTCAATATTTTTGAAATCAGGATTCTAACAATGAGCGACTTGTCTACCATCTTTCGTTCCACCCCAGTACAATGTCAAATTGAGAGAAGGTTGAAAAATAGTACAACATGGAGAGGAAGCAAGCATACCAAGCATGGTTGAATCAACCACCTATTCAATTTCAATTACGTCCATACTCACCAATTAGGAATGCCTACAGTAATGGTAGTTAATTGCATGCTGTAAATTGAGGCAATGAAGTAGAGGTTGGAATGCATGAGTTATTACGACAAATGAGTGACATGTATGCAATGTTGTTACACACATTCCAGGACAATGAGCAAGGGGATGGCGCTCATATCACTAAATCCTTCTTCGAAAGCCTTAAATCATATTCCACCACCCCTCCCTTTCGACCTGGCCAATTAAAGTCTACCTAGTTGGGGACAACAATGTTACTATACAGCTTAAAAGTAATATATGGCATGCCAAACGCATGTTTCTTGGCACTTTTGCGGTTACTAACCTTCAACAACCTTATATTTTGAGGAATCTTGTCACACAACCAACATTGAAAATGGTTGACTTTATGAACATTAAATGACATGGTACATTTATATTTCCCATTAATTACAGGTTATTAAATGATAAGGTAATTTTGAGTGATAATGTTTTTCCTAGCAGCTGCGAAGAGACAAACTAAATGTTGAAAATGTTGGGTGTTGAGTACATATCATATCATGTATCTCCCAATGATTGTATTCTATATAGAGGTGAATATGCAGACAAAGAGATATGTCCAAAATGTGGGCATGATAAGTACCAAGAATTTTTTTTAAATGCTAAAGCATGTGGTTCGCCTCATAAGATATTGAGGCACATGTATATAATCCCAAGGATTCAAAGGCTCTTTCAATGCAAAGAATTAGCTATGTTGAAGGGATGGCATGCGTCGCATCGAAGCAAGGAAGGATTTATGCAAATACCAACATATTCAATAGCCATGAAGCATATAGAGGATACATGGCCAATAAATTCAAGGATTAAGTATGTAGCGTTTGATTAAGCATAACCATTTATGGCGTCAACCCATTTTGACAACCAAACACCAGCTATATTGTTTGGCATTTGGTAGTGATCAATAACAATATCCCCCATGGTTGTCTATGAAGAATGAACATATTGTGTTGGCTCTGATGGTCCCTAGTTGAATACAAGTGAAGAATATCGATGTTTACATACAACCATTAATCAACGAATTGAAGGAATTATGGGAGTATATAGGTGTATGATGTATTGAGACCCATCCCATCAGAGAGGAGTTTTACATTGTATGGTATATGTGTGTACACCACACATGATTATTCAGGGTTAGGAGTTTTCTCATGTAAATAACTTGTTTGATTTGTTTATATTCAAAGCAATATTTTTTGGCATATTTAATTTGGTGCAACTACCTTGATCTTCAACACTAGCATGCTTTGTATACCATAACATTGTAGGTCTTGTAACAAAAGGTTATCTTGGATGTAAATCTTGTGGACATTCTATGAAGTCTAGGTGGTCCAAAGACCTACGAAAGCTAGTGTACGACTACTCTAGGGTATTCCTCCCAGAAAACCACCCTTATAGAAGAGCAACATATGCTTTCAATGGTAAACTAGAGAGAACCCCAATGCCTAAAATAATGACATCGACTGACTGGCATAGGGCATGTGACAGAGAGAAGGAGAAGGAAATTGAAAATATGTTCGATTTAAATGGGAAACCTATGTTCGATGATCTTGAATTATTCGACACCTATGTTGAGAAAATGCCCAAAGGGATGAAAAGGAAATCGTTATTTTATGAGCTCCCATATTGGGAGAATCTTAAGATTGTCCACTTACTAGATCCCATGCATATATTTAACAATGTTTCATGTTATTTGCGGTCTCACATATCATCCAAAAAAAGAGACAAGTTGGTTTTCAATAGAGATCTTATTCCTTCAAATACTAAAAAGAAGCATTGGCCAATACAAGAAAATAGAGGAGAGGTTGGCCCCTCTTTGACATCTAAAAAAGGCGATCTCCCATGGATTTTGAAGAAAAATTATCTTTATTTGGAAAATGAAGTTATATTGGGTGTGAAGGTGCCTTCTTTATACGGGTCTACTCTACAGTGTAGCTTCATTGCAAATGAATAGTTGTCGGGTTTGAAATAACATGACCATTTCAACCTTCTAAGGGTACCTATAATGTCAAAAACATGTTTTTTTTACCACACAAGTTTAAAAGAAATTAACTTTTTGTGTTTAATTCATAGTGTCATTATCTGTTGTTCATGCATCGGTGTGTGAACCACAACTTTCTCGATGACCTGTGTTGTGCCATATCTAAACTATCTACATTTGTACGGTGAATCACATCAAAGGATATTTACATCACCACCATTCCACGATGGTGGCAAGAGATAATTAAAATTATTTGTATGTTTGAGAAGGAACTACCAACGAGTTTCATGGACTTGCAGGTTCATATTCTAATTCACCTAGTGGATGAGGTTGAATTAGTCAAGGTGGTATCATGTCAGTAGATGTTCTTCTTAGAGAGGTGCATGAAAAAATGGAAGGGATTTGTTTGACAAAGGGAAAAACCCGAGGGCTCTATGGTAGAGAGGTACATTGTATATGAGTTGTTCTATTATGCCAGTTAGTACATCAAGAAAATCGACCACATATCGGGTGGAACGATTTGGGATGATGAACGCAATGAGGTAAAAAGGGAAGGGGAGGTATTGGAAATGAACAAAAAAAAAAGTCGCATGATAAATAGTCAGTCACTTATCTTTTGATTCTCACAATTCCACATAGTAACTATTCACAACAAACTTCAAAATCTATATTTGATCCCATACATATTGAGTGTGGTTTTGTTTCCATGAATACAACAACAAATTCAGAAATTAATGCAATCAATAAATTTTCATTATTTACAATATGGAGGCAACACAGCCGTGGGTCGCATTGTATGAGGAGAAGAGGAGGAAATGGGACATTGACATAAAACAATTAAGGAAATTGCATGATAAAACCACACCTTTTCCAAATCGTTTAAAAGAAAATATGCCAATGATCTTTCCTAACAGTTGGGTTGTTTACCAAGGAAGAGAGAAAGATGGCCCATCCGGCCATAACTCGCCTAAAGAGGAGTACGCACTAAACATTAAGATCAGGTGCATCAACTTAGTAATAATTTATATTTGTACATTTCTAACTTTATATTGAAACTTTGAATTATAACATCTATGTTTAATATATTAATGGTTGGGTTATTAGACATATGACACCATTATTTGCTAACTTTTTTACAGGTGCATTCATTTCCATCTATGTGGGCTTATGGACATCATTTTCCCACTGAAGATGTTGATGATAGACGTATTACACAAGACTATGGCATGGAAGTCGAGCTAGACCAATCTAGTCGTGCTAGTTATCATGATCAAAACCTAACAAGAGGGATGTTGGGTTGTGTCAAAAATATACAGGAGATCATTCAAGTCAACTTCTCATTTTTCCAATGTGTTATTTTTAGGTGCATGTGGTGGAACACATTCAACAGGAATAATGTAAAGGAAGATCGTGATAGTGGATCGATCTATATCAACTCTAGAAAGAAGTGGGATGAAAGTAAGGAGCCTTACGTTTTCCCAAAATAGTGCAACCAAGTGTTCTTTTACCTGGATGTGTTAGATAGAGATTGGTGGTTCATATTAAGACACGACCCTAGATCTAATCATGTTTTTGGATAACAACAATGATATCATGCCAACCAAGGAAGATAATGAGGGTGATGGAAACGGGGAGTGACATGTACATGTTTTATTGCATCATTTACAATTGAGATATCATTTTGTTAAAAGAAAAACATTAATTGTCTAACTATATTGTTTATTTTTCATGCTATGACAGTGGAAATGGAAGGTTGATTACTGGATGCAGTGTTTAAACAATTTGAGATGGTTAAAAACCAATCCGATGTGAAACTTTTTCATGTCTATCAAGTAATTTATGATTGTATGTCATTATTGTTGGAATATAATCCGTCAGGGTTATACGTTAGTGTAAATAATAGGAAGATGAAAAGACTCTTGGATCTGTGATCCCAAGAGTCATTGTAAATGTATAAATAAATGCTTTGGCTATGAAATAAATGAATCAGGAGTTATTACCTACCAGTGGTATCAGAGCACTCTCATAACTCCTGGCTGCATTTCAGTCCTGGCATTCTGCTTGCCAGTCCATTGCCATACTGCCTGCTCCGTCAGTCTGCCAGTCGCATGCATTGTATGCGTTATTCTCTTGGAGACCTGCCTAACCCTAATTTGTAACCACGCTCTCTCTTCTTATCGTTCCATTCATCATTCTATTGTGTGTGCTGCTTGTTATGTGGTGAGAACCGTGGAGTGCTGCCAGCTGTAAGTTTGTATATATGCTGCGAGCTGTGAATTTGAATCTATGCTGCGATCTATTTGAGATCTGCGAGTGAGTGCATGACCTGGTGTGACCTTCTCTCCTGATTCGCACCCACTTTCCCCACGATATAGTTTGTATGACTGCGTTGTCTCATAAATTCAAACCCTTATTTTGGAGCTGAATTCCTTTATCACCGTCTCCTCCATCGTTCTGCTACGAATTTCTTCACCGTCCCTGAGTCGTGAGACTTTACTCTTCATCGTTGTGAGACTCTTCATCGTTGCCGAGGTCCTCGCGTTGAAGAATAGGAACTGAAGCGTGCTGTGTGAAGGAACTATGACCGATCTCAGTATGTTTGTGTGAAGGAGTATGAACGGAGGTAAACCTTTTTCTTCGTTGGTTGAAATGGACAGTTAATGCAAAATATAGTGTGACTGATATATGTTAAAGACTGATATATGTTGAAGACTGATATATCATACTGATATATGCATTGAAGGCTGATATATATTGCGTTGAAGGCTAATATATATATTGTGTTGAAGACTGATATATATATTGCGTTGAAGACTGATCATACATATAGACTGCATTGGAGGCTACGTTGGAGGTAAAACTTTGGTGACCGTTGGGAATACCTAACCCTAAATTTACCCTAGACTGCTGCGTGAGTTTGAATCTATACTGGAGCTGAGTATATATTGAATCTATATATGCTGCGTGAGTTTGAATCTATATTGGAGTTGAGTATATGCGTTGAGTATATATGCTTTTGAGACTGCAATATACTGCTGCGAACTACCTTGGCTTTGAGAGAAATGAGACCAGCGTAAAGATGTGTTTTGACAGCAAGATGTTAACTCCACGTTGAAGATTTTGTGTTTTGACAGCCATCGCTATTTAGGAGCTGAAGCGTTGGTGTGGCTGCGTTGAAGATTGAACCTGTGGAGCTGCCTGCATATTGAGAAATCAAGCAAGCCTGTGTTGCTACAGCCTGTTGAAGACTGCGTTGAAAAATAATGTATGCTATGTTGAAGAATAATGTATGCTGACTAATATATTGTGACTGATATGTATATGCTGACTGTTATATTGAAAATTAATGTATGCTGCGTATCTTTTGTGCTGGAGAAATAATGTGCACTGAAGAAATAATGTATGCTGCATTGTGACTGAAGAATCTTGTGGAAGATATATGTTGTTTTGGTGGTGCTGATTGCATTGAGACTGCTCGTGCAATTGGGAATATTGCCACTGTGCAATTATTCTGCTGCTGCAACTAGAAGTACTGCATCAAGCTGCTGAAGTTGTGACCTGCCTTGAAGAATAAAGTCTCTGTGAAACAATTATATTGAAAAAGCCTGTGTATGCTATAAACTTGCATTGTATTCACCTTGGCGGAGACTGTAGACCTGCAAGGTTATTGTTTTTCTATTTCTCTTTGTAAATCATACTAACAGTTGTAAAAAATGCAATCTATAGCATCTATTGTTGGTGATGTCCTCACTGGCAAGGAAACATATCCAAAATGGTCTAGAAAGATCAAGAAATCAAGCGAGCCTGTTGAAGAATCCCTTTACTTTGTTCAGAAAACAAATAATCGGTCCAAAGACCCTTCCAAGGGAGATTGCAGCAAGAGAGGACGACGAAGAAGAAATTTCAAAGCTAGAGGGGGCAGAAACAACTCCAGCAAAAGATCAGATTTGCAGTGCAAGCGTTGTCGAAAGACTGGGCACACATCAGATCAGTGTTGGGCTTCGTGGGACTCCATCAAAGACAAACATAACCAGAAGAAAGATGACAATAAAAACCAAGATGCTAGTAAATCTTCTGATTCTGCTCATTGTATTGTTGCACATTGTAACCTTGGAATAGATGAAATGACTTCACTTTCATCTTACAAAGATTGTTGGCTGCTTGATACTGGTGCAACATCACACATGACTTTTAGAAAAGACTGTTTTGAAGAACTTAATGAAACAATAAATGGCATAGTGTACTTTTTAGATAAGTCTAGTCTTAAACCAAAGGGAATGGGCACCATTCAATTGAAGATGCCTGGATTCCCTGATTTCTTGTTGAAGAATGTTCTTTATCTTCCAGAGTTGCAGAGAAGTCTGCTGTCCTTGGTGGAGATTCAACAGCGAGGCCATTCCATCCACATGTTTGATGGAATCATAGAAATAAGAAATTCCTCTGACAAGCAAGTCATCATGACTGGATACGAAGATGGGAAGTTGCTGAAGCTAAAGGGCTCATCTGCAAGAGTTCAGAACTATGCCTACCTCTCTCAGCATTGAGAAGGTAATTTGTCATCAAGTTTATTGTGGCATGCAAGATTTGGTCATCTAAATTATAACAGTCTTCATTTGTTGAGAAAGAATGGTGTATTTGGTTTGCCCACCATTCCCAAAGAGAAGAACAAATGTGATGCATGTATATTAGGGAAACATAGTAAGCTGCCATTCCATGAATCTAATTTCAGAGCAAGTAGGAAATTAGAATTAGTGCATTCTGATTTATGGGGCCCAATGCCAACTCCTTATGCAAATGGGAATAAGTATTTTTATGACATTTGTTGATGACTACTCAAGAATGTGCTGGATTTACTGTTTAAAGACAAAATCAGAAGCATTTCAAACATTCAAAGACTTTCATGCATTGATAGAAAAACAAGCACAATCAAAAATTGGTACACTTCGTACTGATAATGGGAAAGAATACACTTCAAATGCTTTTAAAGATTATCTTCGCCAACATGGAATTGCACATCAGACTACCGTTCCCTACAATCCTCAACAAAACGGTGTTG
>LPNX011120567.1:568349-700692 GCA_001517045.1 Pseudotsuga menziesii | reverse complement strand
TCTCAGAAAAAATATGTTGGAGAACTACTAAACAAATTTTGCATGACAGAATGCAACCCTATCTCTACTCCAATGGAACAGAAAATGAAGCTCACATCAACCGAAGGAAAAGAATTTGAGGATGCGACCAAGTATCGACAACTTGTAGGAAGTCTTATCTACCTTACAACAACTAGACCAGATATTTCTTATGTTGTTGGCATACTTTCAAGGTTCATGCATAAACCTTGTGAAGGACACTGGTCAGCCGCAAAAAGAGTTCTAAGATACTTGAAGGGGACTCAAGATGTTGGACTCAAGTACTCTAAAGTGGATGACTTTAAACTTATTGGGTACTCAGACTCATATTTTGATGGCAATAAGGAGACAGGAGTATCAACTTCTGGATACACTATGAGTCTTGGATCAGCAGCTGTCTCATGGAGATCACGCAAACAGTCAGTTCCTGCAGATTCAACAACAGAAGCAGAATATGTGGCTGCAGCTGAAGCAACGAAAGAAATAGTATGGCTCAGGAAGATACTTGAAGATTTGCAAGAAAAACAAGAGAACTCCACTCCATTATTGATCAACAATACTTCTGCAATCAAGCTGGATAAGAATCCCAGATTCCATGATCGAACCAAACACATCAACACAAAGTATCATTTGATTCGACATCATGTAGAGGCCAAGACAGTCCATCTTCGACATTGTTCCACAAATGATCAAGTTGCAGACATCTTCGCCAAAGTGCTTGGACGAGAAAAGTTTGAAAGCTTCAGAAACATGCTCGGACTTACTAACACCCCTTCGGATTAAGGGGGGATTGTTGGAATATAATCCGTCAGGATTATACGTTAGTGTAAATAATAGGAAGATGAAAAGACTCTCGGATCTGTGATCCCAAGAGTCATTGTAAATGTATAAATAAATGCTTTGGCTATGAAATAATTGAATCGGGAGTTATTACCTATCAATTATCCATAATTAGATATGATCTTTCTTGATTTTTGTTTAGTTTATTGTAGCGTGGCTTTTCTCATTTAATTTCTTGTAATGTTACAACTGGATAAGAATCAGCTAAGTAGCAAATTATCATTGATGTTATTCACATTTTTTGTTTATTGTAATTTCAACTACTCTCATTTGAATACCAGGGTCGATTTAATGAATATATTATACTTAGACACTTATAATTTATATTTTAGATACTTAGACACGTATGTATCGAAAAACTTATGGCAAGAATGAAAGATGTTGGCACCAGCCGGTTCTCCCTCCTGGTATCCTTTGCTTGGTTTTTGCCCTTGGAGGTGGGTGTGTTTTCTTTATTATTGTACTTCCCCCCTCGGGTTGGGCTTGAGCAGGGTTCTCTGGTGGGGGCCTTTGCCTTCTGTGTTCCGTTTGTTCTGCTACTACTCCCCATGCTTGTGGGGTCACCCCGTTAGGTTTTTATTTATATTATGACAGGCATGGTCAACCCTTCTGTGCCATCAGTGGGTGGTGTTGGCTCCTTGTTCTCTCGCTCCCTTCACTCGGGTCGCTCTCACCGGAAGGCTAAGGCCCTCAGGGCTCTGGGGGGAAAGCACAGGTTTGTGTTGGGGGATTATGTCTTTGTGGACAAGGTAGAAACCCTATGTCGCAGAGCCCTCATCGGATGGTTAGAATATGTTACGATGTCTAAAGAGGATTAGGTTCACTGGGTGACTGCTCACTGGAAACCCATCATTAAGTATGTACCCACTATTAGCCTTCTAGCAAATAACTGGTTGGTCATTGTTTTTATTGAGGAATCCGATGCTACTCGCATCTTAGAGAACCTGTGGACTATTCAGCAGGGGTCTTTGGTCCTCCACCGTTGGCATTCATCTTTTGATCCCCTCAAGGAAAGGGCCACTATACACCACCTTTGGCTGCTACTTGCGGCCCTGCCCTTTCCCGTGTGGAATAAAGACATCCTTATAGGGTTAGCTAACTCCATTGGGTTGTTTGTGGCCCTGGAAAGGGACTTTCACTTGATCTTTGAAAAACGTACTGTGAAGATTTTGGTGGAACTTGACATATCTAAGGGGATGCTCCCCGAGGTTGATATTGTTTGTGGTAACCGAATTATCGCCCAAAAACTTGATTACCTTAACATGCCTTTTCATCGTAACCATTTTCACGAGACCAGACATCTTCGTAACTCCTGTTCTCTCCTCTGCAGGGGGTGTCCAGCTGAAAAAGGTTTTGACCTTAGCTTTAGTTATGATTCACCGTATCCTGATGGCTACTCCTCTCCTGGTGAACCTATTCCTGAATCCATTTATGTGTCTTCTTCTACCACCCCCTATGAAGACCCGTCGAAGGGTGAAGTAAACTATATTGAAGATGTTGAGCGGCATGCTCACTACTCTCTCGTCCTTTGATCTCTGAAGCCACTGATCCTTTGCCTCCTCCTCCTTATTTTCCTGATAGCTTGCCTGAGATGAGGCCACCTCCCTTCACACTGGATCACTTTCCCTCTCTCCCTTCACCATCTGTCCCCCCTCCCGACATCCCACCCATCTTGAATCTATCCCCTAACTTACAAACCTCTAGTCTCACTGCGGAACCTTCTTTCCTGGATCCTACTCTACTTAATTCCCTATCCATATTTTCTGACAAGGAACCAATCTCACCATCTACTCTTCCTCTGGAATCCATCCGCTATAAAAATGTTACGATTCGTAAGGCTAAGAAGAACCCTTCAAAGTCTCTCACTGAGACGGAGGATCTTCAGGGGACTTACTCTCCTATCTCTACCAAGTTAAAGAATGCTTCCAGACAGCCTCGAACCTCTCCCTCCTCTTCACAGGTCCTTAGAGCAACCTCACTTGTAGCAACTGGTTACCGATGAAGATCATATCTATGAATATCCGGGGTTTGGAGGGCTCACCAAACAAAAAGCTCTTTGTTCTCTTTTTTTTTACTTAAATCCTGAAATGATTTTACCGCAAGAAACTATGTGTTCCTCCTACAATTCCCTTTTATTGTTTTCCACATGCAAGCCGGGCTGGGAGTTCTGTGCGATTGATGCATCTGGGCTCTTTGGGGGACTCCTTGCTGATTGGAATCCCCTTCTTGTTCACTGTAAAGCTTTCTCATCTTTTGCAGGAATCATTCTCAAAGCCTGTATTAAAGGACCCTCGGAAAGTCTTACCATCTTTAATTGTTATGGTCCTTATTCTCAGAGAACTGTGTTTTGGGATAATGTACATCTGGGGTGTCTACTTGAAATTCCAAACTTGCTCCTGGTTTGGGACCTTAGCTTTACTATATCCTCGTCTGAAATCTGGGGTCAAAAAGCTAGAATTGATCCCTTGTCCTCATATTTCTCCCAATTGATTTCTACTTATGATCTTGTGGCCCTTTGCTTGAGCTGTCCTGGTCCAACTTGGAGGAATGGTCGTATTGGGGAGGATGGTATCTATAAAAGACTGGATCGCTTCTTATCTTCTGCCCTTCTTCTTCCCTGTCTTGCCCACTACATGTCTTGGGAATTTCCTTCTAAGGTGTCTGACCATTACCTTATCTGTCTGGAGTGGTGTCATAGACTTTATTTACATTGTTACCCTTTCAAATTCAATAAATATTGGCTCTTAGATGATGACTTTACCCCTCTGGTTGAGTCATCCTGGAGGGTACCCTTGGATCGGGGTCCCACTAATACCTTGGATTCCCTCTCGGGGAAGTTAAAACACCTCAAAGTTGTTGTCAAAGGCTGGGAAAGGAATAAAATTTTTGATAGGAGACATATGCTCCTGGAAATTAATGAGGAGATTTCACACCTCCTTACTAAGGATCTGGGGATTTTGTCGGTTTCTGAGGCTAGTAGACTGAAAGACTTACAAGTGAAAAAAGATCTTTTTATGGCACATGAGGTGACTACCCAAAGACTGAAGAGCAGAGTCCTTTGGCTAAAAGATGGGGATGCCAACATGAAATTATTTCATGCTTATACCTCTGTGAGAAGGAACTCCAATGCTATATGGTCCCTAAAATATGTTAATGGTAACCTTGCTTCTGATGATTCTGCCTTGAAGAAGATGGGGAAAAAACACTTCAGTGAGGTTTTCATGGATGATAGGTCTACAAATATTGCAGATCAATTAAAGGTTGTTAAAAAAATTCCGTCTTTTATCTTGGATGAAGAGATTAAAAGTTTCCTTGAGCCCATTACTATTCTTGAAGTTGAAACTGTATTAAAGGGTTTAAAGAAGGACAAAATTCTCGGGCCTGATGGCTAGCCGGTTGAGTTTTTCTCGGCTTTTTTTGAACTGCTTGGGGAGGAGCTCACATTTGCTACGGAAGAGGCACGTCTTGAGGGGTATGTTCCTGGCTCGGTTAACTCGACCTTTCTGACCCTGATACCTAAATGTGACAAGCCCTCTTCTTTTGCAGACTTCCGGCCTATCTCCCTTTGTAACCTTATATACAAGGTCATCTCAAAAATTGTTGTGACCCATCTCAAACCTTTACTGAATAGGGCCATTTCCTCCCAACAATATGGTTTTCTTAAGGACCGTCAGATCACTGAACCTATTGGCATTACCCAGGAAGTTCTACACTCTATCAAAGCCAAAAACTCTTTTGTCCTTGTTCTGAAGCTGGATTTAGTAAAAGCATTTGATAAGGTCAACTGGACATTTCTGAGATTGGTACTTCTTCAAATGGGAATCCCTCTCTTTGGTGTTAACTGGATTATGGGTTGTGTTACTAGCTCTTGTTTTGATGTCCTTGTGAATGGTACCCCTTCGGAATTCTTCCCTGCCTGAAGGGGAATTTGGCAAGGTTGTCCCCTCTCCCCCCTCCTCTTCATCTTGATCATTGAGAGCCTTAGCAGACTCATTATTGATGCACATCAGAAGGGACACATTAAGGGCTTTCAGTTTTCTCTGAGACTGTCTATTACTCATTTACTTTTTGTAGATGATGTTATATTGTTTGGTATGGGAACTATTCATGAATGGCGGGCTTTCAAAGATATATTGGACATTTTCTGTTATGCGACTGGTATGAAGATTAGTATGGAAAATTCCTCCTTTCTCTTTCATAATATGGATGAAGAAACCAAGCGTTAGATTATTCATTTTCTCCCTTTTATTATGGCCCCGATAGATTATGGGTTTAAGTATCTGGGTTACAGATTAAAACCGATGGGATATTGTGTATTTGACTGGCATTGGATGGTGGAGTTGTTTGAAAAAAAAATAAACTGTTGGACTTATAGATTCCTCTCATTGGGAGGTCGTTTAATCCTTATCAAATCTGTACTGATGGGGATTGGTGTGTACTGGTTCTCGCTGGCCCGGTGTCCCTGCTCCATTCTTAATGAGTTGAGGCGTTTAATATTCAACTTCCTGTGGGGTAAATCTGAGGCTCACCATCGTCTTCATTTGGCTAACTGGAAATCCATTTCTACTCCGTTTGAAGTAGGTGGTTGGGACATAAAGAACCTTGAATGGTTTGGTATATCTATTCAGCTCAAGAGTTTGTGGCAGGTTTTGAAGGGTCAAGGCATTTGGAGTCTTATTATTGCACATAAATATCTTAGGAACAGACCCCTGGAGGACTGGTTTTGGGCCAAGCATTTCTCGATTTTTGGAACCTCATATTTCTGGAATGGGTTTATCAGAATCTTGAACTAGATTACGTGTAAGCTGGGCTGGAGTGTCGATGATGGACTCAAGATTCACCTTGGTGTTGATCCAATCGCGGGTTTGGTTTCTTCCTATATCCTTCTGGTAGATCTTAGAGATTATTTGGCAGATTATGGGATTTCTTGCCTGGCCCAGGTGAGGAAACTGGATGACCTTGCGGTGAGCTATAATGGTTTGTTAACTGCTCTTGATTTGGACCTGGGTGGCGAGTGGGCCAGTCTATGGACATCTTATATTAAAGCTCTCTCTCATGGTGGAATAAGTATTGGGGATTCGGAGGAAACTCTTCTTTGGCTATTTGATAATGTCTCGAGTAAGGTCTCTGCAAAAAAATCCTATGAACTTATTGTATCTAATATCTTGCCCCCTCCCACTGATTATATCATTTCCCAAATCTGGCACCTCAACATTCCTCAAAAGTTGAAGTACTTTCTTTGGTTGGTTTTCTTAGGCAAAATTAATACTTGGGATAACATGTGTACTCGCAGCTGGCTCGATCCAAACAGATGCTGCTTGTGCAAGGTGGAAGATGAATCTATTGACCATATGTTTGTTACCTACCCCTTTTCCCGGGATGTCTAGGCACATTTGGAATTCTTGTCTGACTCTCGGGTGGACTGGTCTTTGCCATCCCTAGCTGGGAATATCACTATTTGGTTGGGTCTTGATAGGATACCCTCTTATTTGCCTTTCTGGTTCATCTAGAACCTGTGGAAGTCTAGAAATAGATGCATTTTTTATAACATTATGCCTAATCTTTCCTATCTCTATCATAATATTATCTCGGATGATATTTCTTACCCGATACCTCCTGCTACTAGATCTAAGGTCAGAATTATTGGGGATCCTCCTACTAAGAAATATCCTATGGCATTTTTTCACGGTGTTGTTGTGGACTCAAAAGGTGGCGCGAGGGTTTGTATTTGGATCAGTGAACAACATTTTATTGATTTGAAATTAGGATGCAGGTGCAGCACTAATACTAGAGCTGAGCTTTTGGCACTTTGGGCTTTACTATCCATCGCCAAAGATATTGGATTACTGTATCTTAATATCTATGGCAATTCCTCTGTGATTATAAACTGGGCAAGAGAAGAATCCACTCTGACTCTCGTGAACCTTGAGGCTTGGTGTATCAACACCAAAAATCTCATCTCTTCATTCACCGTTCACTTCAGTGGATTTCAGCCATGTTTATAGGGAATATAATAGGAGGGTTGATTAATTATCCAAGGACGGGCTACTATTGGCTCCTGGCCATCTTATATATATGGAATATTGTAATGCTGAAAAATTTTGGGATGTCTCTCAGCAGCTATTCTGATCTTCAGCTCTGATGATGATTTGGACTATTTTGGTGAGGTGGGTAGCTCCATTGGGATGCTATACTTTCTACATTTTTTGGATCATGAGCTTTTTCCCTGTTATTTTGGATAGGACATGCATGTCTTGGATATTAGCTAAGGGCTCCTATTATCTTTTCTTGAGACATTTTTTGACTGAACATGACTTGTTGTTTGGTATGAGAGGTCCTCTCTCAGTTTAACACATGCCCGGGTGGGGACATAAGCTAGCTCTATCTTCTTGTATTTATGTCTCTTTGTTTGTTTTCTCTTTGACTATATTTTGGTAGTACTTGATGGACTTTTGAAGTGCCGATGTAACAAATTACCTTTGATTCTCTAGAATATCAAGGAATCCTTTTTTCTTCTGAAAAAATGTATTTGAAGTTTCATTGTTGATAGATTTCTATAGCCTATTTAAAGATAATGTGAAAATGGAGATACTAACAAACTTTTGTATGAAATTAGAGATTGGAGACAATCTTTTTTTTATTAAATTAAATGAGAGATTAAAAGTATGGACTTTCACGTTGTTACTTAACATTAAAATCTTTAACATTTTACTCAATACCTTGATTAAAGTCAAGGTTTAAAAGTCATTTTAGTACTTTGATTCAAATTGAGCATTAAGCACAACATCCCCGTGTTCATTAGTAAAGTAAATACCAATATAATGGATTAAAGAGACAGTTATTCTTTAGTTTCATCATATTTATGTTTACCGTTTGTGTTGTTCATGTATACCACCTTTCATTTCCTTTATTACTTAAACTTAGCATTTGTGTTGCTTATGTATACCACCTTTCATTTCCTTTATTAATTTCGATTTTCTTGAGTTTTTCTATCATACAAATAATTATTAATATCATACAAATCATTAATAATAGTTGTAGGAAATTACATATTGTAATGGAATCGTTTAAGATGGAATTAATATTCCTCATTCTTGCTTTCAAATTCCATGATATGCAATGGGTTTGTAATATATATTTTTTCTCGATCTAAAATTAATCACATCACTGTGGGAATTTGGTTAATAACAACTATGAATTATGTTAATAAATAAAATGTAGGTGATGTCATATTTGCAATAGTAAATCAATTCATAAAAATATAGTTGAATATTATTCACAATTAGTTTGTTGTATAATACATTAACAAAGAAGTAACTTCCAACAAATAAAAGCATAAATAATACATTAAATCATATTTAATATTGATCCATCCTATTGGAATTGAAAATCTTATAAGTATTTTTTAGTACATTTCATATAATGAAATTGAAAAACTTATAAGGATTTTCACATTCTATTTTATATATTTATATAGTTGTCCCATGTATATATTGGAGTAAGTTAATAGTCAAATTTTCTCAAAACACTCACTTTTTTTAGAAGTAATTGCTAGCTCAACACTGTATTTAGAAAAAAAATGTTCATTTATTCATTGTTTATTATTTTTTTTGATGGCACTTGTTAAGTGTTAAAATATTTTTCATCTCACCACTTTAAATTTTAAACACATGATCAATTAATCACATGAAATTAATAAATACCCTAATTTCTAATTTTAAATATGTATCATCATACCACCTAACAAACATAAACATAAAGGTTCCATGATCATTATTTTCAACACACACAAAAGCCACATTATATTATAATATGCATAACCATCATACACATCTAGCAAAGTACATCATCTAACCTAACCTAACATACACATCACGATCAACATATAATAAAGATCAACATCAACACAATCATTAAAATGCATTATATATATGGATGTGAATATATACAACATCAAAGTGATGATACAATATGGAAAATATATAAAATATCTCCAGTCCAATAACTGTTATGACTCATCTAATCCACCTCCGCCAGAGGCATCATCAATGTTTCTCCGACCAAAGCTAGAGGCATCATCACTTCTAACAATAAAGTCAGAGGTAGTATCAACACCTCTGCTAAGAGAGCTAAAGGCATTGAAACCTCCACCAATAACCTCTATGAGGAAAAACAATAAGCTTGGAGGGAAGCGTGGTTAGGTCCATCAAGTTGAATCGTATGGACCCCTTTGAGCATCTCTATAATAGAGCCAACTGGAGCAGGAAAAGGTGGATGGTTGGGTCAATCAGTAGCATTGATAGGTCGGTCGAGTAGGATATAGGAGATGATGAATTAGGATTGACAGGTCGGTTGAGTAGGAGTAGACGAGATGATGAAGGACCTTGTGAAGGAGGATGTGGTGGATGAGATGTTGATGAATTTGATAGAGGAGATGGAGTATTAGATGTCAAATATGATGGAGTACTAGGAGGTGGAGTAGTATATGTTGAAGCTCATGGAGGTGGAGGTGGAGTAGTAGATGTCGAAGATGATGGAGGAGGAGGGTGATGGTCATCCCTAGTAGCAACTAATAAAATGCATGAACCGATAATATATTGCATCAACATCCTCATGTCATGAGCACATCATAAGGAACAATCCTCCATATGTTTGTAAGGTGAGTCAATCAAACAATGTTGTACACTCATACAGGTTGAACCCCCTATTGTTCCAACAATATCACCAACTTATCTATCACATCCTAGTGATACCTCTCCTATGGCTTATGTGGACAACGGACATGATCTCTACCAACCAACTATGGCTTGACCTGATCGGGATCCTCCATATCCTCAACCTCCTGAGCAACAGGAGGTAGCTCAACCTCACCATCAAATGTGCCAATATCTGCAAAATATAAAGTACATAATAATAATTTGACAATTTCATTAAAAAAATTAATTGTTTGAACATATTTCATTTTCATTAAGTATAAAGAGAATAATATGCAACTATATTAAATTAAACATGACACTAATATTACCTCTCTCATCTGGTGGCTCCTCCTACGTGAAGAACATGTAGGGTCACCCTCTCTAGTCCAAGCCCACATACGTATATGGAAAAATGTCTAATGCATGGTCCTCCTCATTGACTAGCATATCGAGCACATCTAATGTGATCCTAGCCAAGAAGTCAGGTTGCCCCCTCTTAGCCATCATCTACCCCCACATGTGCATACACACCTCTATCGTCGACCTATAAGGGAGGTGCTGAAATGATGTCCTAGTGGTCAAAAACCTCTCAAAAATATATATAGAAAAGCTCTAAACAAAAATGGAAGTTGGACCTCCCGTCAATCTATGCATGCCATCTATCCAAAGCATAACAATATTGCCGCAAAAAAATGGTAGACCACCTAATGCATCTAAGTCTCTGGAATAAAGAGTCAGCATAATACAATAGAGGGAAACTAATGCACTATGCATCACTGGTGCAGTGCCCTAGAGTCATAACCAAAAGAGAGAGGCACCTAACCTCCTCTTGATCAAAAGCGTAAATGTTAAGTTGTCAACTGCTCACCTAAAAAAGAGATAAATGGACGAACTCATCAATAATGTATCTATAAGATTAAACTAACTGACTCTTTGTTGCAGCACCAATTGGGACATCAAGGAAATAGGGAAAATCCTCCCCTATCCTTGATAGTCTAGTGATAAAATAAATGTCCTCCTTAGCGGGTTGGAACAATTGATTGAGACCAACATGAAATGCCTGCCTATGATGATCCCAACGTCAGATGAAATGATGCAACAATACATAGTTACCCTTGAGGGATGTAGCCTCCTTAAGAGCTCTCGAGTGTGAACAGTAATGGAGTGAGGGTACAAATACCTCTCCCTCTCCCTAGCCTCCCAATCTCGCACCATGTTGTAGTCATCCACCCGTAAATGCTCCTGATGAGAAACATGTTGTCACTCACGTCTTTGTTTCAAATATACCATAAATCAATGCCATAAATAGATATCTAAAAAATTAAATATTTATTTCAATTAACATGGTATTTAATAACATCAATAAATTTCTTCTCTCAAAACAATAATTTTTTACAAGCGATGCGCCTAAAAAAACAAAAGTGCATTGCGAACGGTGCATTCATAGAATAATTGCATCACCAACAATGCTTTTTCATTTGTTATGCATCATCACTGGTGCACTCCAATAAGTAAAACTCACCACTAATATAATTCTAAAAATTTAAAATTTTATTTTTTAAAGTGTAGGAGTCGGTGCGTATTTAACAAGTCCACGCACCGTAACTAGCACGTTGACCTTACCTTGAAGCACCGCTATTTATTTTTTGGTTGATAGGGAATGTGTCCACGATGTGAATACTACACATTGGTGAACCAAAAAATGGTGCCCTAACGTGCACTAGGAGCACCATTGAATTATGATTTTGTAAGGTTTGGGAAACTTTTAATTTGCAATGGTCGATAAGTTTAGGCCATGTTAATGCAACGTTACATGTGCACTAACATGATCTAAAATCACCGTAGTTTATTTAATTTGTGGTTGATGAGGAATGTGTTCACATTGTTCCTACTGCATGCCGGAGCAGCAAAAACCAGTGTCCTGATGTGCACTAGGAGCACCTTTGAATTTTGATTGTTTAGGGTCTGTAAATTTTAAATTGCCTAAGGCAGTGCGTTTAGATAATGTCAACGCACCATTACCGGTGTGTCGACATGAACTAAAAGAATCATATAATTTTATTTTAATTTGTTCTTGTTAATGTTCATCGATACATTCAATACACATAAGGGCGCTAAAACATCGTTGTGCTTCTGTGTATGGAACGCATCGTGCATTAGTTCATAGTTTTAAAAACAAAATGGATGTTACGATGGTGATCTATGAAAGCGTAACATACCCTTTAAGCAGTGTGTTCAAGCCATTTTGGATCACCTTGCTAGTTGTGCACCCTATAACATTTTTTAGGGTGCACCGACAATAGGTTCAAGCCGAACTGCTCGAACAGATTGCACGTTTTTTTTATTTTTATAAGTGACAAATAATGGCTCAATTTAACAAATTAATCCGCTACCATTTTAAATTATCAAGTAACAATTAATTTACCTGTTGACCACACGTCAGCGAGGCATCTTGGCTATGTATGGAGAATTTGAATTGTTTCCCACCGTTTGGAAAAAATCAAACTTGAGTAAACAACCAATAGGAATGAGCAATGTGACTGGAGCCAATGAGGAATGAGCACAGGTGGCAGGGCTTCTAGGTGGGTGATGTAAGACACTGGTGCAAATGGCTCAGATGCACTATACATGGGGTAAAATGAGTTTGATGGTGGAGAATGTTTTTTTGTAAAACCATGTTTCGGTGCACTTGATAATGATGATGATGATGGTTAACATCCCTTGAGACCAAAATTTGGTCTATCGGACCCTGAAGAAGAAAATTAATTAGTTTGTTTTAAAGTTATATTTCTATGCTCAAAGAGCTTGGAGAGAAGCGTCCCGAGCTTACTATAATTTTGACAAGCTAAAAGGCTAGGAATGTCGATATTGCAACAAAGATTATGAAACTGGGATCTAATGTGGGTGTATGCAGGGCACTCTAAAAGGAAGTGATTTTCATCTTCAATGTTCTTACTCTCACAAAGGTGGCAGATCCTTTCTACCCAAGGAGTTTTAGAGACTGTCCAACGACCAGTTTCGCTGTGGAGCTCATGCGAGTTCGTTCTTATCTTAGCTATATTAATTTTTTTCTTAGGACTGATTAAAACAGAGAGATAGTTTTGATCTTCAAGAGTAGGGTTGATGACCTCCTTATAATATCTTAATTTTCTTTTGGCCTCTCACCAAGACAATTTATAATATCACCGCACCGCCATTAGGTTTTTAAACAAAATTTAACATGTTTTTAATATATTTTTTTAATGAAGTATGAACAGATGTGTTCGGTTATATGCCACACACCGAGGCGTGTTTCATTAAATAATGCACCATGGTTAGGGTTTTAGATATAACGTAACGATTTTTTTAATAAAATAATAAATTATTATATTTTTTAATAACACATGAACGAGTGCGTTAGTTTCTATTACACGCACTGTGGCATGGTTTATAGGGTAACACACCAAGTTTAGAATTTTAAACAAAATTTAACAATATTTTTAACTAAAATAATAATGTTTTTTTTTCATAAAATATATATCGATGAGTTTGTTTATTCTACACACACCGAAGCGTTTAATATTAGAAAATGAACCGCAATTAGTTTTTTAATAAAAGTTAACACAATTTTTTAATAAAAATAATAATTTGTTTTGTTTTTAATAGAATATAAAACGATGCGTTCATGTCTACGACACGCATCGGGGCATTCATTTATAGAAAACGCACTGCGAATAGGATTATGTGCAAAATTTTACAAGTATTTTAATAAAACAATAATTTTTTTAATAAAATGTAATACAAGTGTTTGTTGAAACTTCACGCACCGGGGTATTTTGTATTCTAAAACGCACAGTAACGACTGTAGAAAATTATCGCACTTCTCATGTATTTTTTTTCATTGATTGCTTTTTGTGGCGATGTGATATGATTTTTGGTGGGCACGGTGTGGGTTGTTTATAAACGCATTAGTGTGTATACATTAATGAAGCACACTGATAAAAAAAAAATTCTAAAACCTCTCATTGCTCGCCTCCACTAGTGACCTCCACTATAAACAGATATTTGAGCTCTTTTGAGAGGAGCATCCGCTAAAGGGCCTTTTGATTGTAGTGTATTTGCAAATATGCCACAACAAAAGCATGAAAAAGAAAACCCTAACTTATAGAACAAAGCATGAAGAGTCAATCTCAAGAAAATCAGTCCAAGCTATCAACTAAGAAGGGCGTGGGAAGTCAAAGAAGGACATCAGAAAGTGGTGTGAGTTCCACAAAATCCCATGCCACGACACTGATGAATGTTACTCGAAATAGTCCTTGGTGGTCGATCTCAAAGAAAACTAATTAGAACCTAGCTCAGAATTTGATTCATATCCCAACTAATGGAAATGAATCATTGATGTGTAACCCATTGCTACCATCATGACCACAACAATCCAACCAAAAGAAACAAAGGAAACTGTGGAAGGGGAGTGCCTCTTCCATTCACAGATGTGGGTAAAGGAGACCCCATTGCATTTCATTTTTAACAATGGGAGTCGAAATACATAATCTCAATTGTGGTCATTAAAATAATGAAGTTGTCGATAATTCCATACCTATAACTATACATCATCAGATGGTTGGGCTAGGGGTGAGACATCTGCGTCATCCAGTAGTGTTGCTTATAATATAGCATCAAGCCCTTTAGAGATGAGGTACCATGTGATGTTACTCCACTCAAAGTTTGTGATTTTTTAGGATAACCATATATGTGGGAATGTCACATTGTTTGTGAGTCTTGGCCACGATGTGTCATTGTTACTCTGGAAGGTCATCTCTATAGGGTTTTGGAGGTAGTTCTGACTATGCCCACTTCATTGATGTCAGAAAAGAAATGTCGTAAAGTAATCTCTCAGACCACCAAGTTTAGCCTCATCATGATCCAATCAAAAGGTGAATAAAAAGTTATTGCGACCACTACCACCCCGAACCAAGACCTTTCTACACAATATAAGCAAGTTGACAAGATGGTATAGGAGCATAAAGATATTTTTTCTTCACCTACATGGGTGCCTCTACGCTACCACATCAAGTATTCCATTGATTTGGTTCCTAACGCTCCCTTATCCAATGGCATAAACTACAAACACTCCCTTTTGGAGAATGAGGAAATAAAGTATTACACTAAGGCAGATCGTGTAACCAAATTTGTTCAAATGATTCTGCATAACCACCAAAAATTCCATGGCATCTTGCAGAAAGCCCATGCCAAGTACAAATGAAAACCTAGCCAACATCAGGTTCCACACAAGTCTTTGGTTGGAGATAAGGTATGGTTGCATTTGCATAAAGAACGCATCTCTAAACCCCATGAAAGCTTCAACCACTTCAATATGGGACTTAAAACCTTACTAAGACTGCAAGTAAGAATGCTTTCGAATTAAGTATTCCCCTATTCCTTGGCCTACATCTAATGTTCAATGTGGAGCTCCTTCACCCATATTTTTTGCCTCTACTTGACACCTCAAAGGTAGTCGAGCACTTGACACCTCAGAGGTAATTGAGCACTTGACACCTCAAAGGTAATTGAGCACTTGACCCCTATAGAACTCAAATTTTTCTACATTGAGCAGGATATAATTGATCAAATCATGGATACACAAATTGAAGGCACCTGCCAACAAGTTGTCAAAGCATTACATATTCTTCACCAAGACAAGTGTCTTACCAAGATCCAAATTCAACAGAAGTTACCTCATTTGATGAAGGCACTTGATGCAATGGGGACCATTGCTTCCTAAGGGGGGAGCACTAATCCAAATGAAAATCACTGAATCATCCATGGATCCCATGGTTTTGGTAAAACCATGGTAACACCCATGGTATTCAGTGAAAAATAATAATAATAATAATAGTGAGAAAATACATGTGCACAACTTTTTCCACCCATGGTATTGGCCTATGGTTTTTGTTGTATCCCATGGTATTTAAAAAGAACTAAAACAAAACAATAAAATAATGGAAATGCATAAATGAAGAGACATGACTCCGTAAATATTATATATATAGACCTCTCATTTGTAAAAGATATTCATCCACCCATTGATGATGTAACTTTATATATTTATTTTTATTTAATAAAGAGTGATTTACTTGCTATATATTATTCTCTTCAATTTACTACGTTTAATTTCTTATTGTCCATTATGTTCCTTCATAATCTAGACCATCCATATTTATTAGAGAGGTGAGTTCTACTGGAAAATCCCTTGGTGTTGGGGGTTTTCTTTTCTCTTCAAATTATTCTTTTGAAAATAGATCTTGGCTTGGAGTAAACTCAAAGAAGGAGTTCTAGAGGTTACCTTGTGACTGATGTTATGAGCTTTGATTGCCGTTTTAATTTTGGGATTTCACTCTTTCCTCCTTAGCCAAGTGAATTTCTTTTTAAGGATAATATCCCTAATAGGGTTGTGTTCCCTCTTGGATCATCCATACAATTTCTTTATCCACTAGCCACCTTTTCTTTTCAAGCCCATATACTACAAGCAATGCCTCTTCCTCATAGATCAATCCTTCCTCCATTAAATCATGTAGAGTGTGGGATTTTGTTTCCTAAAATACTCCATTTTTCGTGTTCAACTCTATATCTTTGAATTTATTTCCTCTTTGGGAGGAATCCAATTCTCTTATGGGTTTGGGATCAATGTGAGCTTGTGTTCTTCCTCTGTTAGACAACTTGGAGATATTTTCATAACCATTCCTCCCATTGATCAAGGAAAGGGTTATTATCTTCACACAACCTATGGGGAAATTTTTGTAGAGATGACATCAATTCATTTAAAAGGAAGATGCTCGTAGCATATAATTTTCACACGTATTCATTTATCTATGAAACTCAATTGCATTTAGGAGGTTGACTTCAAGGTTCACTTCAATGTAGATTTGAGGACATGTGAACATGAAAGGCCTTGGTTAACACTATATATGAATTTTCTAAGCTTGTTTCTAATTGATTAAATTATCTCTCCATCGTGAAAATTGAGGAGTAAATGAAGGAGTTTAACTAGTCTAGAGTTATTGAGAGCTTAGAAAATTCATTTGGGGTTAAAGTTGAGAGACCACATACCAAGGTATAGATTACTTTGCTTGAAAACATTTTGACAATTTATGGACACAAAATCTCTTTCACATGGAAGAGAAAACCAAAATAATCCTTACCACCAATTCCTCCTTTCAAATGGATGGATCGTTGCCTCTAAATTTGAACATACGAGGATATGTGATTTGAACACACCCCTATAAGCTTTCTCACCAAAAATTCATTTGCATATAGTTTTGGGACTTGTGATGAAATTTTTACATTGGGGATTTCTCCTAATATCTTTATAAACTTAGAAGATGGAATCTAAGTCTTGGCATTTTCAGTATAGCCATCCACCTAAAAGGTCGTAGAGTCTACCTCCAAGGAAAGCGAGGCACCCTCCTTGTTTGTGGAATCCATTGACATGTACTAACATAAGTGGTTTCTCACATAAACATAGTGTAAATTTGTAGGCAATCAAGGCTTAGTAGGATGGTGGGAAGATCCTTTCCTGCAATACCATAATGACTTGGGTAAACCTTAAAAATAGACACAAATTCCTAACATGCCTTTAGTTCATTTTAAAAAGAAAATCGGTGCACACAATACCTGGAAAATCATCTATCTCCCATAATGGTTAATTATTCACACCACATCAACACATACACATAATTAGAAGGGAAATAATAATGCAACAATGTTAGTACCGACAGGATGGAGGATAATACCACATAGGGACTTGCACCTCAAAGTCAACTTTTTGATTAACAAATGTTTTTGGCGTGGTTAATGACTATAAGCCTTCTTTGATTAAGAACTGATATCCATTTAAAAGTATTCATTTACACATGCAAAATCATAGGGGGGCATTAGTATGGGATTAAATTTGAAATCCAATTTCTAATGAATGTGGGATTACCCACAACACAAAATCTGGAAAAAAAAAAGTATTAACGAGGAGCAAAATTTAAACACAGAGACACGCCCCTATTGTGAAATCACTTGCAACATCACATAAATAAACCTAAAAGCCAAAGATAAAGCATGTCATGATTAACAATGTTAACGCCAGAATGAGGGAGGATGATCTCATGCCAATTTGAGGACTTTATCATAAATCTAGCTTCTTACTTGACAAATCCTTTTGGTGTGGGCAATGGTGTATAAACTATCCATGTCTCACAATTGTTATGGACATCCACACACATACACACTTTAGACAAAAGTTTAGACAATGGATATTAGCGTGGAACAAAATCCTAGATAAGATGGCTAACGATATTACATAGATATCGATTACAAGCTATATATGACTTATAAGGAATGTCATTTAAACTGTTGATGATGTCAACGCTATTAGCATGAAAGTGAGAGAAGATAATATTACGTCAACTCAAAAGCTTTCACCTAATTAACAAGGTTTTTCATGCTAAAAATGCATTTAAATTATTGATAATGTTAATGTTATTAACATGGATGTGAAGAAAGATAATATCACATCAATTCATAAGCTTTCACCTAATTAACAAAGTTTTTTCATACTTTTTTTTAACTCAAAAGGGTAATTTTTTTTTTGTTTGAAAAAGGATGGAGGACTGAAATGACAATTGTCAATCATCGAATTACACTGAAGTCATAAAAATAACATTGAAAGAAAAAACAAGAAATTTCAGAATATCTTTCAGAATGGGAGATAACTACCAAAGAAACTATTTACAAATTGATTATTTACACTTTAAGGAATAGAATGATAGGAAGTGGTTTTTCAATTTATGCTGAGGTAACCTTGAACCAGTTGACAAGCCTTATTTTCCAAATCATCCGCTGAAATGTTGAGCTCCGGAAGAATGTGGAAATATTGAACCCTTTCAAAATCCATAAGTAGATTCCGTACTCTGAGAAAAATGTTGTTTAACTCAGTATTACAAAACTAATTTGCAGAGTTTAAAGCTTTGATCAAAAGCTCTGAATCGACGAAGATTTGGATAGACTTGTAGCTGAGCTCCATAGCAACCGGGCATGCCTTGAGAAGACCATAACATTCATTCTAATTGTTCGACTTGAATCCAAGCCCCCAACTAAAACTGGGTTTTACTAGCTTATCTGGAGAATACACCAGACCCCCAACTCCTGAAACTACAAGATTTCCCTTAGAAGCTCCATCAAAAAAATTTATTGCTGAAAGAGAACTGATCCACCAGGAATTAAAATCAGCACCGGAATCACGAATTCACCAAGAAGGAGAGCTATTTGGTTTAATGTATACCTTTTTTGACAAGCTAATCGGAATGGAGCCAATCCATTTAGCTATTTCTGGAGACAACGAGGAAGGGGACCTGAGATTGACTGCCGATTTAGCAATGTGCCACTTGATTTTTGTGGCCACGACCTATGGAGTGACAGACTGATTGTTGAATATCAAATTATTCTTGGAGATCCATTAATTGCACCAAATTACTTTTGGAATTTGTTGCCAAAGTTTAATCAAATCCTTGTTGATACCACGTAAAGCTGGATTTCGAGATATCCATTGTTGGTAGAGTAAAATGGTTGAAGATTGGGCAAGAACAGAGCAAGTAAGACCATGGAGTACAAGCTCCCAGACAACAATTGAGAAGCCGCATTCAATGTGTAGATGATCAGATGTTTCATTGGCAGAGGTGCAAAAACAACACCTGAAGGGACTGTGGAAGCCACGCTTAACTAGATTTTCACCTGTCAACAATTTACTATGCAAAACCAGCCAAGAGAAAGTTTTGATTTTGGGGATGCAAAATGGGGACCAAATCGATTTCTAAATTGCAGGAGGAAGACTTGGATCGTTCGATTTTTGTTGGAATTCAAGATAACTGAAAGCAACTGAATGTGAGCCACTACAACCCCATCCCCATTTATCTTTAAGGGTCCTATGAACTGGAGCTAGACCAGTTAGAGCAGCAAGCAAGAAATTTTTTTGGGAGAGAAGGTGGTCAGGAAGCTTGGGAAAGAACCAGCCAGCCCAGTTTCCATTACAATCCCATGAGCAAATATCCGCCAACCGAAGCAATCCTTTGTTCGAAATCCAATCCTTGATCTCATCTAACATTGTTACAGTAGAGAGGGGAGAATTACCAGAGATTTTAATCTCCCACAATCTGATCTTCTTCCCATTGCCTGGAATTCGAAATAATTGTTGTTTAAATTTATCCAAACCTTTTCTATAGAGATTCCAGATAGATGTACCCGTTGGAGAAGAGGGAGTGGTTAATTTTCTCAAAGAGCCTCCGTTAAGGTATTTCATCCTAAAAAATTTGCTAGCAGGGTGATTTTTATTCGCATAAATTTGCCAAAGGAGTTTTCCTCCCAATGCCATGTTAGTCAAACTAGGATCACGGATTTGAAGTCCACCCTCAGGAATAGGTCTTTTTAGAATCTCCCAACTAACTAGATGCGTTTTTGTCTGATTGCTTTTTCCTCCATTCCATAGAAAATCTCGCAAAATTTTAAAAATCTAAGAAGATATAGACTTTGGGGCAAGGAGGAGGGAGGATTGAAAGATAGGAAGGGCAGAAAGAACAGAATTTATCAAAATCAATTTCCCGGACTTGGTTAGCCACTGGCCACCCCAAGAAGCTATTTTGGCTTTGATCTTAGCTAATACATCTAGCCACAGGGAGGGAGGACTAGAACCAAGAGGTAAAGGCAGACCCAAGTATTTTATCTTCTCCCATTTGTCAAAACCTATAAATCCCAAAGAGTTTGTGATCCGGGTAATATAGACATGATCTACATTCCATCTGAAAACAACACTTTTGTTGTCATTGATCAGAGCTCCAAATATAAGACAGTAAGTTTGAAGACTATATTTGAAGGCCCAAACAATCTTTAGAGAGGCCCCTCCAAGAAAAAGAGTATCGTCAGCAAAGAGGGCATGATTTATTGGATCCACCCCCCTTGCAATTTTTATACCAGGAATGTAACCAGCTTCCTTTTCAACTGTTAGTTTTATGCTGAGAGTTTCGGGCCATTAAGATGTATAAAAAAGGAGATAGCGGACACCCTTGGCGAAGATCTCTAGAAGCTTGAAAAATTATGTTGGTCTACCATTGACAAGTGGCACAATCCAGGGTCTCTCTGTGCATGCTTTTCTCAGATTTACAAACTCTGGGCTGAAGCCAAAAGAGAGAAGGACCCAATAGAGGAATGGGAGCTTTACTCTATCAAAGGCATTCTTCATATCAAGTTTAATAAGCATTCATTTCACTTTTCTTTGGAGACTTGAGTGTAGAGCTTCTTGAACCCGAATTACATTATCTATTAAGTGCATGCCTTTTACAAAACCCCCCTAGAGAGGCAAGATCAGGTTACATAGCAGAAGCTTGAATCTATTGGCTAGAATTTTGGCTAGAATCTTGTAAGAGGCATTGCACAGCAAAATAGGTATAAACCTATCAAATGAAGAAGGATTAGCTTCCTTATGGATTAGAGCAAGGAAGGTGGAGTTAGTGTTCCCTCCAACTTTAGCCTTCTTATGGAAGGTAGATGCCATGCAAATCAAGTCTATTTTAATAATAATCTAGCAGGCTCTGTAAACGTGAAAGGATCCAGACTCGGAGCTTTACCCGGTTCCATAGCCCAACTGACGTTCATAATTTCTTGTTCAGAGAAAGGTTCCAATAAAACTTTGTTATCCTCTGAGCTGAAAAGGGAAGGAATGTTTTCCAAAAAATCAATAGACCCTTCCCCATCAGAGAGACCATTCTCCTGAAACAAGAGCTGAAAGTGACTTCTTGTAGCTTGCTTTAAATGAATGTGACCTTTGATAGTTTCCCCCTCCCCTAAGGAAATTTCAGAAATATGGTTTCTTGACAATCTGGATCTGCATTGGTGATGTAAAAAGGCTAAGTTTTTGTCTCCCGCCTGCAAGCATAGACATCAAGATTTCAACCTTAGAAATTCCTCTTCTTGTCTGAAAGCTTGATAGGTATTGAATTGAGCAGACTATTCTAGAGCAAGCTGTGATTTAGTTATTTCTCTTTCTTCCATTTCAAATTGGAACTCTGATAACTCAATAACCCTCGACTGTCTGTTGCTAGTTGGTGTGATATGGGGTTGTTTTATCCAATTTTTTCGAGCATATTTGGTGTTTTTAAGTTTTTGTTCCCAAACATAATTGGGAGACCCAACCACATACTACGTCCAAGCTTGAACCACGGTGTCAAAGAATCCACATATGTCGATCCATAAGGGGCTGAAACGAAAAGGAATAGGCCCGAGATCTTCCTCATTTTCAATCGCAAGGGAAATAGGTTGATGGTCGGATGATAGTTTGGGCAAAATTTTAGAGAAAATAACAAAATTCCCGTTCATTAGAGAGTTGTTCACCAAAAATCTATCTAGTTGTGCAACAATGTTGGTTGCCCCTAATATATTATTTGACCAGGTATAGCGTCCTTTCTTTGGTTTAAAATCTATTAGATCCTAGGTTTGGATCAAAGCCTCAATCGAATCATGAATGAAGTGCTTGCTAACAACTCCACCTTTTTTTTCATTTGGAGCTAACGTTATGTTGAGATCACCAGCTATGATGGAGTTTGAAGGCGAATTGACATCTAAGAAATCTAATAAAGATTTCCAGCAATATTTCTTTTCAATAAACTTAACAGGGACGTAGAGCTTGAACAAAGCTAAAGAGATCTTACTAGATAAATGCAGAAGTTCAGTAAATACCCAGTGTTGAGTTACAAACCATCTTTTAAGGTGAAATTTATCTTTGCTCCATAAAGTAGTGCGGCCCCCAGAGGTGCCTCTAGCACTGACAGCCTTACCCGAGTTCAATTTTCATTTAGAGTTGCTTAAGAGAAGAAGAGAATCTTCGTCGATCTTGGTCTCTTGCAGCAAGAGGAGATCAGAACTATCCATTTTTAGTAAATCTTTAACTGCATCAGCTTTGGATGGATTCCCCAAACCCCTGCAATTCCAAGAGGTAGTCTTCATTGCTTACTTGGATGAGAGGGGGTTATCACTCCCTTTAGAGGTATTGTCATCTTGCTCCTGTCGTAAGACATTTCTATAGTGGATTGGCTTCCTTGCATCTTCAGTCTCTCAGCCTCTTCTTCTCTTGCTTCCTTTCTAGACTTCCTGCCAGCCTTTTTGGAGAGTTTCTTAATAGAATCATCACTAGAGGAACCTCAGCTATCAATTTGTTTCTTCTTAGCAATATCTGCATATGAAGGAGAGGATTTAGCTCCATTAGGGGAAGGAAGATTTTGATGCAAGCATTCATCATCTATGGGCAACTTTGAGCATACTACACCAGTTAGATTCATTAGACCTGAGATTGCTTCAGGAGTATCATCATGCGCCAGAGAATGGTGCAGTTATCCTTCTTCTAAATTTACTATATCTTCAACAGAGTTCAAGACAACATTTTTGTTAGAGTGAATCTTAGCATATTCTACTTTTGCTTCAGCTTCAACATCCATAACATGAGGCAGTTCACCTTCTTCTAGAATGACCAAATCCTCTGAGGGGCTTAAAACAACGAATTTATTGGAAGCTATAATAGGATTTTCAACTGCCTGGGCATTCTTCCCATCTACGAGAATTCCATTCTTAAACTTTACTTCATTACCGATCTTTCTTTTGCCCTAATTAGATTGTCCTGATTTCTGAATTTGTGTCCACTGGGTCTTTTCTTTTTCAGTATCATCTTTTGATTTTTTTTTACAATTTCGGGCAAAATGACTGTAGTCATGACAAAATCGACACTTAAATGGGATTTGTTCATAATATAACTCTTGGATATGAGACTAATCCGCAATTGTTAGATTAATTGCCTCAGGCAGACCAATTTCCAAGTCAACTTCAACGCAAAGTCTTCACAAGAGAATTGATCTCTCCTTTCTGCCCTGTCAATATATTGACTCAACTTGTTTCCAATGTCTTCTAGGGATTCTGAACTCCAGGAATGCAAGGGTAAACGGGGAAGTCTTACCCATACAGGTACTGCAGACGGAACATCTTGAGTAGGGTCAAAGTCTGGGCTCCATTTGTTCAGGTACAACCCCTGAGGGCCCATGAAGTATGCACCATTACGAAAGATGAGATCACAATCCTCTACAGAGTCAAAGACAAATACGTAAAACCCTCTTCCTACAAAGTGACTTCTAATTCCTTTAGAAACTAAGGGTCTCTAGTTTATTTGCACCCATCCATCAATAGCCTTAGGAGATGGCCAAAGCCCTGTGAATTGCCCAATGAGACCACATTCAGCAAGGCTTAGAGTCGATCGGCAAGTCCGTTCTACAAGAAGTTCCACTTATGGAATGTCAACCTTCTTTACAAATTTCTATAAAGGTCCCCCCTTCCTCTTCCTGCAAGAAGCTATCAACCTCTTGAATGCATCAAGATCCGGCGGGAGAGGAAGAGGAGGATCCCTCCTGAAATCCATGGGGCACAAGGCCAGAAGGCCAAACTCCAAAAGACAAAGTTGAACACCTCTGATCACGACCATGGCCTGAAGAACAAGTTTAACAACATTCCTATGATCAGACCCTACACACAAGCAACAGGAAGCCACCAGCATACTCCAACGAAGATGTACCAGGCAAACTAGCACTGGACCAACGAGAGGAAAAGAAGACAAATCTTGAAACTGCAACAAATCGTCAAAGAGAACGAGTTCACTTTCAGCAGAGAATAGCACCAAGGAACGCAGCCGTTTTGAAAGAATCCCAGGCCCTCCCAGAAGCTGGAGCCAAAGAAACTTCAATGATCAAAGGCCACACAAACTTCAAAGAAGATCAAAAGGAAACATGAACGCAACCGTTTGAAAAACACGAGCTCCTCCAACGAGCAAAGAATCCCAGGCCCTCCCAGAAGCCGGATCTAGAGAAACTTCAATGATCAAAGGCCATAAAAACTTCAAAGAAGATCAAACCTGCAAAAGTTTTTTTAAACGCGTTCTTAGAGCCAATATAAATTTTGAACCTAATGATGTTTTCTATAACCATATTTTTCACAGAGTTTTTTCATACTTAAAAATGTGTTATTTTTAGTATTTATATATTTTAAATTTTCTAAGTTTGTGGTTCAACCCCCCCCCCCCCAAAGTTTGGTTTGCATTTTTACAATAGAATTTTACAATCTATGAGGCCGATCTTAACAATGAATGCTATAGTTCACATGAATTCTATTATAGAATTTAACAACCTTTCAATTAGAGAACAAGAATTTTACAACATTTAGAATTAGAGAACACAGATTTCCTGCCTCTAGTGTTTTAGGTTTTGAGGTGGCCAAACTCAGGTTAAATAGGCCTATTTTGTTTCACTACTGGTTTTCATTCTCTTTATGGTATGCTTGATCCAAATGGCTACAATCACATAACAATGTAGACGTTTCTTCTCTTTCTTAGTATGTTTGTTGTCTGTCCCCTTCTTATGCAAACTGATAATTACATCTCGGTAACAACAGTACATTTGAAATAGATATTATATGTACACATATATATTTCATCCATGCATGTTTCTATTTGTAGAATGTTTAATTTCAGTTTCGTTTGAGCTTATTGTCTATACATTTATTTCAAGCTCATGTATAAAGGATTATATGGCCCTAAATCGATATCACTAATTTCATTTAGTTATTATGATTACCATCTTTTAGGTTTTAGGGTTATGAAACAAAGACATTGTCTCAAGCTAGGCACAAAATCCATTAAATGGTACGAATCTGTAAAATGTTGGTATCGATATTCTTTGAAAAAGGTTCAAATGGTAAGAGTTATCTGTCTTGGTTGGATGGTAAAGCCGGGTGGTTACGATTTCTAAATCAAGGTTTCTTTCTTGAATATTATAAGTTGATCGATCAACATTCTCTATCTAGATCTTTAAGAAGTATGCAAAAGATGCAATGCTTGATTTTACTGTTTTTCTGTGCAGGTGGATTTAGTGGGTTGTTACTACGACGCTGGAGATAATATTAAGTATGGGATTCCCATGGCATTCCCCGTTAACATGTTGGCTTGGGGAACCCTTCAATATAAAGATGAAGTTGTTGCAGCTATAAAGTTGGATAACGTTAGGGATGCCATTAGGTGGGGTACTGATTATTTCATCAAAGCAAGCGCCACTGAAAACCAGCTATGGGTGCAGGTAAATTGCCACTTAAACTGCATCTATAGTTTTTTTATGATTTTAATTTTGGATGAAACACAGAGGGGCGAACTTAACTAAATGTAGTTTTTTATTTTAGTTAGAAAATACTATAACTAGAGCATAAGTTTGATTCCTTTGTTTAGGTGGGAGATCCAACTGCAGACCATAACTGTTGGCAGAACCCAGAGAAAATGGACACCCCAAGGACTATGTACAAGATAGATAAATCCAATCCAGGGACAGAAATAGCAACAGACACCGCTGTAGCATTGGCTGCTTCCTCCATTGTCTTTGTAGACATTGACCATCCTAATTCTGATCGCCTACTGAAAATGGCTATATCGGTATAATCTTCCAAAATTCTATCATACCTGTTAAAAACATGTGATGCTTTTATGGCTTATATCTTAACTTAGTTTAATTTTTGTTAGAGTCAAAATTGAAGGTTTATTTAATGTCTATATATATATATTCAATTTCCAGTTGAATTTCTTTTATGACAATCATGTAACTGGATATGCAATTTATTGCAGCTTTTTCATTTTGCCAACCAGTACCGTGGAACATATTCTGGAGAATGCCCTTTCTATTGTTCTTTCTCAGGCTATAATGTATATTTTCCCATCATTACAGATCATATACACATTACTAGCATCCCAATATTCAAAGTACAAAATGAGTATCTTCACGATGTCTTATTATTATTCAGGCAACATGCAGGACGAGCTTGCATGAGCAACGTCATGAATATATAAAGCAACTACATTGTCAAAATATACTAAGTACATAGTCCAACATAAATTTTATACTTCCAGTATATATGAGTTCAACTAGGACCTAGGACCTCAAATATGCAGGAGTTCAAGTCCTCATGTCTAATGTAAGTCGATATCTACATAAACATACTAATTATCACCCAACATGACATCCACAATCATGACACTATCGAAAGCCACAATTATAAAACATATATATTCACAATTTTCCCAATTAAAATATATAAAAATTGCATTGAAAAATGTAAAATGAAGCAAGACTAATGAACTAAAACTAAAAAGATGTAAAAAAAAAAATCACAACATTAAAGAATGTATAAAAACAAATTTAATAAAATTAATAATAAAATGACATAAAAAACAATCATTTCTTTTTCTTAAACACCTAAACGTTTATACCTTTAATTTCTTTTATTTTTTCTACGTTCTTAAAAGAAGAGCTGCTTGATGCATACTCTTACCTTTTAATTTTAAAGATAAAAGACCGTTATTATTTATTTATTTTTGTTGTTTTTAACAAAATAGTTATCAAATAAAAATATTTAATAAACTAACTACAGAATATATAATATTACAAATTCGAAGCTTGCAGTATATTCTTACTTTTTAATTTTAAAAATAAAAGATAATAATGAATTATTCATTTTAGAAATTACAAAATTTAATAAATTAATTATGAAATAAAAACAATTAATAAATTAATTACAATATATATAATATTACAAATTTGAAAATAAAAATAAAAAGATTTAGGACACATAAAACATAAATAGTCGATAATTTTTAATCAGTGGTTACATATTATGGCAAAACAGAGTTTAATAATCTTTAGAAACACTGATAATTTATAGTCAGCTGCAACATATGAATTGTAGAGAAAAAAATCTTATGGAAAAATGGTATTGATTTCCTATTAACCAATGTTGTTGTATAGAATTAATCTATTAATAGGGGAAACTTTCTATGTTATCATCCCTTTATAATTAAGTGTTTTCCATACTTAAGGGGTTTCCAAAATGATTATTTTTGCATTCTTTTGTAAGCTACATTATATTTTTATTAATAAGTGAAGCAACTTGCATTATCTATCCTTCTTTAAGATCATTTCCACAAATAATCAGTTCACTGGATATTCAAACAAATTAGGAAGCCCACATATTGTCCTCCCTTACATACGAGTTGATTACACAGGATTGCTTTAAGAGTTTGATGGATATCACATTCTTGTCAAATTTCAGGTAAATAAACTCAACCTCAGCTATGCATTATATAATATAAACTCTATAAACATCGTAATTTTGTACATTATTTAATAATATCCTCAACCTTTGAAGTTTCACTCAGTAATTGTGACTCAAAAAATTAGGTCATTTTTATTTTTTGATAAAAAAATTTAAAAAATTTATCATTATCATGCACTATTATCATTATTTTTTTATATAGAAGTTATAGTAGTAGTTGAAAGCACCATAACAATATAATTTTATATTTAATAATCCTCTTTAAAACTATGTCTTCGTTTTTGTTTTATAAGCATGTATTTTAACAATATTAATTTATATTTAATAATGCCTCTTTAAAACTACGTGTTCATTTTTGTTTCGTAAGCATATACATTTATTATGCAACGTTCCTTATCAGATGCTCAGTAACATTAAATTGCAAATGTACCTCAACCATAAAAAAAACATTGGAGTTTTGTGTACACAACACGTAAACAACAAGCAACTAATCATAGACCATGATACTAGAGGACAATTCAAATGTCATATAGTAGGTCCATGTGTTGATAATCATGGAACGATACATAAGCGCCATTAGTACGCTTTCTATTTGATGAAAATGATTGTTTAATGGTTTAATTATGTAAATTGGTTTTGGTTTTGATTATTATATGGTGTTAATTTTAAATATTGATATGATGCTTGATTTTAATTTTGTCTATATATAATAAAGTTAATTAACTCGATTCGAAAAACAATTGCAATTTCCTTTTATTTCAGTAAAACATACATTTAAAAAACAAAAATAATATTACAACAATTTTATCACTTTCGTAATGAACTTCTTTCACAATATTACATGGCATCTATATTTGGATTGAAGTCAAATGAAATGAAACTAAACATGAATATATTTAAGAGATCAACGTGCCTTGCAATTATCAAGCTCATAAATAGTATCATATATCCATAAATTTTATGAACAATACTTTGAAGAGTTGTATTCTTTAACAACAACAAAAAACTTTGGAGACAATGATGGAATGATACATGTGTATTATATCCATGATTTTAAGGCATTTTTATCCTGTGAAGTTTATAGCCGAATCACTTCCACATGAAACTTTGCCCAAACTTGAATCATTCCAAATTCACATGACAAAAACAAAACAAAAAAACCTTGGAGGGAAGATAAAGCAGCATAAATCACATGTTATTCAACCTTGGAGGCAACTCTAACTTCTAAAATAGGCTAGCCAAACAAGTCTGAAAAGTGTGCATTTGCAAAAGGCCACGTGGACTCTCCAATAGAGTAAGAAGAGGAAGAAGTCACATTTTAACTTTTGTTCTCATCAAATCTCATTTTTTCTACCAAACTCGTTCCCAACATATATATGTCATAGATAATCATATTATCCACTCACTGTCTTCAATAGCAACCAGATTACTATGTTTCTTTATATAAATTCTATTATTCTCGTAGTTCCCTGCAACATCCAATCTTCTTCTTTTGCTTTATGATCTAATAATGGTCAACTCTGTCAAAAAATGGGACAGATATGAAGCAGCAACATAATGAAAAAAATATTCAGATATGCATAACCATAACAAAGTACAAAATGAATAGCACATAAATATTGAAAACTTTTAGCACAAGACTGCGATCTCGGGCCACAAATATATTTTAAAATCTTCAACTTTTAGCACAAGACTGCAATCTCGGGCCACATTTATATTAAAAAATCTTACATAGGTTTTTGGAAATTCATTCTCCCGCCAAACTTATATAAAAAAATGAGCTAGTTGTTAGAAACAAAACATCTACTGACTAGTTGTCTCCCAGCTTCAATAGAAGGCAATCTCTTAAGGCTATTGACTATTCCAAATAACCAATTCAAATTTGATGTGAATTTCATACTTCCCCAATTCTGAATCACACATATCACATCATAAGAAAAATATCCTAAAATTAGAAAGCACATGCAGTAGAACAAGAAAAATGGCTAATACACTAAAATCAAAACTTACAGACCTTGTTGAATGCAACAATATCACAACTTTAAATATAATTGTTGGCCAATTCAGTTGTAAGTTAATCTTCAATAATATTGTCAACATATACAAGGTCATCATCCATGGCCATCATTATCTACAACTTCTTAATCCCATATGCCACGAGAATGAGTTTTAACTCTCTCCACAACAAGCCCTCCATCTCAATGTTGTGTGTTGTTCCCTCTGACACTTGTGGATTTGTTTCATCATTCCATGGGTTCACTTCCAGAAGAACTGAATACTTCCCGCCTATTCAAAGATGTAAACACTGTCAATTTTGGCCTTAAATACATCTGAGCTTAAGGTAAATCTATAATAGTTCTAATTTTAAGTTCATTTTATGAGCTTATGTAAATTTGCTTAGCTTCTTTTTTTTAGTTTTTTGATGAGTTGTGAGTTTACATGAATTTTTTTAATTAGTTTTTATTTTTAGAAACTAACGTATCAACGTATCCCCATATTAAACTGAGAGCGCCTTATTTCTTTCTGTACAACAAATATATATCTAAAAGCTTTGACTCATAAATTTCTCTAATTAACCATAATGATCATCATAAAAATCTACAACCAAATAATTATCTTTTACATGGAAAAAACTACAACCTAAAATAAGTTTACTTTATTAATATCTAATTGGTTTATTTTTCATATAATTTCTATTTGAACATGATCCCATCATGAAAATCTACACCATAAAAAGCATAATATAACTTTACTTAATATGTAATTTGTTTATTCTTCATATAATTATATAATATTAAATAACTTTATTAATTTGCTTATTTTCATATAATTATATAATAACAAGTTTTCACTTTATTAATAAGCAACTAGTTTTTCTTTCATATAATTATACAATATTAAATAACTTCATTAATTTATTTATTTCATATAATTATACAATATTAAATAACTTTATTAATTTATTTATTTCATATAATTATATAATAATAATAATAATAAAATTTAATAAAAATGAGTATAAAATTATAATTTAAGTTTTTTTTCACATTAAAAAAACTTTTTATATTAAAGAAAGGTTGTATAAGCAAATACATATTAACAAAAGAGAAGAGATACTTTGTCAACTTCACAAAACTTCAAAAAACTTAAGACTGTGTTATCATCCAACTTGTGATCTTCTCAACTAAGCATGAGCAAAATACAAAATACATTCCTTTCAAGTTCTCTATCTCAAAACAAAACAAGAGAGCAATCTCATATAAAAACTAAAACACTCTTCACCTATAACTCAGTCCTTCTTTAAAAAAAAAGGAACTAATTTATAAAAAAAATAGTCGAGGATATCTCCTTCACTGAATTTTCCCAAAAAAATACAGTCATCCATAGTTCAAATGGCTTTCTTCAAAAGCTTATATGCTCCTTCGCTTTACTCCCTATAGATGTGTTCGAAAGAAACAATATCAAACTCAAAAATTAAACATTTTGCTCTTTGTATCCAGTGTTCCAAACTTAAAGAGTGAAGAGAGATGTCTCCCATAACCCAATTAATGATCGTTTTTTAGTCCCCAACTATCATAATAGAATCCAAACTTCTTTTCTTAGCATACCAGAGTAATCCCCACAATGCTAAGAGTTCTACTTTTGTGTTTGTTCCTTTACCTGCTCCCATCCAAAGATTTATAACATGCTTTGAATTAAATCTCACCGCCATACCTACACCACATAAGCCCTTATGCTCTGCTCCATCAAATAAACTGATTTGAATCCAGGACGGGAAATGGAGCCCTCCTATTACATATCTTATCTCTATTTTTGTAGCATTCAAGAAAAGAAGAAGCTACTTTTAAACTTGCTTGAACAACATTTGACTATATATCCTAGAAAATCAAATAGTTTCTAGCTCTCCAAACTTCCCAAAATGAAAAGAAAGGAAGGTTTTACAAATTTCTTTGTTCACTACACCACTTCCTCGAATTTTCTTCCAAGGAGATTGCCTCCCAAAAGAAATGAAATGTGAGATTCCTCCCCAATTCTTCCCATAAATTCTGAAAAAACAAACAACTACCAAATAAGTGATCAATCGACTCCATCTCAGATTTACAAAGGATACACCTTCGAGGTCCTTTAAAACCCCTCTTTTATAACATATCCCATGTTAAAATCTTCTTATGTAGAGACAACCACATAAAGCATTTAATTTTTAAAGGAACAAATCCCTTCCAAACCAACTTCGTCCACCATGACAAACTGTCCACAATTCTAGATTCAAGAATAAATTTATATGACAAATTTGCATTAATTGATCCATCCTTCTTATTATAGTTCCAAACCACTTTATCCTCTATGTCGGTGAGCATCATCCCTGCCTGATATAAGTTGTCCACAAAATTATCCCAATCACAAGCCACATCATCAAATAGATTTAAATCTCTGGTTGATTACCAAAGTGGGACAAATTCCTTTTGATCACCAACAACCTATTTTAGTACAAACAAATTGTTGCTATGAAGTGTGCCTAAAAGATCCTGAGATAACAAGAAATTGTCAGTTAAGCCAATAAAAGGATCCACACCCAAGAAGATTTGAATACCTCGACCAATAGACCAACATAAAGCTTGATTTATTAAATGAAAAGACTTGAGTAAGCTACGCCAAATACTAGAAGTTGTAGAAGTCTTTTTCTCACTATGAATAAGTTAGATTATAACTAATTTGGCAATTCTCTTGTCATTATCAATTGGGCAAAGGGTACAGCCTCCCTTACACCACCGGAACTCTATCATTGGTGTAAGGACACTAGGAAGATATGCTCTTGCTTTCTAGAGCTGTCTTTCTGCCATATCTACCGTGAATTTAATCAGCTTGTAGATTGCCTCTCTAAAAAAGCTCTTACTATGGCTCCGAGAACTAGAAATTTCTCAGAATTTATTGAAGGTCATTTGACCTCTCAGGATTGTTTTGTGCTCTTTTTAGCTTGGTGCGGGAGCATGTTCTCCCCTTATTTCTACTGCACCACATTATGATTTGTTATGGAGCAGGCTCGTTTTAAACAATTGTTTCTGCCCTCTTTAGTTCACGGTAGATATGGTGTGAGTGGCAACTTTACTGATGGGATACTGTATCATTGGTGAACTTGTCCCCCTCGCTGATTTGATGTTATGAGGCTCTTCCACGATTTGACTGATTGGTTTCTTATGGATCCTCCCTTCACGAATGTAACCCAGCTTTTGGGTATGGCACAATAGATGCCCTTTGATTCATTTATGAATATCAAGGACAGGCTTTTTTCTTCTGATTTAAAGAAAAGAAGAAAAAAAACTCTATAAATAAAACTTGGTTATTTAAATAAAATAATATGTTGATGTGGGTAAGAAAGTAAAATAACTTCAATTATAATTTGTTTATTTTTCATATAGTATATTTATTTTTTTTATTTAATAAGGAAAAAAAGTATGATCATGATTTAAGATTATGAGCGATCACTCAAATAAAATAAAAGTAAACTTCCACTCATGCATATAGTTTTGAATTTTGGACAAGTTAGTCATGACAATTCATACTCAAACACAAAAATACTCTAAAGCTAAAACAATATCCTCTCTCTCTATATAAAACATGTGATCATTGAAACTACTTACCTTGTTGTCACATGCTTTCCACTTCCACTCATGCATATAGTTTTGAATTTTGGACAAGTTAGTCATGACAATTCATACTCAAACACATAAATACTCTAAAGCTAACACAATATCCTTTCTCTCTCTATATAAAACATGTGATCATTGAAACTACTTACCTTGTTGTCACATGCTTTCCACAATAGTGTTTCACGGTTTACAATTTAACCATAATATTGTTACTATAAATTTATATCATATTTCATATTTTTAAATGGTTTTAAACTAAGAAAAATATGATCTTAATTTTAAAATTAAAGGAGTCCCCAATACGTTTTTAAAATTTATAGAGTGTTTGATAGGTGTGACCCAAGATTAAATTTATGTGAACATGATATGAGTCGAACCCTGCATGCACCAGGACTAAGCCGATCTCTGCATGTTGGTGATCTTTAGGATTGATCGGATGTTGCACTCTGCGTTTTCCTGCGTGCAACGTGAGGGTTTTGGAAGGTCGGTCTCCTGTTGATCGTGTTGTTCTAGTGGGATGCTCCACTCCTGGTGCAGATTGTCTACAACTGACGGGCCTTGAGGCAGATCCAGCTCTGCATGCAGAGGCCATAGGACTTCTAGACAAATACTAAGACTAAGTGTGAATGACCCAGGACTGATCAGGCTTGAGGGTGGCTTCACAAATAGATCCACCTCCGGATTCGAACTCGGAGGATCGTCGTCGTATCTTAGACGAAGCATCAGAGCTTTGGTGGCCTCCATGCCCCGTCCACCTTCCTCTGACCCAGATTCCGGCAATGTTAACTTCATCAAACAAGTTGACGCCCCTAGAATCCAGATCAAGTCAGCAGCTTCAAGACTGAAATCCCTTGCATTGAGTGAGAGAGGCTTGATAGGGCATTTCACCGGGATTTGGCCTTTGTAAAAAACAATGGACACATGGATAAACAAGAATTGGATGCCCTTGATCACAGGCGGCCTCCAACACTACTTCTGCAGAAAGGGATTCTTCACCTTTCTTTTCAAAAATAAAGTAGACAAAGACCTCATCTTCAGTGAAGACCCTACTTCATGGGCCCTCGAGGTTTATACCTAAATCAATGGAGCTTGTCTTTCGACCCAGAGAAAGATGTGTCATCTGTGGTCCCAGTATGGGTTCACTTGCCACACCTTCCCTTGCACTGCAGGAATGACGAAACACTACAAGCAATCAGAAACTCCCTTGGAAACTACATCGACAAAGCAGAACCAAAGGGACCCTTGTTCTCCTGCGCAAGGATCTGCGTAGAAGTAGACCTGGAAAAAGGCATGCCATAAGTTGTAAGCATGTTTATGGACGGTTGGGAGCACATGCAAAAAGTAGACTACGAACAACTGCCCTTCAAATGCAAAAAATGTCATGAATGCAGACACTTCGTCAAAAATTGCCCAAAGGCAGTCCAAGAAATAATAGAAAAAAAGCAGGATGAAGGATGGCAGTAGGCCAAAAGAGGGAAAAAAAATCCCTCATCAAATTCTTCATCAAGTGAACCACAACCAACGATAAGCAAGGAGGTGCATCAAGAAGAAAAGGAAACCTCGACCAACAACCAATTCCAGGTGTTGCACATGGAAGAGGGAGAGATCCCAAGCTCGGATCTGCAGAAGTAGAAGAAGAAGAGACCCCCAGAGCTGCAAGTTCCCTACCCTCGTCTGCAAGAATAAAAAGGTCTAAAAAAACACTTGAAGGATCAACAACATCAGGGGGTTCCTGGGCAGATATGGTAAAACATAGTAAAGTAGCACAACAAGGCTTCTCCCCAGGCCATTCGCCTCCCCAGGAGCTGCATGAGGTAACCATGCAACCAAATACTAGAGGGAGAAAATCCCAAAGATACCATAGAGAACAGGAAGTCGAAAGAGAGCTAGAGCTGGGAAGGCAACGGAGCCTTGAAGAAACAAAACTCCTGCAACACCCAAGAATCCCAGGAGGGACAAAAATGGACAACAGACCCCGAGCAGGGTCTCAGCCGCTTAAGAAATTATGAAACTCGTATCTTGGAATTGCAAAGGATTGGGAGGCACAAGCAAAGTGGAAGCAATAAAAGAGATAATAAAAACTAAGAGGCCCGATATCCTAACTATCTAAGAGACTAAAATGCCGGATGTGGAGACAATGGCGTTCTCACAATCCTGGAAAAACGGCCATGGAAAAGCCATAAGTTCTAGAGGACTTAGGGGAATAGTTTCATTATTCTCAAACAAATTCTCCTTAAAATCAACGAAGGGAATCCATCACTAGCTCTTGATCGAAATCCAGGAAAAGGACAATCCAATCTCGATATACATCTGCAATGTATATGAACCTACGCATTACAAAGACAAGGCTGTCTTTTGGAGAGAAATTCTCAAGCTGCACGAGGTCCTGTAGGGAAATAATATAATTATTGTTAGAGACTTCAATACCACCAAGTCGTAGCTAGACAAACGGGGAGGAACTAAGGTCAAAGATCGATTTGGTGAGAAAATGGAGGACTTGATTTTAGATCTGGATATGTTAGACATTCCTCTAAAAAATGGGAAGTACACCTGCAGCAATAAAAGAGCTAGAGTAGGTCACATAGCTGCAAGACTGGATAGATTCCTGGTAAGCTCTCTTTTCCTTCCACAAAATCTTCTATGTGCCTCCTTTGCCCTCCTTTGAGATGTATCCGATCATAATCCCATTGTCTTGACCTTAACCCAATCTGAAAACCTCAGCCCCATCCCCCTCCACCTCAACTCGCAATGGCTTCAAGATGGAAATCTCATTGACCTAATTAAAGTAGTGTGGAATCAGCATTACCACGGTTCATCCAGCTTTATATGGGAGTCTAAACTAAGGGCAGTGTAATCGAGCATCAAGAACTGGATAAAGGCTAGAAACAAGAACCCTAGCAATCTCAAAATTAGACTACAAACAGATCTGGACGCTCTTCAATTGTACATGGAGACAAAAGAAGTGACTCCCATGCTTCTAATATAGGAAAAGGATTTGAATTTAAAAATATTAAGTTCAGCTGGGCAGGAAGAAGAGGAGTTGCGCGTTAAATCCAGGCAATTATGGCTAAAAGGAGGTGACAGTAACCAAGTATTTTCACAAGCAAACCACGGCTCGCTAGAGCTACAATTACATCAAAGATTTAAAAGACAACAATGGCAACAAGATAGCTAGGAAGGAGGAGTTAAAAGAGCACGCCTTCACTCACTTTAGAGACCTTTACATTGACAACGAGGAGATTGATTCAAAAGCTCAAGCAGACCTTCTTCTGGGAATCCCAACGCTCATAAAAGATGCTGAGAACAGAGAACTATCCAAACTTATCATGGAGTTTGAGATAAAAACTGCAATTTGGTCTCTTCAGCTAGACAAAGCGCCCGGGCCAGACGGATTCACCATAAACTTTTACAGGGATGCTTGGGAGATCATAAAAGAAGATCTGAAAAGAATGTTGAACTGGACTAGGGAAAAAGATAAGATTGTCGGGGCCATAAACTCATCTTTCCTGTCCTCAATTCCTAAAGAAAACAACCCACTCACGCTGAATCGTTTCAGGCCAATCTCATTATGCAATACTTCGTACAAGATCCTCTCCAAAATTCTGGTCAATAGAATGAAGAACTACATGGGGCGTCTTATCTTAGAGCCACAAGGTGGTTTCATTGCTGGGTGCCAGATATTGGATAATATAATTTTAGTTTAGGAAGCCATACATTCCAGTATGGAAAGAAAACAACAAGGCATGGCCATCAAACTGGACATGGCTAACTCATTCGACAGGGTAAATCATTTCTTCCTCTTCGAAACCATGGCCAAATTCGGATTCTCTAGAAGGTTTGTCAGATGGGTCAAAGCCTGCATCATCTACCCATGGATTGCATCGCTTGTGAACGGAAGACCCACCAACTTCCTCCATGCAACTAGGGGCCTCCGTCAAGGCTGCCCTTTATCTCCCTTTCTTTATCTTCTGGTGGCTGAAACGTCAAGCACGAAACTCAAACGCATGCAAGACAATGGCAAGGTAAAAAGCTTGAAGATAGCGAGAGGTGTCAGAACTGCAAACCATGTATAGTTTGCATACGACACCATATTGCTGGGAAGGGATTCCACCATTATTGCTGAAAGATTCAAAGGCGCCCTGGCAATGTTTCTTAAAGCCTCTGATGGCAACGCTGCCAAAACCAAAATTTATGGATGGAATTGCCCCCCTGACACTCTGGCAAGGATAGGGAGGACACTTGGGTTTGAGGGAAACACATAATGGAACTCCTTTAACTATCTCGGTATCCCAATTTTCAAAGGAAAAAAACGAGCAGTTGACTAGCAAGGGCTGATCGATAAAATCAAAAACAAAATTACAACATGGGGGACAAGATGGTTGAACAAAGCTGGTAAGTTAACCTTGATCAAATCGATTCTCTCTGCTTATCCAATTTACGCTTGTTCAATATCACTTATTCCTGAAAAAAAACATGAAATCCATCACCAGAGAAATCAAAAGGTTTTTATGGCAGGGTGGCAATCAAAATCAAAGAAAATATCATCTCGTGAACTAGAACATAGTCTGCACTCCAAAATACTATGGTGGAGTTGGGATAAGAGACCCAAGCAAAATGAACCTGGCTCTGGGAGCCAAAATACTCTAGAGAGTTGTCTCTGGCAAGAGAGCATGGTGGAAGGAGATCCTGCATAAAAAATACATGAGTGGTGACAAAAGAAGATGTGCAGACACCATAGATCAAGGGAAGAAAGGAACGCCAATTTGGGAGCTGTGCAAGAAGGCAGCAAATTTTTTACAAGACCAGCTCTACTGGATCCCCGACAACAGCAAGCAGATCAAGATCTGGGACGACAATATTGGACCATCCTCCCCGACCAACTTTACACGAAAATTCACAGAGTTGAGATGCTAGATGGTTGAAGCAAACATAATCACCTTGCATGATCTCTCAAAACGGTCGAACAACGACAGATGGGTCGGCTGGTTGGATTCGGAGGTGCCAAGTCATCTACACGCTGAGCAAAATGACTTCCTCTCCCTTCTTCACGGGTTGGCACCTGTACACTGCAATTTTCCAGATGAGCGTGGATGGGGAAGTGTAGGCGTTTATGAGGTGAAAATTGGGTATCGCATAGTAGCCGACTCAATCCACAACAATGTGTATGACCGAAAATGGTCCCAGGTGTGGAGCAGCGATGGGATGCCAAAGATTTTTTTTTTCTTTTTTCTGGACTCTTGCTCACCGAAAAATCCTGACCGTCGAGAACCTTAGGAAAAGAGGAATCATAGGTCCCATAAGATGTGTGCTGTACAAAAATTCTGAAGAGTCTTCAAAGCATCTCTTCATTGAGTGCAAATTCTCCTAGGAGGTCTGGTAGCGGGATTTCGAAGGTTTGGATTGGGTGTTAACTTTTCCAACAAACTGGAGTGACTTCTTCGCATGCTAGAAAGATTACTACCAGGGATCTTTATTTAAAAAACTAGACTTCGCGAGAGCATGGGAATCTCTCCGAAGATATATTTGCTGGAAATTATGGACAACAAAAACACTGAAATCTTCGAGGGAAAAAAAACAGTCTCAAGAAAGTAGTTGCGGCAACAAAGGCACTCTGGGTGGAAGCCTTATCCATGAGGAAAATGGACAAAATTAGTGAGGAACCATTGAAAAATGCTGAAAGAACTTGGGCTTCCAACTTTTTGGGGGGCACCTCCTCCATTCACTGGACTCAACCAAAGAAAAACTCCAAACCTCAAAGTTGGCATGTTAGAATGAAGTATGAAGATTTCATTAGGTGGTGGAAGAACGTTGGTTGCAAATCCTTATTCTTTGACGTCTCTTCGAAAGGCAATCCCGGACTAGCAAGTGCAGGTGGAGTCATTTTCGACTCTAAAGGAAGAAAGATAAAAGAGTACTCTTGGGGGATTGGAAAGCAGACAAATAATAGTGCTGAATGGCTAGCTTTAAATAAAGGGCTAGAACTGGCAAGGAACATTGGCATTGAAGAGTTGGTGGTCTTCAGGGACTCAATGTTGGTTGTCAGAGAAGCAAGGAACTTGATGAAGAAGCGCAAGAACCCAGTAAGCAGGACGCATCACATTCAAAATTGCATGGTTAATGAATATAAAGCGATCAACTTCCTCCATCTGCTGAGAGCAAATAATCAACAAGCGGATATCATGGCAAACAAGGGTGTTAATCTAGACTGCGGAGTCTTAGTCTGTGATCAAAAGGATTACAAGAGGAACTGGATACCTTAATCGGGACAGCTTGTTTTTGCATATGTTTTGCTTTTGCGCTCTCTTACTTGGGCAGTTTGTTAGGAGATATAATTGCAATAGACCAGGGAAAAAACATGAAAAATATTGGATTGTAAAGCATGAACAAGGAGTCATGGACGTAGCTTTCCTTTGGGAGTAGTTCGAACTCAGAGCTTTGTAATTTCTTTCAAACTTTTTTATAAAAAGCTACTCAACCGTTTTTGTTAAAATAATAAAATAAAATAAAACCAATCATAATGGATCCAACCAGACAATTTAGCCATTCCATTCCAATTCCCGTCACACTAATTTGTATAGAGAACTACTAATTCCGACCATAACCTAGTTGTTGCTTGTTATACATAAATTACTAGTTAGTTTACTAAAAAGTTGTTTACCAAAAGGTTGTGGAGGATCACTTGCCCTTCCAAATCAAGTATCAAAACTAGTTACCAAATAGAACTCCTAAAGCCTTAGGCATTGGAATTAATTGCTAATTCAACTCTACGAAGATAACAAAAATATCATTAATAAAATTGTTCATCGAAATAATCATTTGAGAGAAGCTAAAAAAAATTGTAGTTAAGGTGAGAGATAATGGGTAATTTCAGTGATAACTTACGCAACGACTATAAATGGAAGAATAGTACCCTATAATGAAAATACACAACTTGGATTTTGTGTGCATTTATAAATCAAAATTGTGGGATGATTGCTCAAGAGGAGACAAAGTTGGAGATAATAGCATCCATAGATGAGGAGATTCAAAACCTGGCGAACATTAGTAAGGTTAGAGGAGACCAGAAAGGGTCAAAAGAACAAGAAGGAATACTCAGGTTCTTTGAACCAACGAAAGAAAATTCCAAGCCAGCTAAATAGGTTTAAGTGTAACACGAATATTCAAACTTTGTGAGCAAACATAATATGTTGATACCTTTTGAACATGTTAAATACGAAGAGTTCAAGGTAAGCAACAAAAATATAATTTCAATCTAATTATTTCAATACGGTATGCCACATCATAGTCTTCATTAAACAACAAATGTCACTACATAAGAGTAAGAGCTGACATGACATTATTGTAGAAAACGTCAAGACATTTGGGAACAAAAAACTAAATAGTTCAACGACCCAAGTAAGTCATACAGAAGTTACCCATATTTATGTGTAAACATAAAATAAACCATCTAAACTAAGAATATAAAACACACAAGAGTTTAAGTCAAAAGTTTTGAAAATCTTTACATAAATAATACCCGAGCATATTCAAGATCATAAAGCATATAATTGTGATATTCATCACATCAACGATCTTCCTAAAGAAGAAAATTTAACAACACAACAAAATCAAATCTAGTATTCCTCAAGTTAATCGGACCGAGGAGCTTAACGATGAGCTTAAAAAATTCAAGAGGACTTAGGACCTTGAAAGGAGTAAGATATTATGATGTCTAAAAACTTAAAATTTTACCCCACTAATTGATTACTTAAATGAAATCTCAAACATGTTTACAATTTTATTTCATCTAGAGATGTGAAATTGATAATCTATACAATTTTATTTCATCTAGACATGTGAAATTGATAATCTATACAATTTTATTTCATCTAGAGATGTGAAATTGATAATCTATATAAGCATATTCCCCTTGCCATTATAACCTTGATCAAAAGAAAAGGAATAACTCATAGTTCAATTTTTACCAACAATTATAGGTAGGAATTTTGGAATAAGGGAATTGAGATAAGAAGTTAACTTGGAAGGGAAGAAGCACCTTTCCCATCTGTAGTTTGTAAAAATAAAATTTATTACAGATCGTGAGCCGCAAGCCAAGCAACCCAATATGCTATTAATTCATATTCAGTTCACAAGAATACCAAAAGGAAGGCGGGACTTACTGTTCTCTCCAACTTTGAAGAAGAATCCTCGAGAAGATCAAGTACGGAACCTTTTAATGACCCCATCATTGTGTCAAGACCCAACCTGGGCACAAATCCTAAAAAAATGATGCATTGTTAACTCTTGAACGAATGGAGAAAAAATTACACAAGAAAAGATTAGCAATCTCATAAAAAATAGATGCGTATAATATATTACAATCTTCACAATAGAGTTGAGAAATAAATAGAGAGGATGGTTTAGAACTTAAGTTACTACCTGAAGAATGACTCCTTGTCGTTGCATGGACTAACCCATCAAAGTCCACTATAATTATTAATGAAGAATGAACCCCTATCGTTGCGTGAACTAGCCCATCAAAGTCCGTTGTAATTATTAATGGACTCTTCTCAAAACCATTGGACATCAAATACATAGCTTAGAGACCAAATTCAATGGAATACCCTACACCAAAAGCAAGGGTATACTAAGAAGAATGACATTGAGGATCCAACCACCCGTTCTTTATCTCCTTCACCTTTAGCTTTGTGAAGGCTTCCAGATTGTCAACCAGTCCAAATGGGTTGAAGCCACCCTTGGATACAAAGGGTCCAACCCTATTCCAAGGGCCCCTCCCCTAACTATGTATCAATTAATCAATCGAAAAGTTGGCACGCCTAGAAGGTGGTGGGTGCAATAACCATCAACATGAGCTGATGAAAACGACATAGAAGTTGTGGGAACCAACCAACCATGAGGGGGCATGAATTTTGATTATGGGAAATAATGCATATTTGATGCATATAGAATCTCTAGGTGATATGGATAATATTCATATGGAATCTCTAGGTGATACGGATAATATGCATATGGAATCTCTAGGTGATATGGATAATATGCATATGGAATCTCTAGGTGCTATGGGTTCAATAATAGGAAAAAAAGAATACCAAATCCATCATAACCCAGCGCTGTGGAAGGATCATGGTGTATGCAGCTCGACTCTAGGCAAGATGGTAGTAAGCAATATAAAAATCGATTATAGAGGATAAAACCGAGGATAGGTTGATTTTACTTGCACGCCAAACAATAACAAAAGTAATAGCAAATCCATGACATGAGGATAAAAAAACAGACAATTCGGATTTATGTGCACCCCAAGCAATATCAAATCCATGGGAAGAGGACAAAACAATGGACAAGCCAATTACTTGGGGGCTGAACAATAACAATCATGTAAGGTTAAAGTTAAGGTAAGTTTATTATTTTTGTTTTTTTCTTAATTACTTTTAATCATGCCAATGAAAAAATGGTCAATTCAAGACCTCTCAACCAATAAAATGTCAATACAAATTTCTCAAAAAATATTTGTAAATATAAAATTTAACAAAAATTTTACACAACTTTATAAAACTAGAATATTGATGTCAATTAATAGGTAAACATGGAACATATAGTCTTTGGCTACGATAAGGACTAAAAATATGGATTAAAAAAACTATATGCACAATATAAGTTTACTAAATATTTGCTTAGAAATTGGATTAAATGGCTAACTCAATTGAATTGGCCTTTTTTTTCCCTGAAGAGGAGAAGGACAAAGACATATATTTAGCTATATGTTTAAATACGTTAAAACAAAAATCTAAAAATAACAATATATATCAATTAAAAATTTTAAATTTACATAAAATTTTCAAAATAAAAGATTAAGATTAGCATTTATCTATGTTAAATCTAAATTAATCAAATATCAAAATGTTCTTGAGGATTAAACAATTTTAATCAAATTTCTCGATGACTTTGTTAGTATTAATTTCTTCATACTAAATGTTTTTGTTTTTTTAAGCTGGTATTTATATTAATTTTCAAAAAACTATATAGAAAATATAAGCTAATCAGGCTACCCCAGGGGAAACCAAACTAGAGATAAAACAAAGTGTTTCCTTTCATATGTCTATGTGTTTTATTGAACCTATATATATCGTCTTTGTATCATGTGATGTACTGAGCATAACTATTTTTGTCTAAAATAGAAAGCACAGATTTAAAAGTAGATAGATGCTTTAACTGAAATGTTTAGCTCCTTGTGCATTTTTCTATGACGCTCCTGGAGTTCGTCCATTTGTAGGAGTACCTCGTTCCTTTCCTCGTAGTTGTCCAAAAGAATCATCCAATAAAGATCAACGATTTTGTAGTATTTAGTACCCCGGGAGTGGGATGTTCTTGCATCCTGAACCCATGGAGCCATTCTTTCTCTATCTCCTCCATTTTAACACATTCTTGCTCTAGATTGACCTTGTCTTCAACCTTTCCCAATTCCCTTTTGATGTACATTGGAGTACGAGGGAGGTATAAGGCCTTATCATCCTTGGCCTATTGATAGACCCGAGGGGCATGAGTGTAAGAGCCTCAGTGAGAACGCTTACCTCGACCCCAAACTGCCATGAAAATGAGTACCCTTGACTCTAGGTGGATGTGGAAGAAGCAAGGGCGAAGTTTGAACATCCACCACAGAAAGAGAGCTCGAAAAGCAGATCCCTACAAAGCTAGCCCCTTATCCCCTTGAGAGTATAGACCGCGATGATTGAAATTCTGAGGAGCATAGGCCCATATCACTAACCACATGGATAATTCTAGACATAGACCCCCCATAGCTCAAACCCATGGCAATAATGGACTAGATCATTACCCCTGAGCAAGAATAGTTTAGGACGAGTGCTTAAAACAAAAGGTCCTTGAAAACTGTGAGGAGCCCATCGCTAACCAAAAAAACTTGATCCAAAACTAGCAAGAGCTTGCAAACTTGCCAATGAAACTAGAGGGGATAAAGAAGTTGCCTAAAGAGAACCCTACAACTAGCGAAATCACATATAGTCAATGCCATGAATGTTGAACCACCCTGACTTGAAAGATCCATCATCATATCGCAAGGCCGACTATCAAATTATTGCATGAAGCTATCACCTTCGTCCGAACTTACTAAAACCATAATGATTATCCTTGAAACCACCACATCGACCACATTGATTACCATCAAAGTCTCCAAATCCCTACTTGAGACGCATTATAACAAGAGACACATTATAACAAGTATGCAAAAATACATGTCTAACACAAAAGCATGTGTCATCAAAGCCCAAAAACATCATAAAGCCTCCTACCATTCCATTTAGGAGTCCTCCATTCTAAATATTAAAAAAATTACATTTCAATAAATTTAATCCCTTTTTATATCGAATCTATATTAAAAATAACATTGCACAATCCACTCAAATCTAATTTCAATAAATTTAATCCCTTTTTGTGTCGAATCTATATTAAAAATAACATTGCACAATCCACTCAAATCTATTAAAGATAATAACAGTTTCATTAATATTAAACTATAATCATAGAAATATTGGTTAATCAAAATTTAGATAACGAAAAACAAAATAAAAATAACTTATAACATTTATTTTTTCAAATAGAACTTATAACATTTATTCCAATAACAATAAAAAAATTGCAGTATATGACAGTGGACACCCGCGGATTAAAAATTCCAAATTCTCCAGTGCATTTTGTATTTATTAATTAACTCCACTGGAGTAGGATAGTGGAGTGCGGGAACCAAAAAACATCGGGTCCTCACTAAAAAATGCAAGGGAAAAAAAAGAGGAGGTGGGGCAGAAGCAAGCCCCAGTAACAGCCAACAGTGAGAAAAAGGAGGGAAAAAAATGAAAGAAAAAACAGAATAGTTAGACAGAAACAGTAGACAAAGGCAGAGACAGAGGGTCCGAAGGCCCAACTTCTATTACAGTGCAAAAGTTAACAAGTAATAATGATAATCATTGGTTGCGTATAGGTTAGGGTAATGTGTCCGAGTTCCATCTGAATTGCCCTCCAGAAGGGTCAGAGAGGGGAAGGGTGCCACTACTTCTTTGTGCAGGCTCTGGGAATTCTCATAGTTCATGTAGGGAACAGGTGTAGAGAGCCCTTGTTTAAAATATCTGATTTTTTTCACAGGGGTACTTATATTCATCTGGGCTCTCTGTGAGTGACTTTTTCTGCATGTAACTTTATGTGGGTCTTCTTGGATATCTCCACATTCATTTGGGATCTCATGGATAGCAGAAATTGACGTTTTTTGAAGTGAATTCCAAATGGGTTTCGTGGGATATCCCCATATTCATTTGGGTTATCAGCGAGTACGAGTCGATGATATTTTCTGCATTTAAACACACGTTTTTCTTGTTGGGCGCCCCGATATTCATCCGGGTTTTGAATCTTTCCGCATTTAATTGCAAGCAGGTGTTGTTGGATCTGGAATCATTAAGAAGGGAAAGTCGTGCTATAATATAATATAGATATATCAAAAGCTCCAAGGTCGATAGACAGATCGAAATGGGGGACTCAGCAGCAGGAAGGTGGAGTTGGCAGCTCCCTGGATTTGAGAAAAGGAAGTCCTTTGAGATGTGTGACGACGAGGACGTGGAAAATGACTGGGGCAGAGCTGTGCTGCCCGCTGCATACAGCAAGAGCCCTCCGTTGGATAGAAGATATTCCATATCCACCATGGCCCCTCAGGCTGAGGTTTCCAGACATAGGATGACCAACCTTTCTACTAAGGTCCAGAAATTGAAAGACCGAGTCTCGGTATGTTTTTCTTTTCTTTTGAAGTTTGTAATTATATTGTAATGTCATGAGTGTGAGCGACTTACTATCCATTCTTTGAATTAGGCCGTCGTTTATTAGTATTTAATAGCTTGAAAAGATATCGAACTGCAACCGGATACTTTGAATGGCAGAAGATAATGTCAAGACACTAAACACATTGATTGCTGTATCACGAATTTCATCACTCTTCCCTATCTATAGGTATACTGTCGAGTATATCATTATCTTATGATTGCAGAAGGTATCAAACTTGAACTTAAGAAGAGCATGCCTCACTGATTGCTATCAAAAACTGTCAGAGCTTGTTTTGTAAACTGTGAACAAGGGGCAACATATATAGTGCTCAACATAGAAAGAATGGTATGCCAGGTGCTCTTGGAGATTGTGACTGCTTCCCCCTCAACAGGAGTCCAGACTGTCTTTTATTTTGGGTACTTGAAATGCCTTCTTAATGACATTTCTTTTTTTGTCACCAATGCTTGATCATTTCTGTTACCAAGTAGAGAGTTTGAGAAAGGAGCTATCAGAACATCAGAATATTTTGCAGATATAAAAAAAAAAAACTTAAAAAAGCGTTTCATAATGGACCAATGTCAGAATATCAGGGCCTTTCCTTAAAACCACGTTTATAGAACACAGTGAATACGGGGTAGCATATAGTGCCCCTAACAGATGGACACAGTAAGCCAATCTTCCCCAGTGATTGTGGCCTAATTCCCCAAACTTGAGTACAGCCTGCCTTTGGCTTTTGAACCTATATTCTGTGCAATGTTACATTCACATAGCCCTTATATTTTGTCACATTTGATTTAATATTGCTACTTCAATGCACCTCGTCAATTTGAAAGAAGCTTGATTAGAAAAAAATAGGAAGCATTCAGATTTGTGCTGATAACTTTTTATTGCAATATTATATGTGCTTGTTTTTTTCATGATGCCTGCCCCCTTGTCAATTTCATCACTATCATGCAGGTAGCCAAAATGAAATTTGGATTTATGCCAACCTGATGAAAATGATAGAAAAAATTTGTTAAAACAATTTGTCAATTAAATATTTTCTTGCAGAAACAGTGATACTATTGTTAAGTTGGAAGAAATAATTCTGCCCACAAAAACAGGGACCTCGAGATTTCATATGTCAGGTAGACCAGAAGGGAAATGGCTGTCCTCTCACATGCTTTCAACTGCTGAGTGCTTGTGCAATGAATAAAGCTGCAGGAATATCCACTGTATTGGATATGATAGTGGTTACAAGGCAGATAGTTTACACAATTATTTGAAGGTACTGTTGAGCAGGTTAAGCTAGCCCAGCATGCTCGAAAACAGCAGGCTTGTGCATGCTTGACACAAGCTTATTCCCTTTGTAACACCCCGGTTTTGACCCCTATTGCATTAAATTATATATGATGTAAATATCGTTATCGAATCATGGTGTGGAGCTCAAGGCAAAGGCCCTGCGATCGATTTAACGTTTATGTATCGGCGATTAAAATCGATGTCGATGGTTCATGTGCTAGCCAAGCACAATATATTTTGAGACATCATGTAAAAATGCAAATTAATAAAAATACCACAACTAGCTATACGCCGCAATGTGAAAGAGATGGGGGCATGATTTCACAAGGAATAGGGAGGGAAAACATTCAAACCCATGAGCCAATAGGGTAAAGCCAAATGTCAAAGGGAAAACCCATAAAGTTGTCAACTACCCATTTTGTCTTTTGCCTAGTCATTTAGAAATTGGTTGGGGAAGTTAATGCATGGGGATGGGAAGAGTATGGGAGTCAAATTCGAATTTGGGAAGCCACCTATTTTTGGAAAACATGTTTTTGGCTTCTTGGGCAAGTAAATGCTTGGAAATGCATGCCCAAGCCATTATTCATCTATTTCTTTCATTCCTCACCCATTCTCATTCATGTTTGGGGGCTCTCTCACGCAGCTGAAGCTTGCTGAGCTCCCTCTTTCACATTTTTTTTACAATTTTACCATTTTTCTCCATGGTTGGGAAGTTGTTTTTGTGTTGCGGTGTGCATGTGCAGCAGGGATTCACGTTTTGGGGGTTTTAAGAGGCCATATTGTCTCCCTCACGCAGCTGAGATTGCTGGGTGTTTTCCCCTCACGATTTTTCTGCCGTTTCTTCATTTCTCCATGCCCAAAATTCGTTTTCTGTGTTGTTGAGTGAATGTGCAACGGAGATCCACGTTTTGGGGTTTTGGAAGAGGCCGGTTTTACCCATGCGAAGCCTGTAGACGTTTTTTGAACTCAAATCCATGAACTGGGGGTTTTGTAGAGGTTGTTTTTTCCTCGGTGAAACCATTAAACGGTTTTTGAAATGATTTGCTCACCTGGGTCGTTTTTCCTCAATTACCATTTTTGATTTTGGTTTCGAGGATGTTTTTGTCCATACCCAGAACTTGTATTTGGCTGTGAAGTTCATCCTAGTGTTGGCTTGGCTGAGTAAGCACAAGGAACCCATCTGTTAGATGGTTGATTGTGTTTGGGGGTGATTGTTGGCTTGGCTGAGCAAGTCCAAGGAACCCGTATGTTATTGGCTTGTTGCCTTAGTAGTTTGTGACAATGTTTTAAAACTCGGACTTGAACTCGGAATGGGCCGAGGGTCAACTTGGACTCGGACTCGGCAATGACTCGGTCGGTTTGATTTTAATGACTCGGTTTACTAAAAGTCACATAAAATATTTAAATTTTAAAGAAAAAATATATTTTAAAGATTATAATCCATCATTCCAAAGCATTAGAGACAAAACATCCAAAGTATGATCATATATATACCATATAAGGGTGAACATATCAAAATTGCACGAAGGGTACTGTGCCAATGTGCAAGGCTACAAGCAACAAATACATAATACATATATGAAAATCTGAATGTAGCTACCCCAACATTAGCTACCCCCACACTCACAGATGCCACACCAGTGTTTTAAAACGCGGGTAAACTGAATGTTTGAACACTGAAACACTTCAACCGTGACGACAATTAGGCCAAAAATGAAACCGCAAGCAGGTAAGTCGACACTTTTAAGTGTTAGGGTAGTTAGGGATTAGGTTAGGTAATTAATAAATTTAATTAAAAAAAATCGAGCTCGGGTCCAACTCGGCGAGTTGACCTTTAACTCGGCTGAGTTGGTCGGTTCGGTACCGAACCGGCCATCCAACCCGAGTTAAAGGCCGGCTCGGCTCGGCTCGGGATCAACTCGGTTGACTCGGCCGAGTTCGAGTCGGCTCGGGTCGAGTTTTAAAACACTGGTCTGTGAAGCCCAACCTTGTGTTGGCTTGACTGTGGATGTATGGTCTTGTTGTGTGTAAGTCTGTTGTTCCCTTATTCCTTGTGGGAATCATGCCCAGCTCGAGGGTGGCAGTGGTGCTAAGAGATTGAGGAGCACACTGCCCTATGGTTGGGTGGAACGTTGCAACGACATAGCTGGTTGCGGGACAACTCTTTTTCAAGATAAGTATTCTTGTGTGTTTAATCTCTGCAAATTGATAATTCATCATGAACATGTTGAATGGTTGAACATGATGAATGCTGCTTGTTTTATGAATGATGAACATGATGAATGCTTTGAATGAAATGTATTTGCTTCCGCTGTGGATTGCATGCATTATGCTTCTGTGTATATTTTTATTTTCAATGCAATTTTCTATTTATGTCTATGGGGCTCGTTTCCCCGCTTAAATGATAGCAGCAGTGTCGTAGTCGCGTCCTCTCAGACGGGAGGGGACGTGACACCCTTCTGACACGGGGATTCAGCCAACAAACTATAATGAACAAAGGGCAATGAGGCACTGGCACATCATTATGGAAATCATCACAGAGTCCCTTTTTGTCAAGTCTCAACTATTTCTATGCCTATGGAAGTAGTTGGAGACTCTACATCCAAGCTTTGTTATGCATGCTTTAGCAATTAGATATCTGCCCAATGCTATAACAACCTTCTTTTGTACACCTTTTTTAGTTGTTTGCCTTACTGTTAGAGTTGTTATACTATATACTGCTTTGGTTATGTGCGCATTGAACGGTACTTGCATTTTATAAGAATCTAAAATTGTAGGGAATGCAGCCGAGTTTGCAATGCAATGGGTTGAATGAAAGGCAAAAGAACATGATTGAACAAAGCTCATATTCTTTTCCCCAGATCTGCTATCAATTTTAAATAGATGATAATGCACAGTCATTCTGAACATGGTAAGTTATGGCTTCATGCAATGTCTCCTAGTATCGCAACCAAAGTATTGGGTAACCAACTACAACCTCATACTCATCTTGATTGTGGTTGATTACAGTCCTGTATTAAAAAGTTGAGGATACTATAGCAATGATATGTGAGATACTTGTTCAGATCACAAGAGATAAGGTAAACCAATCGGCAAAACCTTGATCCAGTAAAAAATGTAACATCGGCAGTGAAACAGAACTAGAGTGCTAGAAAGAGAAAGCAAATGAGCACTTAGAGAAAAAGAGCCATAGCCATAACCATAAGTGTGCCAAAGAGAGTCACACCATAAATAAAACACTATAGCAATAAAATATGAGATACTTGGTCAGATCATAAGGGATAATATCCAAGGTGAACCACACAACAAAAACATGTTGGACATTGGGTTCAGTGCTCCCTGTGAGTTTCGAGAGACATGGACTAACCGCCTCTCGAGATCCTAACACTCAACAAAAACCTGTTGGACATTGGGTTCAGTGCTCCCTGTGAGTTTCGAGAGACATGGACTAACCGCCTCTCGAGATCCTAACTCTGGTGATTGTGGCGGAGATTAACACTTGCGAGTTTTGGTCTAACGACAATCGTGAGTCCAGCAAATGGTATTAGAGCAACAGGTCAAGGGTTTGAAACTCACCCAGTTTGCGCTTGGGGGGGGAGGAGATTGTTGGACAATGGGTTTAGTGCTCCCCATGGGTTTTGTGACATGGACTAACCGCCTTTTTAGATCCTAACTTTGGCGATTGTGGCAGAGATAACACCTATGGGCTTTGGCCTATGTAGCACGGGAACCATTCTTGGCTTTTAGGAAACTCGTTCTTGAAGTTTCGACGTTCTAGGGAACTTGGGAACTTGTAGGAAACTTTCCGAATCTAGTGCGAACCGTTCTGTATGGTTGGGAACTTATTGGGAACCTTTACCCTCTGAAATCGGGAACTTGGGAACTTTTTCTTGTGCGTTTCTTTCACCGGGAGCTTCCACACATTCATGATCGCCATGTGGGTTGTTAATGAAATTCCTATTTCTTCGCGACCATACATATACATGGTTGACTCGGAATTTATTTCTCTAGAAAACTAAGTTGCAGTAAAAGTCTATTTTGTGCTACCTTGTCGAGTTGGTGCACTGGTCTCTCTCAACTGCCCATGCTAGAGTATTCACTTGTCCCTATGCTAAATTGTAGTTACCACTAATCAACAATAGATGTAAATGTATTTTGACTTTTTATATATTAAATACAATAATGTAAATTTATATATTGTACTATTTACTTTATGAATAAAAAAACTTTTAACTAATTGGATTACATCTATTGTTAATTGGGATATAAAAAACTAAATTCATAAATTACATTTAAATAAAAATTATCTTGATTTTTATTTTATAATAATTTAAATTTGATTATTTATACACCATTGCAAATATCGTAGCATAGAATGTCTTGTAAATGTTTAATTTTCTAATCCATTTGAATCATAGTTGACAAAAACTAAAAACTTACTCTATACATATTGCCACAAATATAGGAACTATAACTTCTAAAAGTTTCCACTTTAGAAAGAGTCTACCTTATATAATGAATAACGTGGATGGCAATCTTGATTTTATTGCCATTTCCATCTACTAAGAGGTTCTAGTTAAAACGATAATATAAGGGATATGCTAAGTCATTTGGTTTGTGTTAATGTTTCTTTACTTCTCTATGTTTCTTCTCTTCTCATGTGTTTTCAATTACTTTATTTTATATTTTTTTATATTTTTTTAATATATATTATTGTCGTTCCCAACCTGTCGTTTCCTGCAAGCTTGGGGGAAATTCTAGACGTATCCAATACTCGTACCCACGTACCCTACGTTCCCGCATTCTAGAAACTTTTGCAACATCGGTTTTGGTCTAACGACAATCATGAGTCCAACAAAACCTAATATAGTGAAAATCGTAATGACAGCTACAAAACATAAATAGAGTGCTAGAAAGTGAAAGTACAAGTTTCCCTAGAGAAAAACAACCACAACCACAACCATAAATGTAAGTGTGCCAAAGCCCAAAGGGGTTGGATCCATTGGTGAAGAGCGAGGAGTTTTTCACTAGTAGGCAAATTTCAATTCCAATGAAGGCCGAACCTAGAGCCATGGGGGCACTTTGAGGTAGTGGTCGAACATGTGGTTCCACCCAGAGAGATTGTATTAAATGATTTTGTGACCCGTAGACACAGGTCACAAAATCATTCACGCTAGCTCATTTGGTTAAGGTGTAGGTCTTGTTAGCAAGGCGACCCAAGTTCAATTCCCCTTAGGGGTGAGCTAGTTGGGAGGATACACCCAAAATCCAACCAGTTGAGGGTTGGTGTGGCCTAAGCCGAGTGTGATTCTCGGGTGATTTTGACGGCTTAGATGCCCCTGCGTCATGGTTTCTTAGAGCAAAGACCACTCTCGCAAATTAGGTAGATTCTAGCAAACAAAAAAAATTGTAAGTTTGCCAAAGCACACTAAATATAAAGGACAATCGCAACCAAACCGAGTGCAATATAGAGAACACGCCCTTAGGCCTAGGATAATGAATGAATCACTTGAATAAACCAACATAGATCCGTTTTAAACTTTGTTACAAACATCGCCGATATATCGGCAACATCGCGATGTTAACTCACTGGTGATATATTGTCAATATATTACCTCGATATTTTCCTCGATTTTTTGGTTATTTTTTCTTGATTTTATCGCGACACACATTGTTACATGAGGACTCGCCCCCTAGGGTTGGGGGCGTGCCCCCCTTGCTCTGTGCGCCCCGGGGACTTGGGGGCTCCTAGCGAAACATTTTCCAGCGTCCCCAAAATCAGGAAACTCTCGGAAACGCACAATTGGGTGCGTTCCCCTGTTCTGCAGCGCGCTTCGGTGAAGGGGGGCTTCCACACGCCCCCTCCTGAAATTGGGGGGCTCCTAGACGGCCCCCATGATTTTCCCAACTTTAGTTTAAAAAAACAAAAAATTTAATTTTAATTGTTGTTTAGTCTCTATTTCAGGCTTAGTCTTTAGTAATTTACTATTTCACTATTTGAGCATGCAATATCATTGATTCAATTTTTCAATTACAATGACTAAAATTAGAAATATAAATATCAAGATTCAAATGACAAATTTGAAAATTATCATGATGAATTGTATAACGTGTTTGTATTATTAATTTGTTATATTTTGATTTACATTTTTTTTTGACAAAAACGGGCATGTTATATATAAGAACTCAACAATGAAGCCACTGAAAATTACAAAACTGGTTTATGCAAACCAGAACATATTCTACTACCTCCATGCTTGGTAGCCACTCTTGTTAAACCAAAATCATGCTAAGGGGGGAAATCAATACTTAAGAGCTGATTTACATACAGTTCATTTCTACAAACAACCATAGATTTATTAGCAGCATGATTTGCCATAGCATTTAGCTCACGAAGGATATGAATTTTTTTTATCTGCCTAAACGACTTAGAGATGGAGTTAATTCTTTTAATCAACCTGACTAACCTTAAGTTCCTACAATGATTTTCTCCATTCATTGCTTGGATTATTAACCGGGAATCTTCGAATACCATGACTTCACCCACTCCTTTATCCTTCAGCTGCTTGAGACCTTGCCAAAGCCCATATGCCTCGGCCATATTATTGGAATCTTGCCCAATATTCCAATAGTACTCTATTTCATTTTTTCCTTACGGGCAAATAGCGACCCCTCCACCTCCCGCCCTCCCTGGATTCCCCTTGGAAGCTCCATCAAAAAACAATTTAAAGATCTTCCTTTCTTTCAGCCAATTCTCAAATTGCGACTTATCAAGCGTGATTTCCCAATTTTCCAAATGTGTTTTGGCCAAATTAGCTTCAACAGAAAAGTTGAAGCTTTGCAACCAATTACTTTCATTATCAGTCAACTTAGCTTTGTTATTGGGAATCTTCATGACACTTACAATATCACCCATTAAAGCATTCGCCTTGATTGCTATTTTCCAAGCAGGCTGAGCTATATCCTGGAAAATTCTATGATTATGCTCAATCCATATGCACCAGCAAATGACTTTTCGGATCTTCATCCAACAAACTCTAAAACCTTTTTTCTGATTCAGATCTTCGTTGTACGTTTTATCCCAATTGATGAAACACTGTTGGATATTATCCGACAATTGAATCCCGTCCTCCCAAGGTTTCATCATTTCATTCCATACTGAGCTAGCATAGGGACAATCGAGGAAGAGATGTTGAATAGTCTCGCTGGCTGCTGAACATAGTGAGCAACGAAATGGTCCAACGAATTCTCTCTTCTCCAGATTTTTCGTCGGTGAGGATTTTACCATGCACCAACGTCTAGGCAAACAAATCAATTTTGGGCAATGTTTTGTAATCCCAAGTTTTTTTTCTAGATTGTTGGATTCATGGCACTGTGGGAACTGCAACAAATTTCTTGTATCCTTCGGTCGTCGAGTAGCTGCCAGAGCAGCTTCCCCATCCACGCCGATCCCTTCTTCCTTTGGCCACCGGTGTTATACCTGTTAAATGACTTAGCAGCTGGATTTTATCACCCTCGAATTCAGCAGGGCAATCCGGTAGACACCATCCGACCCATCGATTTGGAGACTCGGTTTCCCATGCTGAAATGTCCCACAACTATTTAATTCCCTGGTTGTCCAGCCATTGTTTAAATCTTGGGAGCACGGGGGAAGGTTTCCCAAGAATTGCATCCTGCTAAAGGTTTATCATCTTGCCGTTGCCAGGTATCTAGTGGAGCTCTTCCTTGAATTTGGCCAGCGCCTTCTTGCATAGGCAATAGATAGGAGAGACATGCTTATTCTCTAGCTCGTTGTCAAGGCATCGGAACCTTGGGCTAGAGAAATACTTGCGCTTGATCACTTGATTGCACCAAGATGGCTTGGAATCAACCATATTCCAAAGCAATTTAGCTCCCATTACCAAATTTTGAATTTTCAAGTCTTTAATTTGCAATCCTTCCTCCATCCTAGGCATTTTGATTTTCTTCTAGCTGATCAAAGCGAACTTTTTACCTCCACCATTTTTCCCTCCTTGCTAGAGGAAGGATCTCAACAGGTCTTCAATCATTGCAATCGTTTTGGGAGGGGCTAGCAGAAGGGAGCATTGATAGAGAAGATAACTGTTCAGGACAACTTTTATCAACACCAACTTCCCTGCCAAATTTAGCCAGGTTGCTCCCCATCCAAGAATTTTCTTTTTGAGTTTTTCAACAAGAGGGTTCCAGGCCGAGCTTTTGGGTTTAGACTTGAAGATTGGGACCCCTAGGTACTTAAAGGAGTCCTAGCTAGTCACTCCTTCAATATCAAGAATGCGGGAAATTCTTGACATCTCCCTTGGATTAATATTCTAGCTATAGATCTGGCTCTTCCTAAGATTAATCTTACTTCTCGAGGCTTGGAAATCACGAACCAATTCATTCTTGAATCTTCTTGCCTTAATCTGGTTGGCACCTCCGAGCAGGATTGTATCATCAACAAACTGCACGTGATTGATATCTTTCGTTCCTCGAGCCATCCTGATGCTCGAGAGCTCATGATCCCGCCTAGCTAGCTCCAGCTGAAGACTAAGCATCGAAGCTTGGATTGCATAAAGCAGAGGCGAGAGTGGGCATCCTTGCCTTAGTTCCCACGAAGCTTGAAAAAAAGGTGCTGCCCTTCCATTGTTAAGCGAGGCGATCTAGGGTTTACTAATACAGGCTTTGACCCATCTGATGAAGCTTGGATCAAAACCAAATCTCAGCATGACTTGATAGAGAAAGGAGTGATAGACTCTGTCAAAAGCATTTGCTAAGTCAATTTTCACCACCATTCCTTTTTCACCATTCTCCAGGCTTGAATGAATTGCCTCTTGGACTAATATGATATTGTCCCAGATTTTCCTGCCTTTAATGAAGCCTTCTTGATTCTCAGGGATAATTTAAGGCATAATGTTTTTTAACCTTCTAGCCATAATTTTAGTGATAATCTTATATCCAATGTTGCATAAGGAAATGGGTCGGAAACTATCAAAGGAATTGGCATCCTTCTCTTTGGGTTTGAGTGTCAGAAATGCTGAATTTGTGCTACCCCCAATTTTATCACATCTCTGTGATTTGATAACCAATTTGAATAAGTCTTTTTGAATAATTCCCCAACACGCTTTGATGAAGTTTACATTATACCCATTAGGACTAGGTGCCCTGTCATCTTCCATGTCATCAACAGCCTCCTTTATCTCCTCCATCGTGACCATTTTGTTCAATCTGATTCTTTTCTTTTGATAGAACATGAGATTAGCTCCATGATCTCGTTTTCAGCGTTGAGGATAGGCTGAGTTGAGAAGAGGTCGCTGAAGTGTCTAGTGGCTTCCACTTTGATGTCTTCAAAGTCTTGGATAATAGTGTTTTGTGCATGAATCTCGTGCATTGTTTTGAAGTTCTTTCTTGCCTCGGCCTGTTTATGGAAATAACTAGAGTTTCGATCTCCATCCTTGAGCCAACGACATCTAGATTTCTGTCTTCACCATTCAACTTCCCGCCTACATGCATCGTGGAGCTCACTTTGCAGATTTAATTCTTTTTCAACGTCTTCTTTATCAATAATTTTGGTTTCCATATCAGTCTGATGGGTTTCCAGCGATAACATTGCTTGGATTTTCTTTTGATTTGGAGATCAATCGTTTTTGCCCAGGCCTTTAGAGCCTTCTTCAGTCTTCTTAATTTCTCTTCCCATACAAAAAAGGGTGAGCCAGTGACCGGGGCCGACCATGCATCAGCCACAATCCCCATGAAATCCTTGTGGGTGACCCATAGTGGGCTGAATCTAAAGGGAATCGGTCCTAGATTCTTGTCATTCTTCATCTCAAGCAAAATTGGTTTGTGGTCAGAACCCCCGAAAGGCAAGATTTTGGATGAGGAATTCAGACTCAGCAGGAGGAAGGTGTCTTGAACCAGGAAACGATCCAACCTGGTTGCTATATGCCCTGGGCCTAGCCTCTTGTTATTCCAAGTGAATTTATCTTTAAAAGGGATGACATCTGAAAGATCCCAGTCCAAGATGATCTCGTCAACTTGTTCCCTAATGGGATCTCTGACCAAAGACCCCCCTCTTTTTTCATCTTGGCTTAGAATGATATTAAGATCTCCAGTAAGGATGACATTACCCTGCAGATTACTCCTTTCATCGCGAAGGAGATTCTAGCAGATTTTTTTTTCAGTGTAAGAAGCAAAAGCATAAATATTAAAAAGTCTTACCAGGGTTTTAGTTTCTTTCTTCAGCAGAGTGGTGAGAATCCAGTTAGAACTATGCTTGATATCAGCAACTTCGAATTTTTGCTCGTCCCAAAGGGTTCCAATGCCTCCGGAGGCTCCCCTTGAGCTGATTGCGGTACTTCCTCCTTTCTTCCAGAATTTTGCACTAACCTGGAGAAATGCATCTTTCTCCATCTTGGTCTCCTGGATCAGTAAGATGTCTGGCTGAGATAGTGATATTAAATTTTTCATAGTTTCTTCCTTGACTTTGCAGTAAGATGTCTGGCTGAGATAATGATATTAAATCTTTCAAAGTTTCTTCCTTGACTTTGCTGCCTAGACCTCTGCAGTTCCAAGAGAGGACCTTCATTACTTACTTTTGGTAGATGAGGGCATCCCTCTCTGGAATTGCCCTTGTTGACGGGTGTTTCTGGTGTTTTTTAGCAGCTTTTCCAAGGTTAACTGGGAGCCTTGCAGTTTGTCTTTGTAAGTGGCTTGCTCCCTCACTTTTTTTGTCGATCTCCTTCCTCTGGTTTTTTTCTTTCTTGGGGTAGCCATATCAATTTCCCCTTCTTCCTCTTCTTCTTCTTCCGTGTCAGATTCCTCCTCTGACTTTCCTTGGTTTTCTCCTTCTTTTGACACCTCTGCTCCTGCATCTGTCTGGATTAAGGTAGTAAAGTCTTTCTCAGATTTTGGCTCCTTGATCTCTTCATTGCTGGATTTCTGTTCAGAGGCATTAGTTTCATCCCTCGTCTCATGGGTCTTTTGCGTTTCTTGACTTCCTTCCAATAGGATTACTTTTGTTTCCTTATTCGCCCCTCCTTTCCTTCGCGCTTCTCCGCTTTTGGTTTTAGTCTTGTTCCTCTTCACTATTTGCCATCCTTCCTCCTTTTCTTGTTGGATCTCGGGCTTTTGAGGATAGTTACAGATGAAGTGCCCATATTCATGGCATCCTCTACATTTGAATGGCAGCTGCTCATAGTCAAGTTTTTGGAAATGAAACCAATTCCCCACTGTTAGTTTTATGGCTTCTGGTAGCCCAACTTCAAGCACGACCTCCACACAGATGCAGGCGCATGCATATTGGTATTTTGGGCTTGCCATGTTGATGTACTTCCCCAGGACGTTCCCAATTGCTTGAAGAGATTTTGGGTTTCGGCAGTGCATAGGTAGGTTTGGAAGCCTAACCCAAACTGGGACTGCTTTGGGGGTGTCAGCCTTAGGATCAACGTCTGGAGTCCATCCGTTCAGGTAGAGTCCTTGCGGCCCCATGAAATAGGGACTGTTTCTGATTATTAGGTCCTTGTCTTCCTTGGATTCAAAGTCAAACAAGAAATATCCTCGGCCAACTGAATAGGATGCTACATTTTTTGAGATTAGAGGTCTCCAATTCCTTTGTACCCAGCTCTCAGTGGTTGGCGAGGGCCAGAGCCCTGTGAATTGCCCTATCAGGGCCCAATCTGCCAGCGAGAGGGCAACCCGAATAGTATCCTCCGACGGAAGAGCAGCTTTCGAAACATCTTCAATTCTTTTGACAAATTTCGGAGGAGCTCCCTTAGCAGACCTCTTGCTTTGAGAGGAGATTAGCTTTTCGAAGGCATCCGAGTGAGGACCAGGAGGCGGATCTCCGCCCACCTCCGCCACCATAGGAGCCCTACACTTCTCTCCACCTCAAGAAAGCATGAAGCCACGAGACAGACTCAGAGACCGAGGCCTAGGGACCATCGAGAGCCAGAGGAGATCTGGTAACCTCGTTGACCACGCCTGGAGCAGGGTTGACAGAGATCTCATGTAGCGTGATCTGCACTTAGAACACCTGCACAACTTGCTGGAATACTGGATCAGATCTCTGAATCGAGGATCGGATCCCTGAGGCGTGGATCAACACTCTGGCTCGCTGGAACGAGATCCAAAGCTTTGATCAGATCGACACTGGTGATCAGACTCTTGTTAGGTCGAAAAATTGCTTATGTTTGTTTTCTATATTCTGATTTACATTGCACAATGATAAACTTAGTATTTACTTTTAGTAATTTACATGGGATGAATCATTGAATTGTTATTGTTGGGATTTAATAATTTATAATATTATTTTTTATTAAGATTTGGACGTACCCCCGGCTCCCCTGCCCCCGTCGAATTTCGCTAAAATTTAGGGGTGGTCTCCACATGTCCCCAATGTGCGTTTCCCCGCTCCTGCGTCACGGAAACTTGGGGGAATATTGGCGATATACGTCGATTTTTTCAAATATATAGCGATGTTTTCGAATATATTGTGATTTTCTGCATTTTTGTATTTTTTAATATTTTTGTATTTTTTATTGTGCCGATATATTTTCGATGTTTGTCGACATTTTCGCCAATAAATACGATAATTTCTTTTTGGACCCTCGGCGATATATTTGTCGACACAATATTTGTAACATTAGTTTTAAACTTGGATCTCTCAAGCACCGAGAGGGGTCCAATTTCTTGAGGTGTAATTTTTTTTAATCTTAAATTTTTTAATGTCCAAAAAAATTTACACCCCAAGAAACTTAATCCCTCTATCTGGGTGCTTGATAGATCCGGGTTTAAGATGGATCTATGTTGTTTTTTTTTATATTTATTTTATGAGCCACATAGATTTTTTAATTACTTTTTATTTGATTTGTTTTTAATTGTATTTTATGAGTTGACTTAAATTTTTTTAATTAGTTTTTTTTTTGGTAATATAATGCTACGCTAGGTGACAACATCTCCCCCATATTGGGCTCTAGAGCACTTAGGTACTTTCGGTGCAATAATACAAATGAGGAGTGGTGTATTTGTACACCATCCAAGAGGTAGTGTGCAAACCCCAAGTAGGTTTGACTAGGTTGGCCATAGCCTAAAATAACCAAAAAATACAATATAGTAGAGTGTTAGACAAATGTAGGCACATGGCCATGATAAATACAATAAGGTTGGCTTGTGGCCTCTAGTGAAGATTAAACCCATACGTTTGATATCCCCCCTTAAGTTGAACATGGGGTTTCATAAAAGACATTATATCATATTTCATCACAATATCCCAAGAGGTAGTGTGCAAACCCCAAGTAGGTTTGACTAGGTCGGCCATAGCCTAAAATAACCAAAAAATACAATATAGTAGAGTGTTAGACAAATGTAGGCACATGACCATGATAAATGCAATAAGGTTGGCTTGTGGTCTCTAGTGAAGATTAAACCCATAAGTTTGATATCCTCCCTTAAGTTGAACATGGGGTGTCGTAGAAGACATTATATCATAATTCATCACAATATCCCGTCGATGTTGCTAAGTAGGGGGCCAAAGAGAAGTCATCATAGATCGCTATAATCCTCTTACTTGAATCCAATGGGAGCCTGGCTAGCATCAATTATAATCCTAAGGGTCAAAGGTGGATGAGTGAGTGCAACAGGTGGAACAACAGCCATGGAAAGAAAGGCTCAAGATGTTATAGGCTTTGGAAGGTGCTCTAAAGGGCCTACAAGAAAATAAATAGCGTCGATAAGAGTGGATGTGTCAAGCATAAACATTGGTCTAGCTAGAGGGAGAGTAGTCGAAGTAGATGGATCCCTTAAGAAGTCATCATCTTCATTGGTTTGCTCATTTGGGGGAGGTGTTTCATCATTGAATTGCTTAGTTGGTGAAGAAGCGTTCTCATCAATTTACTCATCCAATGAAGGATGATTGGAAGGAACATCCTAAAAGAGGACTTCTGTGGCTATCGAACTAGATGAGCCATTAATAGGGTTCTTATCAACCCCAACTAGCTGTCTCAAAACTGTAGGAGTACTTGGGGAAGCACTCTTAGAATTAGAAAGAAGATCAACATCATATTACAAACATAAAGGTCCACTAAAACATGGTGGGAGTCATCTAAAGGAGGACTATTGTAATGATGGGAAGAATCACAGTCCATGGAAGCATGTTGAGAATCATTTGAAGCGTTTTTTGAAAGAAGTAATGGGAGAAATCTTGGTGGATCATGAGAAGGAACTTCATTAAAGGTAGCCTTTTTATATTCAACCGTGGGATCATAGAGGCCATATTCTTGAAAAGCTTCACTGTAGCCAACTTGAGTGTAATAGGATTTTGGAGATGCTAATATGTTTCACACATCATTCAGAGCATGCACCCATGATGCACTGGATCCGAACATTTTGCAAAATAAAGGGTTTGATTTCCATACTATTTCCCATAAGGAGTCATACCTTTAACAACATAATTAAGTGTGATTGATGATATGGGCGGTGCAAACAATTGCCTTTCCTTTGTGTGAAAGCTTCATTTTCTTGGAGTGAAGCATGCAATGAGCCATCTCCATGATAGCCTTATTCATTTGTTTTGCTACTCCATTTTGCTATATAGTGCAAGGAACAATTCTCTGCCAAGTGATGCCTCGAGGCATGAGAAATAACTAGAAAACATTACTAATATGTTCACCTCTACTATCAACCTTGAGACACGTGATATTCCCATTACTTTTGTTTTCACTAAAGATTTGAATTCCTTGAACTTTCCAAACACTTCATCCTTGGGTTTAATGGTCTATATCCAAAGAAAGCGGGAAAAATTGTCAATAAAGTTGAGGAAGTACTTTGCTCTCCTTGTCCTTAAGAAGCTTGCCTCACTTTGTCCTTAAGAAAGGATCCTATATGGTGTTTCCCTATTACACATCCTTCACAGACACCACTTGGTGGTTCAATCTATTGAAAGTCATCGACCATATGTACTCAACTCATTTGTTGCAAAGATGTAAAACTGGTATGACCTGGACGTTGAGGCCATAGCGTACAAGTGTCATTAACATTGGTTACCATCATGATAAAATTATTTTTAGTTAGGGAAGGAGCCTTCCCTAATTTTTACATGTAATTAGATTCATCACAATTTTGGAAGCGATCACCTTTAAGTCATCATTCATATACTCCATGACCATTTGTTTGACCAAAACGCTACCTTTCTATGTGTGTGTGTGATGCGGTATATAGAATGTAGATTTGGTGCTGTATATAGAATGTAGATTTGATTCAACTCCAGGAACATGGAGAACATTTCCAAATTTGGCATTGTCAACAATGACATCGCCACACCTTGGAACTGGTAGGCTTGAGTTATCATCAATAATTACTTTCTCCCCATGTGTTGTGATGAATTAAAGGGTGATTGGCCTGGAAGCTTTATTGCTATTTAGACATATGAGATCGTAGCTGTCATCAATGGTGGGATGCAGAGGTTTTTCTAGGTATATCTTAGGCCTTTACTTTGAAGAGGAGCAATCATTTGTTCTGTTCAAACATGATAGTTTGTCCCATTCAAGTGGACAAATAATCATTTTGCATCTGTAGGTGTTAAATTGCCTTTTATATATCCAAAAGGTAAGAATACCAACCTCTTTTGGAAATTTGCAGTATACTTTAATTGTAAGAAGATAGGAGGAGCTTGTTGGGCCTAGAAAACCCTAGAAAACTAGCATCTTCTAGATATTTGCAATACATTTTTGCATATCTGCAATACCTTGAGAAGGTGTTGTACTTGAATAAGAGGGTTAAACTCTAGAAGAAAAACCTTGAATAGGCTGAGATAGGTTCACACTAGCTTTGATACTATGTAGAGATTACAAGAGATAATAGATCGAAGGTGACTCACTCAACAAAACCCCAATTTAGTGAAAATTTTAATAATAGCTACAAAGCAACACTAGATTGCTAGAAAGAGAAAGCACAGGGTCACTTAGAGAAAAAGAGCCACAACCATAACCATATGTGTGCCAAAGAGAGATGTTCATGGCACAGGTAAGGCACTATAACAACCAAAGAGAACGCAATATAGAGAAGGTGCCGCGGGGTTATGATACTGAATGAATCACTTGAATGAGTGATACATATGGGGAGTGGTGTATTTGTACACCAACCAAAAGGTAGGGCAGAAACCCCAAGGAGGCTTGATTAGGTCAGCCTTAGCCAATAATAGCCAAAAAATACAATAAAGTAGAGTGTTACACAAAGGTAGGCACATGGCTGTAATAAATATTATTAGTTTGGCTTGTGGCCTCTATTGAAGATTAAGCCTCATTTGGTAAGGAAGAAATGTGCTAGGGTGTTAGATGTCGTCTTAAAGTGAATGATGTGATGAGATTGACCTTTATATAAAATTCATAGTTATTTACAGAGTTTTAGGGAAGAAAAGAAAATACTTGAATTTCAATAATAATGGAATGGCGTACATAGGAAACAAATACCATGACAATTTAACATATATTAATGGCACCTTTTTTATTACATTTCTTTTTTCATGTGGTTCATAGCCCTGGAAGATAGAGGGCTCGCTACATCCATGGTAATAATTCTCAGGGGGCCCACCTGAAGGGGCCTCACCTTGTCAGCTCCAAGTTGACACAGATGGACCCAGATAATTGAACCTTTGATCTCGACTACTTCGGTCTTGGACTTGGAAGCACCAACCAAGTAAGCTACCCCTTGGGGCTACATTTTTTATTACATAACACCTAACTTGATTAAATAATACATACAACTCATTTATTACCAACTCTAATGTTACAAACTATTATCCCTAAGCTTCACAAACATATCTAGATTGAGAGGCTTGGTAAAGATGTTTGAGTTTGCTTATGTCACATAATATTGCAACTCAAACTCACCACTATTTACTAGTTGTTGAATGTAGTGGTGATGGAGCTCTATAGGTTTCAATTGTTAATTAAACACTGGATTCTTCACTAGCTTCAACACACTTCAATTGTCACAATAGTACAATTGATTGGAATTGTTCCACTGCAAATCAACAAATATTGTCTACAACCATGCTGCCACACAATATGTAATAACTATTGCCTTAAACTTTGACTCAGAGGAGAAAATGGTCGGTTCTGTACCGAACTTGCCGGTTTTGGACAGGGACTGGCCGGTTCGGTACGAAACCGACCTTTTTTCACCTGATCGACCGATTTCGTATTGAACCGGCTAGTTCTATAAATGCATTGTACAATTGTGGCTTTGGGCCCTAAAAATTTAATTAAACAAAAACAAAAAATGGCCTAAGCTAATAGCAAAAAACCTAACCCTAGTAATCATAAGTAATGGTAATGTTAAATTCTTGAAGTAAAATTGGCATTTTCCTTTTCTATCCTTTTACTTAGATTTTTAACATTACCATTAATTGCTTCAGGATGTTTGAGAGTGGTTCCAACCTCATTGGACTTCATACGCAAAAGTAGAAATTTAGATCCCATTAAGAATTCAATAAACTTAACGGTATTCAGGGTTTCAAGGTGCAACATTTCCACTACATTCTATCATGTATGAGGGTGTAGGGGATTGATATTTAATCAAGCGTATCAACCCCTTTATGTACCTCGATGTTGGTGGTGTTGATTGTTTAACTCCCTTGTCATGACTGTATTAAAAATGTACCCTTGACTCAAGCAAAATTACTTATTAGACATGTGAAGTTTTTTCTACATTTTTTTAATGCTTGATTTAGGAGGCTTCATCAAAATTGTAGGGCATCTACTATGGACAATAGAGTCCTAGACTAGTAGTAACATATGATCAGATTGTAGACACTAGACTATAGTTATTGATTAGTACTATGGTTATTTTTTGAGTCTAGTGTTAAAGTTTAGGGTTAGATTAGGATTTGACATAAAAAATTAAACTTTAATGCATAAACAGAATTAAACAAAGATAATTCAGAATAGTACTGCTGCAATAAATTCAAACATAATTTTCATCTCTGTATAAGGAGGAGATCCAAACTGGATGATGTGATCCTCTGGTCCTCAATACTGTTGATTTTTCTGAGCAGCATCAAGACCACCTGATCAGGGACCATAGTGAAGAGTCAACCTAGTGTTGAGTGACCATTCTGTTGGATGGTAGATATCTGGTCTGAGACCATGATATAGACCCAGCTCTACCCTGGGTAGACTCAGCCTAGTGTTGAGTAGACATCTGGTTCGTGACCACGATGTAGACCAGTCTAGTACTGGTAGACTCAGCTTAGTTCTGAGTAGCCACTCTCTTGGAGAGTGGAGGCACCTGGTCTGTTACCAGGAAGGCACTGTAAGCCCTAGAGTGGGTCTAGGCATGTGTGGCACTCTGACCCTTGATCTAAGGACTTGGTGTACTTCTCCAAGGATTAGTTACCCTTGGTTAAGTTACTCTAGTACCAGATCTAGGTGTCACACAGAGTGTGAGATAAAAGCATTAGTAACTCTCTTGGTTTATGATTATGTACTTTTGGAATAAAAAAAGACCATAGGGGCACTTGGAAAAAGGCCAAAGTCAGAAGTCAAAATAAATAAAGACTTTTGTACCACAGGAAAATGACCATAGGTGGAAGTAAAAAATAAATAAGGACTTTTGGTAAAAGTCAAAGATAAATAAAAAGACTTTTGGTAAGAAGGTTGTACAACTACTATTCCTCTTTTATGTGCAGGTCATACCTTCTCAGCAGGCCTTACAGTTCAGTTCTAGGGTGATTTGTTTATCGTGCAACTACTGGTTTCAAGCAGACTGTGGAGGTTGCCTTGTAATCTTTGATTAGTTGAATGATATGGTGATTTGAAGGGAAATCCCTGTGTTTGTGTGTAGTTGTTTTATGCTTTTGTTATTTATTTTTCAACTATTGTGTGATGTTGCTATGTGAAGAAGTTAATGTTCTGCATTTATATAACAGACTTGTTTGGTTGAGAACATAAGCACTTCAATCACCTAAAGTTTGGAAAATCTACGCTTTGACACCAAGTGATTTTTACTTGCAAGATAGAACCCTCTCCAAAGAGTATAGGAATCTACCCATAAATGAGCCTTCCTTCTTAAAGATAGAAAATTTCCTCAAAAAGTTTGCTTTGCTTTCTAAAAGGTTTGTTTTTCTTCAAAAGTTTTTCTTTGTGTGCAAACTTTTCAACTCCAATATGAAGATTCCTTCCCAAGCAAGTCCATGATGTCATGTGGGATGCACTTCTTTTAGTCAATCAAGTCAACACCACATCCACAAGTGCCAAAGGGCACTCTCTCCTTCTAAGCATTCAATCCACCTAAGCAAAGCATTCCACATCTAATTATCCACTATGACACACATTTCTAGGTCAAATCAATACCATAAAACATACAAATCATCTTAGGCCCATGGTTGCTTTTAGAACATGCCTACCCCCTGCTTTTTTGCCTTGATTTTACGGTTTTCATAGAATCTTTTGAAAATTCATACCCATCTCAACTACTAGAAAGTAGACCCACTACACTTGCTATTTCATAAAAACAAAAAGCACATGTCCTCTAATGCTACCAAACTTTGTAATCATACTCCTTGCCATACCAGGTATCCAAAAAATTGCGATCATCCAAAATCAAGAAAAAGTAAAAAACACATCATCTTCGATTCTCTCCAAAGATGACCCATATTTACATATCTCTAATGGGTATTCAAATCTGTGATCTGATCTCAAAAAAGTTTAAGTTTCTTAAAATAGAAACTTCAGAGATTGTGAATCTTGAAAATATGTTGTCAATTTGAAGGACTTTGAACTAGGTCCCCATAAAGTTTCCAAAAATAGAAACTTGCTAATATAGCAACATAAGACACTAAGAATGCCCTTGTAATAATCCTCATCCTCCCATGCATACTCCCAAAAGTTACCTGTCAATCATATGCATAGGGAAACTTGCTGAAGATAACATTGAATCTGATGCCCCTTGGAAAAAGTTCACCTCTAGATCTAACCCCCAAACTCATACACTAATCTATCAAATAAAGATCTGGTTGGAATAATGATCTAGAACAACATACCACGAATTGTTGATGTTGAATTGATTGAGATGGACTTTGAACAAGTCCATCCTAGTCTAGATTGTACTCACAAACTTGCTAGAACTTAACACTTGGATTTGCAAGATAAAATCTGATGTTAACAACCCCTTTCTATTGTGCAAAACCCTTTGCATCTACCATTGCTTTATATTTTGTTGGCTTTCGGGGTTACTCTGAAAGTGTTTACACCATGCTTGGGGTGCTTCATGTGATGTAGGTGCATGGTGTATGGATGACCCATGGTTGTGTTGTGATGGACATACACATTGGAGTTGGCTTGTTCATTGATCACTATGCTTTTTTTCGATGTTTGTGCGGCATTCTTCCTTGGAGTGTTGTAGACCTATGGAGCTTTGTAACTGCTTCATGTAGTTGACACATGGAAGGTGGATGCTTGCTTAGGAGGAGAACTTTCTTGGAGAAGGAGCATTACGCATCTTAGAAGAGGGTGTTGAGCCTTAGATGGCTTAAGGAAACTCGGTTGCTTGCATGGAGGCTTGTACTTGACTTGGGGGTGCTTGGGTCAAGGAGTTATTTTGTAAGTGGGGTGGATTTGAAGGTACACACATGGCTTAGGAGGAAGCTTCAGACCATGCTTAATGAGTATTCAACTTCAAAGCCTTACTTGTTGGGCATGCATGCCTCAGAGTTTGACATCTATCACCTCGAGTTGCAGTGCTGCACATGTGGGCCTATCTTATGTAGAGTTAGGTTGTTGGTAGTGGACTAGGTCTACTTGGTATTGTTGGCTTTCCTCTCCACTCATATAAATAGAGGGAGTAAAGAGTCATTTGGTCGCACTTGTACTTGTTCACCCTTGTAGATCACATGCTCGGGTTACAAATGTCATACTAGGATGAACTTGTCTTATTGTAATCGTCTTCATATATAGTTGATTTTTTGTCTTGGAAGTGAGGTTTTTGGAGGAATTTCAAGGGAAAGTCTAGGGTTAGGGTTTCACCTTAAGGAGGCAAAGAAGTCCAGGGTTTGAGATAACCCTAGAGGAGCAAATGAGGCACTTTATGTTGCAGCTCTTGTGAGAGAAGACTAGGGTTTTGTGGTAATTGTAAATCCTAGTGTTGTTATGCTTGTGATGGAGCAGAAGAGAAGGAGATGCCTTGTACACTTGTGGGAAGATAGTGTAGGTGCGAAAGAAGACTTTTCATTGGTGATGCTAGCTTGTCGAGGATCTTTGGTGGAGTGACCAGCTTTGGTTAAGAGTGATTCCTAACTATGGGGAGTTGGTGGCTAGGATTTTCTTATGGTTTCCCTAACTAGGATTTGGAGATCTTGACTCGTACCAACTTTGTGATAACGCTGATGTATGTACTTGTAATTCATCTCTTTATATATATATATAGATGAAGTTTCTAGCTGTCCAAATATTGTGTACTTGCAGATTTGATTTTCGGCTTAAGTTATCTTCTAGATTGGGTAGATTTTAGCACTTGTTGTTCATGCTGTTTTGACATAACATATAGCTGAGTGGGTTAAGTGATTTAACACATATGTGGAAGATAAAAAAATAATTTACCTATCATTATAATCTGCTGTAATAGGAGAATTCAGTTTTGTTATATGCTTGGAAGTGCATTATAAGGGCTGTAGCATTGTGGTATTGAAGTGCACTTGTCTGGTATTTATTTTCTTGGGCTGTTACGTGAAATTGTGTTGAAGAGAAGTGAAATATTTTTGTTGTAATTTAATATTTCAGATTAGTCCTAAGGCTGAAAGCTCACAGGGAATAAATCCGAGAAACCTCAAGGTTGAGGTGAAATTTCTGAAAGTTTGTTTCAATGAAATTTCTACATGGTATCAATGCTGATTTGACTAGGATTGTTCTCTTGGTGAAGAGGGAGTTGGATAATGCTATTGTATTGTACCTAGGAATGGTGCTTAGGAGAAGTGCTTGAAACCTAGAAGGGTTGTCTTGCCTTATTTGTTGTTGAATTTGTTTTGAGGTGTGCTTTGAATTTGCAAGACGACTACTCTCATTTAGACAATGCAACAAGTTGGATGGTGCTTCCAATTTAGTACCATGGAATGTTTAGATGGCATCAATGCTGATTGGACTAGGATTGCTCTCTTGGTGAAGAGGGAGTTGGATGTTTCAATTGTATTGTATGTAGGAGTGGTGCTTGAACCCTAGAAGGGTTGTCTTGCTTTATTTGTTGTTGGTTTTGTTTGGTGTGCCTCAAATTTGGAAGATGACTATTGGCGTTAGACAATGTAACATGTTGGATGATGCTTCCAATTTAATACCTTGAAAGTTCAGGCTACAAATGTTTTGGGAGGTGGTTGAGATATGGGAGCATATTGAGAAAGAGATAGTTGCACTTATCAATTTGAAATTGTTAGTTGTTCATGTTAAAAAGGATGCCAAGGCAAAGAGAATGATCCTTGATTTCGTTAAGGATCACGCCATCCCTCACATTGCAGAGAAGACAACTCCTAACGATATGTTTGAGGCTTTCATTGGTTTATACCAGAGTTTTTGTGTCTCTAGATAGATGCTCTTGTGAAAAAAGCTTTCAACCAGTCACATGAGCAACATAGATTCAATTGTACGCTACCTGGCTAGGTTCATAGAGTTGAGAGATTCGTTAGTATATAGACAATGGTGGAGGATAAGGAGTTGGTGTTTGTTGCCTAGAATGGACTTACTCGATCTTGGAAACCTTTTGTCCAATGTGTTTGTGCTCATTAAAAGTTGCTTGATTTTGTGAAGCTTTGGGATAGTCTTGTGTAGGAAGAGATTAGGTTGGAGTCCTGCTCAACACAACAAAAGGAAGTTGAATAAGTATCCCTTGTTAGGAGGATGAGGAAGGGAGGCAAGAAAGTTTACATGAATTGTTAGAAAGATTCAAGTCCAAGAAAGAAAGATTTGAGTCAGGTGAAATGTTTAGGTGTCACTAGTGGAGACATTATGTAAGTCAATGTCCAGAGAAGAAGGGGAAGGCCCAACAATGACAAGTTGCAATGGGTGTAGGTATTATAGCACTAGATGAAGGATCATCTTGTTTGAGACCACCTTCTTTATGGTCTCTTGTTTATGTTCTAACGTCATGTTAAGTGTTGGACGATATGTGGATAGAGGGGCTTGGAGACATATGACTTATGACATGAAACTCTTCAATAGGTTTCAAAAAGCAAGAGGGAGGAATGAATATGGAGTTAGTTAATGATGCTACATATCTTGAGAATGGATTGGCCACCATTTCCTTTTGGATGCCATCAAGTGATGTTTTGAGTTGAATGATGTTTTGTTTGTTCTTGGTTAGAAGAAAAATCTTCTTTCAATTTCTTGCATGGTAGAGCTTTAGTTTAGAGTTGCATTTGAAGGACAATATTGCACCATTGGTGATTGTGGTCTAGCAAGTCTGAGGACTTTGGCTAGAGGTGTGCTAGATGGTGTCCTTTATTTGGTGCTTGTTGATCTTGTGGTACTTGGTACATTTTAGCTCTAAGTTGGATGAGGTTTCTAGTCTTGAGGAGACAAATTTAGAGCATGCATGGCGAGATTGCATGGAGACAGGTTAGAACCTATTATGGAATTATTGATTGATTCTAGGCTTGTAATTGATGGGAGTGTTGGAGAGTACATGGACAGGGTTGTTGGATTCTTTTTGGGAGAGGGAGTTAACCTTAATGTTACTCTTGCTTCAGGGTTCTTGTCACGTCCCCTCCCGTCTACCCAAGAGGGAATGCGACCATGATGTTATCTAATCCAGGCAATCTAAGCCCCATGAACGTAAAATAAAAATTCAATGAAATAGAAGATACATATGCAGATGCATAAATCATTAACATACAGCGGAAGCAAAACACATTCGATTCAAGCATTCATCATGTTCATACTAAATTATAAAACAAATACAGTTGCAAGGATTTAAACACAAGAAATACTTATCTTGAAAGAAGTTTGTTCGACTTTGTCTTGCAACCAGCTATGTCACTGCAACGTTCCACCTAACCATAGGCCAGTGTGCTCATCAATCTCTCAGCAACACTGCCATCCTTGAGCTGGGCATGATTCCCACAAGGAATAAGGGAACACTAGTAGGCTCACACATAGCCAAAGGTATATCAAAATTCAGCCAAGCCAAACACAGTTGGGTTTATCAGGCTGCTAAGGAGCTGCAAAGGTTGAACTACTAAGCTAATGAGCTCAACCACAGAGCTATGGACACCTGCACCAGATCGGGCTTGACTCCTAAACCATCTGCACACCCAACACAAGGAAGCATCCCCTTCTTTGCGACACAGTCCCTCAGGCTATGCCTTCCATTCCAGTGCTATTCAGGGTGTGCAAGGAAGAAAACCAACCCCTCTAGATCTGTCTGTGAGGTTCCTTCTCACACTAGATTAAACAATCTAGTTCAATACCCATTCCACTCCAAACCAATTTAGACCAAAACAAAACATGCACACACAACAAAATGCAAAATCTGGGTTTGAGGAAAAACGTTATTCAACCAAGAACGTAAACGACAATTGGGTAAAACAGCCCCTTGATAGAAATCCGATTTCCAGAATTGTTCTATGGCTTCACGTGGGCAAAAATGACTCCCTCAGTCCCTAAATTCGTGGCTCTGTCCCCCATTGGCTGTGCAACATTGAAAACACGAAATTCCCCAACCGTGGAGATGTGGAAACAACAAAAAAACGCCCATGAGTAATCCCAGCCACTGAACATTAACAAAAACACTTCCCAACCATGGGAAAAATGAAGAACACTGCAAAAAACGGGAATGGAGAATGCCAGGAGCTCCAAAAATGCGGGGAAGACAACAACATGAATGCATGAGGGAATGGGCAGCATTTTTGGGTGTTAACTTGCCCCAAAAGTCAAAATCGCGTTTCCCAAAAACTGATGGCTTCTCCAATTCGAATTTGGACTGCCATACCTTGCCCATCCCATGCAATAACCAACTCAACCAATTTCTGGAAGTAATAAATGATTGGGCGAATAAGACAAGAAAGGTAGTTGACAGTTTGATGGGTTCTCCCTTTGACATTTGGCTTTTCCCCATTGGTCCAAAGGTTTGAATATTCCCCTCCTTATCCTTAGGAAATCATGCCCCCATCTCTTTATTTGTTGCATTGACATAGCTGGTTGTGGGTTTTTAATTAAATTGCATATTTACATGATGTCCAAAATTATAATGTGCCGGCTAGCACAAAATACCATCGGCAATGATTTTAATCACCGAAACATAAAACGCTAAATCAATGGTGGGGCTTTTGTCTATAGCTCCACACCATGATTAATTACAATATATAAATCATATACATTTTTAATGCAAACGGGGTCAAAACCAGGGTGTTACAGTTCTCGTAGACAAAGAGAGGTGACCTTGTTGTGCTTGTTGCTTGAAGGGTTTTGAAGTGCATGGGTGAAATATCCATGATCACAAGCTGTTGACAATTGACAATTTTGGCCCTTGATGTTGATTTGAGGGATGACGGAGTTAGGCATCTAAGTTGTTAAAATCACCTGGGGATTGCACCCGTCCTGGGCCACACCAACCCTTAAATGTCACCTCCCAGCTACCTTGTGGGGTTCGTACTCAGGTCACTATGTAGAATGAGGCTTGTCGAAACTAACTCTTCTAGCTGGATTTGACTTTTTATCCTCTCAATTAGAGAAGCTTTGATACCATGTTAAAATTCCAAACCCTAGGTGGTTGCTGTCCTTATGTTCTCAACTAAACAAAACTGCTATTTAATTGCAAAAAATAAATTCTTTTCATGGCAATATTCACACATACGGCTGGAAAGTAAATAGTAGAAGCATAAACACAATACATAGGTAATTACTCCTTCACATCAGCTTTTCATTAACAAATCAAAGCTTACAAGGAAACCCCCCAAATTTTTTCAAACTAACAGCTGTATGGTACACCCAAAAAACAGATCTGCATACCTACCGAGACAATCTGCCTGCTGAAAAACAAGAAAAACAAGAAAATTGCTTGCTACCTGATCTGGGCTGTTGTATGGCCCTGTCTGTACAATGTACAGACTGTTCTGTATGACTGAATGGAATTTTTGTACGGCTGTACAGATGTCTGTAGATAATCCATACAACTGTATGGATTCACCTGTGTGGATCTGCCTGTTTCTCGACTTTGGCTCCTCTCCAGTGCTCTAAACCTTCTCAACCGATGAACAATGTCACTTTCCGGCCAAACTTGTCTATGCATGAATTTGTATTAACCCTCTATCTTGACCTGCCTTTTTATTTGTGCAAACTGTAATTTACCAAAACCCTATTCTCTTATTGGGATTTTCGGTTGAGATTAATCTAAATCCTTAAGTGTATAAAAATACACTTTATTAGACTCAACAGCTAAATACCCTAACTGAACTCCTTCCATAATGTTCACACTGAACCTGTATGGAAGTTCTATTTGAGCTACATTCTTCAATACAATTCTGCGAAGTTATTTGATCCATGCCCAAGACTTGTCTTGAATTTTATCACATGATCATTAGATAAAAAGATGGATCGTTCAGTTCCACTCACCTGGAGATTCCTTGTGGTGCCCCATCAAAATATAATCATACTCCAATCTAATCAATGAAATCCTCTAAAATCTGCCTTTGTGATGTATTAAGCTGCACCTGTGACAAATGTTTCCCTTTCAATATATTTATGCTTTGAGAAGTGGTTTGGAAGGGTAATATGTTCCTTTAATCCTCCATATGACTATAACTGGTAAGGCTCTTACCTCCTTACTGGCCTTAGATCTTAACCTTCTATTTAGAGCTCCTTCAACTGATATGCCATTCCAAACAAAACTGTTGCCAGACAGCTTCCAGATTGTTCCATACCTGTCCAATATAAACACAGTCAAGCAATAAATGATTTACAGATTCTTTCCCACACCTGCATAACGAACATCTGTTTGGCCCACTTCTTCCTCTTTCTGAAAATTATGCCATGTCAGAATTGTTATTGAAAACCAACCACATGAAGATCCTTCCTTTGAGTGACATGTCCATTTCCAAAGACATTTCCAGCACCAGACCTGTCTAATCTCCCCAGGAGACATGGATTTATACCTTAATTTGGGAGTATACTGACCTCCATGTAGATTTGATGTCCAAATTAGTTTATCAGGACAGTGCCTAATTCTCACATTACTGAATTTCAACCTTCTGATAAAGTTTGCCCATTCAATTGCCTTATTTCCAACCAATTCTAATCTAGTTGCTGACTGCCAATCCTGACTCCAGATTGAAGTTTGAATTGGATGTAATGAACATATATATTATAATAATAATAAAAATAATTAAAAGTGTAAAGACACATTTTAACTAAATGCATGATCTAATGAAGGGACATGACCTATCATCCATGGTGACCAGTCAATGCACATATAAGTATACCATCCCATGGCATTATAACATATCTATACATTTGTTCGTTACTCAATTATTATATATTTATCTTTTATGGATTTTAACCTGTTATCCTTCTTATATTGGATATTCAGTAAATGAAGTATGTTCATGTTCAGGAAATGAACTTTGTTTGTTTCATTGTAACTGCAGCCTGTACTAAATAGAAAATAGTAAAATACCTCTTTCTCTCAGTTGTTCAATTAGCATAGCTGGGACTCTATACTTTTTAATGCATTTATATGTAAATTTTTTGTATGTCATATCCAGTCATGTGTACTAAAGTTTCTAAAAGTACTGCACTATTTGTATCCATATCCGTCCCGATATCTATATCATATATCTGTATCTGTATCCTGGCAACTTGATTCTTGTTATGTAGGCTGTATGTTATGATCAAATATTTCCTCTTTCTGTATCTGTATCTCTATCTTGGTAACTTTTATTTTATCCTGTATGTTGTCAACCTAAGTGGCATGGACAGGGATATGGGTGTGAATACAGAAACAGTATCGAATATTGATTCCGACACAGTGAGCTGTTTGTGTACTAGGTATGCAATGTTGTGTCTCTGCTGTGTGTACAGTGTATTGCGTAACATGTATGTAGTCTATATTTCTCCAATCAAAGCTATATTTATTATTTAAAGTAAGAATGATCTAATATACACACATTCATGCAAATATCTCGCTGTGTGCTGCTGAGTATCAGCTTTTGCTTTTATCTTTGTGGATTCATATGTGGTTTTCATTTGCCTTTTTGTTGCATGGCCGTTGAATATACTAGATTTTTTCACGGTGTTCGACAGATATGGTTCAAGATCTGCCATAGCTGCATCGGGTATAGATCTCAGACGTAGCCAGGTCATATCTAAATTGGATATGTATCTAAGCCACATCAGGGATGTATCTGGATCCTAAACCCTTGGTAGCCATACTCGGTAACTTAGTTATCAACAAATATCAGGAAAATGCAAGAGCACGCTTATTTCCATGTTATGGTGACGTCATATGTTGGACATGTTGAAGACTTCAATCACTGTATCATGAAACTTTTAATAATCCCCATGAGCTCAAGAAACTTTGAAAAATTGTAAAAATAAAATAACTATTTTGAATAACAGCTCGATTTAAGAGCATTCAGGCCAGGTCCCACAAACAGCCTGTGGGATCTATCCTTTCTGTTTATGACAAATACAAAATCTGCCAATTTATTATTCAAGCCTGGCCGTTTATAGTTTGGTACGTTTTACTTGGATAATTGTTTGCTTTGTTTAATGAGGCATCATTTTTGGTGGTTATTGAGATAAAATGTGATTAGTACTTTCGAGGGGAGTTATTTGCAATTAAACTGAGTGATCATTCAGATAAAATTAGTCCAAGGGCAACGTAATGCATTTACTTTATCCCTGATAAGTCAATTTAGTTAATGGATGTCTCATATTTTTACGGTTACAGATAACGCAGGAAGATTGCCTGGAATTGAGGCAGCAAGTTAGTGATTTGCAGGAGTATTCTAATGTAAAAATTTCTAGAGTCTCTCGATATTTGGGAGTACTTGCAGAGAAAGCACACAAGCTAGGTATGTCTTCAAATTACAGTTCCAGTTCTTGGATGAAACATTTTCTTATTGTATACTTTCAATAAATATGTTAATCTTATTTTCTTGAATCAGCATGTTGTGCACCTAAACACTATTATTTTTATGTATTCAAGTATATCTATATTTATGAACAATTTTGTATTCGAGCTCATAGTTTTGTAATGATGTCTTAACTTTTCATCCTTTGATATTTTGTACAAGGCCACTCATGTGAAATAAGGTCTCAAATCAATAAATAGTGTGATTATGATTGATTAGGTAAATAAGAACTTATTTATCCCATAAAGGTGATTTGGGCCAGAAGTCAGGGTTTGTTCCTTTTCGTTGGTAATTTGGTAATAAATAGGGGTTCCCCCACTTTTTTATGTATCTCATTTTATTTTATTAATATAATAAACTAGCTATTGATGTTTATTAGAGACATATTCCTCCATTATTTGGATTTGCTGGCTGCAAGTTGGTATCAGAGCCAGTTTCAGATCCATGTGGTAGAAATGGTCTTTGTACTGCAGAGGGTATATTTTTCAATTGGAGAATTGGAGGACTGATTTTTTTTTCAATTGGAGAATTGGAGGACTGATTTTTTTGTTAGGACCTACATTCAGAGGAGCTTTTAAGAGTACTTATAGCTTTTAAAAGCAATCTCAAGAAAACTTTACAATTGCTGCAATTCGCCCTTACATTAACCCCATGTTCAAAAGACCATAACTTTCTGCTGGACTGTCTGATTTAGGAGCTGTTTTTGTTGTTAAAAATAGATTCAAAAAGGATTCAGGCGTCTTATAAGAGATTTTATGAATCAGATAAGATAAGATAAGATAATTTTATTAATGACCAAATAATGACCATAGAAGTAGGTCAATGGGACTGCTGAATTGAATACGATGATGTCGTTACAAAGCAGGAGTACCAAAAGGTCTCCTAAAAAAGTTAACAAGCTTTGAAAGTTGACAAGCAGAGAAAGTTAACAAGCTTTGAAAGTCCGTTCATTTTCAGCTGCAAAACCCTAGCCGAAAGGGGGAAATTGTCATAACTTTCAAATGGGGTAAGAAAATTGTAATGTCCTCTTCTACTTGAGCATCAGAAACACCCTCTAACCTATTTAATTCCCATAGGTTCGAGCGGGTATTATAGGAAAGGGAATTGACTGGGGACATGTAATACCAGGAGCAGAGCAAAGCATTCATTAAGTATTATCAAGTCAACGAGCAAATAGAATTGCATGCATGCAAAAAGTAAAGTGCAAACCCTAAAAGTACATACTAAAGCTATATAAGAAGGGTAATTAAACCAAAAGGGGATCCCTGATTATTATTATTGAGTTTGGTTTCTAGAGCAGCAACATTGACAACAAGTTGGGGTTGGAGATGAAGGTTTTCAGCTAGCAAGTGGTTTCGACAGTGAAATCTATCTGCCGTAATCACTTCCGGATAGATCATCCAGGTCTATCATCGACTATTCATCATCTTCTTTATTCTTGATTCAACAATCCAGCAGACAGAGAGAGTTTATGGCAGGTTTACGTTTTGTTGCTCGGGAGCAGCTGGAAATCCTTGAACAATTCGCTGGGGCTCGAAATCTCATAGTTTCTTCCGCCGATCATCACTATTCTTCTCAGCAGGACCACACCACTATACTGGGTGATGATCAGTCCATTCCTGGCACATCCAGAGTAGTTAGCAACAAAAACGTGGTAGAAGGGGTCGTCACCATTTATGAGTAGATCAATTCGCTAGGGTACTTGGAGGAGTCCAAACTTTTGCATGTATTTTCTTAATCTCCAATACCATCATTCCTAGAAAGTTTCAGTGGCAACAGACACTCACTGCCTTAAAAACGTGAAGGATAGCACTGGATTGGGCGTTTTCCTCAGCTTGGGCGTCATCTCCTGGAGGGCAGCACTATCTCCTCTTTATCATTCTTGCATGGCTTGCATGCTGCTTATATACTGAAGGACTATCAACATTATTATTCTTGGTATGTGTACCTTCTCTCCCTGAAAGTTTATCTCCTATTATTTCTCTAGATCAGCTATATTTTAGGGCCTTTTGGCACGACATTGTTTTGCATGCAAAATTTTTATTATCTTTCTCACACATGTAAAGCACATAACCCACAAACATGCTATCAAACACAATAGAATATCAGTTGGGATACTACACTGGTATCAAAGCATGTTCCTTGCCAGCTGTGGGCTTGAACATGAAGAGTAAATGAATCCAGAAGAAACTACCTTTGTGACTTATAGAAGGAGGAAGGGCAGATACACAGAGGATCTGGAATTTGAAGATATTAAGTTAGAAGATACAGATTCAGACATGGACCCAACAGGAATACACTTTGATAGAGGAATGGAAACAGGAGAAGAGGAAGACAAGTTGACATTTCATAGCTTAGTTAGTGCATTAAATGACTTAGCTAAAGGACAGAAAGAGGTGTTACACGCTATAAATAGGTTGGCTCTTAAGTCGAAACCGGGTCAGAACAATCTACTGATTTCACCAAGAGATAGAGGATCCACTAGTAGCAGTGGGAGACATGCGTAAACTAATATGCAGAACACTCCTCACATATACAATAAACCTTCTAGAACTACTATGCCTCACATTCTAGGAAATGCCCTTGCAGGACCAGTCATGCTGGCGGAACCTAGTGAACCATTTGGGGCTTATATACAGGAATATAGGGATTTGGGAGATGAGTTCCATTCAGCTATGTCATTCTCAAACTTCTGCAATATGAAAAGCAGGAACCGTCCTAGGAATTTCAACAGAGGGTTTACCCAGAACTATGAATTACAAAAAACTGTGGGCAGGTTGACCATTCCTAATTTTGAGGGATCTCGCGGGTGCTCGGCGAGAATATGGGTCTAGAAGTTGGATAGTTATTTTTAACTAAACCCTATGATTGAGACATACACCATTAAATTGGCTACTTTACATTTGGACGGACAGGCTCATGAGCGGTGGTACCATGGGCTAGTGACACTAGGTCACAACTCCATCTGTTCATACGTTGATTTCACATAGAGGCTCATGGAGTGGTTTGATAAAAGGGACCCAGAGATACATTTCACAGAGTTAGCATAACTCAAGGTCATAGGTGCGCAGGGAAAGCAAAAGCCCACTATATAGAGGTCTATTCAGATAGTGAAGAGGATGAGTCGGAATAGGAGACAACCAAGGAATTGAGAACATCAGAGGAGTCACTTCAGGGTGAATCACTAGGTGGAGCTATTGCTACTTTATCCGGAGTACCTGGGTTTCATACTCTTAGAATCAGGGGAGTAGTACAGGGCCATATGGTAGGTGTGTTAATTGACGGGGGGGCAACCCACAATTTCATAGATGCAGCATGGGTGTCTAGGCGGGGTATTCATACAGAGAAGTTTGAAGGATTCACAGTAGCGGTAGCAGGCAATAACATCATGGAATGCAACCACTGGATTCCCAAACTAAATGTGACACTGGGGAACTACAATATGACCTACTCATTTAATGTGGTAAATGTAGTAGATACAAATGTAGTGTTAGGGTTTCAATGGCTTTATTTGTATAGGGAAATATACTACGGATTATAGGGCAATGGAGATGGAATTCCAGGGATAGGATGGAAAACAGGTGGTCTTGAGGGGCATGGACACTTATCCCCCTCAAACTTGTATCATCACAGAGAATGGAGGCCGTACTCAGACATGGAGACATAGAGTGGTCAGCCGAATGTCTTGTCACTTTTCGGAAACCTCCAGATAACAACACCCAACATTCAACAGATAAACATACATTACTACATAGACATGAGAAAGGATTCAAAGATTTTCTAGCAGGTAGACCGCCAAACAAAGGGTTCAAGCACATTATTGAGGTAGAGGAGGGAATGCTGGCACTCATCACCATTCCATACAGGCATCCCAAAAGGTACAAAGATGAGATAGAGAAAACAATTAAGGAATTGATGGAGTTAGGTTACATACGACCAAGTTCTAGTCCATTTGCATCATTGGTAGTATTGGTAAAAAAGAAAAATGGCACCTTACAGATGTGTATCGACTACAAGGCCTTCAACAAGAAAACCATAAAAGGTAGGTACCCCATTCCCAGAATTAATGAATTGATGGATGAGTTACAGGGGGCAAAATACTTCTCTAAAATTGATCTCCCATCAGGATATCATCAGATCCAAGTAAGGGATCAAGATATTTCAAAAACAACTTTTCGTTGCCACTTTGGTCATTATGAGTTCTTAGTTCGACAACTTTCTAGTCTTGCATGAACCACACCTTCAGATCTCAGTTACAAAATTTTTTACTTGTGTTCTTTGATGACATTTTGATTTACTGTAAAACATGGGAGGAACGTTTTAGACACCTAGATGAGGTACTGAGAATTTTGGAAGAATAATCTCTTTTCGCCAAAATGTCTAAATGTGAGTTTGGTATGCAAGAAATGTTATATCTAGGGCATGTAATAAGCACAAATTGAGTACAGGTTCACATGGAAAAGATTAGAGCTATTTTGGATTGGCCCAAACCAAGAAATGTAACAGAATTGAAGGGATTTTTGGGCCTTTGCACTTATTAGAGGAGGTACGTTAAAGGGTTTTCTCAATTGACCGCACCACTCACAGATCTTACTAAGAAAGGGGCATGTAACTGGACAGAAGGGGCACATCATCCAATTGGACAGAAGGGGCACAACAAACCTTTGAAAAAATGAAAAAAATTATGAGTTCATGTCCCTTTTGGCATTACCCAATTTCACACAATCATTTATCGTAGAGTGTGATGCCTAAGGAGTGGGCATAGGGGTTGTATTGATGCAAAACCATCACTTGATTGCATTTGAAAGCAGGAAGCTTAAAGATTATGAACGCCACTACTCTATATATGATAAGGAAATGTTAGCAATCTTACACGCCTTAACAAAATTCAGGCAGTATTTGGTGGGAAGCAGGTTTACAATTAAGACAGATCACAACAACCTCAAATACTTCTTAGAACAAAAAGAGTTGAATGAACGTTAACAAAAATGGGTCAGCAAGGTACATGCATATGGCTTTGAAATAGAATATGTTAATGGAAAGAACAATGTTGTAGTTGATGCTTTATCAAGATGACCAACCACATTTTCACTCATGAGTATATCTATCGACTGGAGGTCTCATCTCTTGGTTGAATATTCAAAAAATAAATTTGCTTTTGAGTTGTTAGATGGACAAATACGAGATAGGTACAGGGTAATTGACGACATCATTTACTACAAGAATCGGATATACCTCGTTCCAGAATCAACTTTAAAGAAAAAGGTTTTTCAGGCCTCGCATGATTCACCATTGTCAGGGCATCAGGGGTTCTTGAAAACTTACAGACAGATTAGAGAGAGGTTCTCATGGAAAGGCCTCAAGGAGGATGTAATACAGCATGTCCGAGAGTGCAGTATGTGCCAATAGAATAAAATTGAACACACTCATTCAGTAGGGTTACATTAACCATTACCTATACCAGAGCAGAAATGGGAGAGCATCTCGATGGACTTCATTACGAGTTTACCCAAGGTATAGGGACGAGCTTGCTTATACGTGGTAGTAGATCGGTTGGCAAAATTTGCCCACTTCTTTGCTATTTCTTCAGATTATTCGGCATCACAGGTAGCAAAATTGCTTTTTCAGAGAAGTTTTCAAACTACATGGACTATACCTAAAACCATTGTCAGTGACCGTGACAATAAATTCAACAGTGCCTTCTGACAGGAGCTCTTCAGATAAGTGGGGACAAAATTAGCTACTAGCATAAGTTATCATCTTCAAAGCGATGGACATACAGAGATAGTCAACAAATGGATTGAGGGATATTTGAGAAATTATGTAGCAGGGCAACATAGGACATGGATTAAATGGCTACACCTAGGGGAGTACCGCTATAATACCACTCACCATATGTCTATTAGGATGACTCCTTTCAAAGCTTTAAATGGCTATGAGGCACTAAATTTTGCAGATTTAGTCTTCGAAGATAGCATGTAAGGCAAAAGATTGGGTACACGGCAGTCAGGATATTCTTAAAGTACTAAAAGAGAATCTACAGGTAGCTCAAAACTAGCAGAAGTTATACGCGGACAGACAAAGTCAAGCGTTGTTTTGAGGTAGGAGACCTGGTATACTTACGGCTACAACCTTATAGGCAATCTTCACTCAAGAAAAAAGGGGCGGAGAAACTGGAACCCTGCTTCTATGGTCCTTACAAAGTAGTCAAAAAGGTTGGAGAGGTGGCTTATGAACTAGAGCTTCCAGAGGAAAGTAAAATTCATAAGGTATTTCATGTATTGAATCTCAAGAAAACCGTAGGGAAAGACATTGCTCCATCCATCGAATTGCCTACCTTAGATGATGAAGGGCTTCTAGTATTGAGTCTAGAAAGAATTCTAGAAAGTTTTAGCGGCAACAGACACTCACTGCCTGAAAAACGTGAAGGATATCACTGGATTGGGTGTTTTCCTCAGTTTGGGCGTCATCTCCTGGAGTGCAGCACTATCTCCTCTTTATCATTCTTGCATGGCTTGCATGCTGCCTATATACTGAAGGACTATCAACATTATTATTCTTGGTATGTGTACCTTCTCTCCCTGAAAGTTTATCTCCTATTATTTCTCCAGATCAGCTATATTTTAGGGCCTTTTGGCACGACACTGTTTTGCATGCAAATTTTTTATTATCTTTCTAGCACATCTAAAGCATATAACCCGTAAACATACTATCAAACACAATAGAATATCAGTTGGGATACTACAAAAATCAATAGCTACTTTTGTTGTTTGAAGAAGGGTTTAATATATACTTATATACAAAATCTTAGCTTTAGCGTTGCATTAAAAAGAGAGATTTGTTTAATGAAATTTGTGTTTATGTTTGATATCAAATTCTCATTTGAAAAAAAAGATTGAAAAAGGAAACAACACATATTAAATGAGGATATCATGGATGTGTTGGAAAAACTGGTGGATTAATGCAATAGATTTATTGTTTCAATAAGAATACAGGAGAATGTATATAAGCTAAGTTGCCAGGAAACATGGGTACGGGGACGGGTATTGGTACAGGGACACCACTTTTTGAAATAGGGTACTTGGGTACGTCGGGGGTACTGTATATATGTGTGTGTGTTAAAATTTATGAAAATAAAACATGTTACGCTCACATGATACATGCATATTTGATATTTCTAAATTCAATGATTCATATGAACATTCACATTGAAAATTTGAAACATAAAATAATAAATTTGATAAATCATTTGACATAGACTCATAGTAGATATTAAGTGGAAGACTACAGTTATATGAATATAATTAATGACATAAAATATTTTATGTCCATGATACCATGAGTTCAAACTTCATTGTCATACTACATTCAAAATTTACCTGAAGGCATTTCGAAACATGAAAAAGAAAGTTCAAAACATTGAACAATGAACAAGATAGTTGATTTGGCTTCCTCAAGCCATGTCATTAACATCCTTAGGATCAATGTCATCAACATTTCTAAGGTCCTCTGTCACGTCGTCATTGGAGTAGTGAGCACGGAGCACTAACAGTGAGAAATGGAGTGCCACGAGGGTTTAGGTAAAGGGGCAAGGGCCCACATAACATGTGCTTTAGTGTTTTGATTTTGATTTTTAAAATTTTGAACTTCAAATATTGCAAATTGACCTACCCCAAACGACGAGCTAAGATAAATTGCCCAACGATTGTACTGCCCACGTACCCAAACACGCGGTACAACGTACCGAAATCCATATGAGTACCTTGATTTCATAAATGAAGTATTCGGTACGTGAGGTTGGATTTGGGTACAACTAAGGACGTACCATTTAAGTACCCAAGTATCCGGTACGTGTACCCGGTACTCGTTCGTGTGCTCGAACCTATGTTGCACTGGTCTCGGGGACGGGGGGACGCAGGGGACGAGTTTCCGGGACGGCTAGAGCGCACCCCCAATTTTTCAGGGGACGGCAGGTTGGGGACGACAATTATATAATATAAAATTTAAAAATATATATAATCATGAGACCATTTCCAAAGCCTGTCAAGGAGCTTTCCTGCTGAACATACTTACAAAATACGCAGAGGCCTTTATTTCAGTTGTGGATGGTAAAAAGCAAAGACATGTGAAGAGCAGAGTTGTCTGTAGGAGTGTGTTAAAAAGAAGCAGAAAGCATGAGTTAAGGGCTTGCTAAAGCGGCAGAAAGCATGAGTTCATTGAAAAAAGTGAGATGATGCTCAGATCAGAACGTATATTAAGTAAGCGTAGACTACAGCACTATCTTTTGACCCACGAATTTTATTGGCTAGTTAAAAGACCATGTGGACAAGAGGATAAACATATGTCTATGATCATAAAGGCATGCATGAGACGAATACGTGCAAAATGTCAGTTGATGTAAGGTGCACTAGAAGAAACCATGAGCTTGAGATTTAAATTACATGGTACTTACAGAGATGACTCCCAGAAGAAATTACATAACATCACATGCATACGTAGATCTCAGGTTTTAGTTTTTCTGTTTTCCATATGATTTGGGCAAGTGGCAGTTCAGGAATGGGCGCGCCAGTTCTCATGGCCGTTGTAAATCACAAAGTGCGCTTTCTTTGCACAGAGTTTGTGTGCTGTTAACAGCAGTGAAATTAATGATTTTGACATGCACTGGTTTGTTTAAACATGTCATGCTTAGTACAACTAATTTTTGAGCAAACGGAGTTATGTCTAGACCTGTGCAAACCTAAGGCTAACAGCAGTCATGTGGGAAGTAAACACATGCATCGTTTAATAGTTATCATAAAATAGGAGGCTAGCCAAGAAAACTTCCATGTTACCTTTAGGACAGCAGATGGGTATTAAAGTGTCTCTAGTTACTATTTGCGTAAAGTCACGGCTAAAGGAAAGTAATTTACTATCTATCAAACAACTCAATATATTACTGGCAGGTTATGTTAAAACTTTTTTATAATTTTATAATTTTTTTTAATGTGCCAAAAAGGGGATGCGTGGGAGTCCCCGATTGGTCGAGGGACTTCGGGGAAGTCCCCGAAAAGTCCCCGATTTTTGGGGGTACGTTTAGGGGACGGCAAAAAAGTCCCCGAGTCCCCAATGGAGTCCCCGGCCTTTTGGGGACGTTTCCGAGGAGTTCCCAAGTCCCCGGAACCCCGAAATGTAGGGAACGGGTGAAATTTTAGGGGGGATGGGTTCCCGTGCAACATAGGCCTGAACCCTTGGTACGGGTACACATGCAACACATTGTATAAGATAAGGTAAGTTTATTTTATTAATGGCCAATGAATCGATATTAAAGTAGGTCAAAGAGATTGGGGTACAAAATGATGCCAATACAAAGTGGGGGCACTAAAATAACTGTTATGAAAATCAAGATGCAGAAAGCAAGGAATGAATCTAATCTAAATCACATAAAGCCAACTTTGAAGATGGAGAGTTGATTCGAGAGAGAGATGTACAAAGATATTGGATCTAGGATCTGTCATACAAATGGTCCAAGCTTGTCATGGTCTGCTAGAACCATCTCTCCTATCATTCAAGGCTAAATGGAGGAATCTCAAAATATAAGTCTATATGGAGGAAGAACTGGAAGTTTGGAAGAGGAGCTCGACTGTGTATTGTCCTATCTTGCTTCCTAGAGGAGGGGGCTCATTGCTATGATCTGGCTGATGTTGATTGGCTGTTGCCATGGGAGCAGGGCTGGCAATGTTGTTGGGGTGTTGCTGAAGTGGAGGTGGTTAACCGAGTTTGCATAGATTCGAGGTTAGAGATATGATTGCGATCCATCTACCTCATGGTACCCCTAGTAGATAGAGCATCTTGAAAAAGGAAGTTATCCACTAAGTGGAAGTTGATGCAGAATGTGGATGTGGTTGGAGGATGAGGGAATGGAGTCAAAGGGCTTCTTGCAAGTATAAGGCCAAACGTCTTTGGTTGGTGCACCTGATAAAACTGGGCAAAGTTTGAAGCTCACTCGAAGACAGTGGAATCACTCTTTGATCTTTTATTAAACAAGGTGGCAAAAAATGAAGTGCTCCTCAAACTCAAAATCTTGAAAATGGCACACTTGGCAAACCCTGTTAGATTGGTCAATTTGGTGATCCCTATCCACCCTGAGTCTATGAGAGCCCACCATGAACTGGCCTAGGGGACTAAGAAGATCTTGCACCATATGGTAGAGTGTGTAATGGGGCCAAATAATGAGCTCGTCCCTCATATCCATGAAGTGCTTGACAAAGAAGGCGATCTTCAGACGTAACCCCCTTGAGGATTGATCTAGGTAACTTACAGAAATTGCGTGTAGATGTCATGTTGAATGATTTTATTGGAGGAAGTTAGTCCATCACAATACCAATAGACTTTAAAATATCTGAGAACTCGATATACTAGCAATGAGTGCAACTTGAAGGGTTGGCTAGGACAATGGACTTCGATGAATAGTGGGCCAAGTACAAATATCGGTCTCCTAAGATACTGGACACGTCCGAAAGGGCCTACGAGTCTCATGCCCGACACAGACACCCTGACAAGGCGTGTAAGACACGACTTTTCAGCATGTCCTGATTTTGGACACGCGTGTCCTGCGTTGTCACTAACATGTCTTGATTTTAGGACACGTTTTCCATCTTGATCTACACGTTTTTCAAGACTATTGATAGATGAGATTCTTCATTCTTCCATTTTGATCTACCCCTTTTTGTATTTACTATTACTATTAGTCCATTTGGTATTTGCCAGTTGCATTCCGACATCTATGTAATACATTTTGATTTTGATGACTTATGAGAAATATGGTTCTGACTCCTAAGTATTGACATCTTGATCTATGACTATCATGAGTATCATGAACTATTTATGTGTCTCATAATCTCATTGTGATTACTAATTTGATTTGTAAATGTGTAATTACTGATGTAACTGAGCATTGATTCTGATTTCTATTGAATATTTGTAAAATTTGGTTCTATATGTCTATATTTTTAATCAGTGTAGTAAAAATCGGCGAAAAATTGCAATTCTTGCAATTTTTTTCTCAAGCTAATTTTTCGGCGAGGAAAAATTGCGATTTTTTTCCCAAAAAACATGCTTTTTATTGATTTTTTCCGCCACGATGGAAGAAAGCGCCCAGTCTGTGGGATCCGTCTCATAAAGAGGTAAATGGGCGTTTTTTTTCATTTTACTTTCATTTTCTTGTTGGAGAAGGAGGGAGAAGGGTAAGAGGAGACCAACAACCATTGTGGAGGCATCCAAACACCATTGTACATCACCATCAAGGATTTTTGTGGAGCAAGGGTTCAAGATTCCAACCAACCAACGAACCAAGTGGAGGAGGAGCGGTACCATGGAGGGTGATGTGCTAGGATAGCCACCGCCTTATACACTCATTGATGCATCTAGCCCACCATCCATCACTCACCGTTAGATATTGGATCAGGGTGCAGGGCCAGGGCCTTCTTTTACTAGTGCCAGGGGAAGGCTCGACAAACGACCCATGACCTTTTCTCGTAAAAGGGGGAGAGGCCATTGATATTATATAGCTAGCTGCTAGTTTTCCTCAGATACATTTATATATGTGATGTCATTTTGTATGGGTTATCCACTTTTCAGTCCTTAATTGGACAACTATGACGTTTAAGAATTCAGTATCACTATCGACTTTCATGTATCATTTAATATTTTGCATGACTACATGATATATATCAGTGCTTTCTCCATATTTATGTTCCGATGTGTTTATTTGATGTTGTTGTTGCTTTATATGTTTAAAATTTTGAAAAAAAATGAATATATTTTGTATTTTTTAATGTTTGCCGCGGTTTGCCGATTTTTTCGCCGATGTTGCCGAAAAATTGTTTTCGGAACCCTCGCTGATTTTTTGCTGATGTCGATGTTTACTTCATTGTTTTTAATATATATCTATATATATATTGTTAAACTAGTAGCAACAAGGAAGGTCTTCTTGCATGCATGTGTTCTTGCATGCAGAAGACTTAAATTAGGAAACCAGTTGTATTTAATTTACTTTTCCTAAGTTTACTTTGGAAAATAAATTAAAGTGATCTAAATTAACTTTAGTGAACCACTAGTTAAAGTGAAAGTGAAATTAGGGTTTTCGCTTTACCTAAAGTTATAAAAGAGAGATCAATTGGTGAAGAGAACACACACACTTGTATTTGGACAGAGATAGGATACAGACAGGGAGAGAAAGTCAGACAGAGGATTTCGTTGAGAAGACGGAGGAGCGAGCAGTAGGATCATCGAGCTTCGTAAAGTTGGGCTGTACACTCACACAAGAGGGTGTTGAGGTTTAGCTGGGATTTGCCCAGTGATTTTGCCAGGTACTGCATTCGCCAGGTTTGGGTGAATTTGCAGTGATTGCAAAAGCTCCAAATTTTCTCATAATAAAATCTATATCTGACTATTGCACTGGTTTTCCCATCTTGGGTTTTTTCGGGGGTTTCCATACCCAAAATAATAGCGTCAATATTGTGATGTGATGTTGTGATTTATTTCTCAGTTTTATATTCCGCTGCATACTATAAAAGATATTCATGTGTGGTTATTAGTTGATATTTTGCATGCACTGTTTAGCCCTAGTTGAATATTAAAGGAAAATTTACACACACATATAAAACTAATGTGTCCTAGGTGTCCTGATTCCAGGGGTCATCGTGACCGTGTAGAACACTCGAATCCCTGAGTCCTTCATGTCCCATGTCCTTGTGTCAGGTGACTTAGCTGGTCTCTTGTCACTTTGTCGCGCCAACGAAGCTCCAAATGCTTGTGGGAGTATGACAAGGTTAAATACAGTCTCAAATTGAAAGGGCTGTGCACCAAACTTTGTAAGTATGATGGGTTGAGGGATTACTTGATTGCATTTGATGATGTTGTGAAGGAGGAGGATCTACACTCTCTTTGCTAAGGCGTAGTTAGACTCTGCAAACAAGGCCCCCAAACCTTTGAACCATAGAAACCTTTGGGTTGGAAAAGATGTAGATGCATGGTCGGTTCTAGAAGAGATCTGTGAAGAGTGGTGTGCAAAGATCTTCAAGAGGGTGAGGATACCTACTTTAAGCTTCTTTTTGATGAATCTCATCCTCATTATGATGAATCTCCATGTGGATGAGGTTGATAAGAGGCTTAGTAGATCTCCCAACTTCTCTTCACTGAATCTCTTCCCCTCTTTATGATGATTCTCCTATTGAACAAATTGTACTAGTTGGATGGGAGGCGAAAATCATTGACGGAAATCATGAGTAGGTTGTGACAAAGAGTTAATGATATTTATGTTCGAACTATTCTTAATTTGTTGGGAGCAGGGAGTGGAAGTGGGAAGTGCAATTTTCAAAAATCTTTCAAGAGTGGAGCGTTTTGGAAATGATTTTTATATAATACATGTTTTAATATATTTTGATGCATATGTATTTAAAAAAACATATAGAATGCCAAATTCATTGTAGAGAACATGAAATAATAGATATAACCATTTAGCACACATATAACATTGATCATCTTGCAACTATAACTTATCACATTGTCATCAAATGTTCAATCATCAATCACATCAACCTTCAAGTTTCAACATATAACATTTGGCATCAACAAACTCTAACAGATAACATTAAACACATAATGAAATAGAGCATCATATTCATTGCCAAGGAGTTGTAAGATGCAATCCACAATTGAAACTTCAAGGTTCAAAGTTAAGACTTAAACTATTATATAATGTTTACAAAATAGGCCATAATAAATATTAAAGACAAAGTACGATCTACTAAGCTCTCCCCTTGCCATGAGAAACTTCTAGTTTCCTTTCAGATTATCTAGGAATAGGAGTACTAGTAGTTGGAACTGTTCATGGATCACGAGCAATCATTGCATGGCCCCCATGCAATGTTGAACGTTGGGGTGGCATCTTTGTTGCATGAATCTGTTACCATAATGATCACTCAATAGTTTAGTTTCCAAGTGCTCTAAAGTTATGGCTCCATCCTCCAAATTAGCCTCCTCTGATTGTTGTCCTAAGTCACATATGTTTTAATATTCTTGGCCGCATCACAATAATGGGATAACAACCTCAAGTTCTAGTGCACATAAACCAAGTTTTTTGCTCGATCTACATTCAAGCTGTTACTTGACGCTGTGGATGAAGTTGTAGGTGCTCCAAAATCTCTTTGCAGAAGAAGTGTTAACAACATGTGAAAGCATTATCGCTGTCAATTTATGTTGATATGTGGTAGAGGAGCCATACATTTTCCACCATTCGATAAGATTCAACCTATCTCGATCTTTGGTTGCATATAAGTTAGGAAAGACTCCATGTTCATTGATGTAGTTGCTCAATTCGCTTCGTACTTGAGCACACTCCTCTTCATTAGGGACCAACTTGTCTAACACAAGCATATACCCATTTTGCACCTCTAGATATGTGTGTGGTTTTCTTTTAACTCCACTCCCAAGTGTTGGTTGAGCCAATCAAGATGGAGAATAATATTTTTGTGTAGCGACATACGCTAGGGCATGGAGTGGAACATTTAGTTATCTGATCTTTTGACCACATGTTTATGAGTATGATCAGAGAAGATCGTATCTCTCTGCTCATCAATGTCTTTCATTTGGGTTAGCATGCTATCCATCTACTCATATACCTCCCCAATCATTGACTGATCTATATTTGCGAATCGAATCCTATTATAAATGGGGTTGGTGAATTGCAAAACATACCTTACTTGTGCCCAAAATTGACCATCAAGAACAATGCCTTCCACCTCTCGAAAGTCATGTCTATTAGATGTGGTTGCATCCTTGTCTTTCAAGCCTTGTCGTGAATCACTTGAGACCATACTATCGATGCCTCTCTTACCTTTAGAAGGCACTTGAAGATGATGAAGTGGATAGCAAATCCAGTCTGCGATCTTAAGTAGCTCCAATCTACAGTGGTTGTGAAAAATGTGGTGGGCCATGTTATGATTGGTACTAAATTTGATCATTTTATTCCCTCTATTGTACAATGCACCAATATATCTATAATTAGGGTCCTTCAAAGTTCATTTTAATAATATCACGTATCAAAAGGTTCAGTGTGTGAACCAAACACCTTGACCAAAATATGTTAGGGCAGATATCCTTAATTATTGTTCTTGTTGCTTTGCAATTTGTAGCATTCTCAGTAATGACTTGAATGACATTGTATGGATCGATCTTTTGAATGGTTCTAATTAAAGGTTCTACAATATTAATACCAGTCTTGTAGTGATTTGAGTAGTCATGGGTTGAAAGGAAGACTGCACCACTAGTAGACACACCAAGAATATTTATCAATTGCTTGCCTTTAACATTTGCCCAACCATCAGATACAATGGATACTCCATAGTTGGTCCAATCTTTTGTAAACTTTCCAAGAGCATTATAAATATTGTCTCTTTCCCTCTCACGTGCCATTGTTCTAGCTTTGTCATACTTGGAGCTCTTGTATCCTTTAAGGGCTCCAATAATGGCTTGTACCATTTCAAGCCAATAGGGTGAGCGAAGACCATTGATTGGTAGACCACATGCATTGAGAAACTTGCAAATTTTTGCCTCCACATCATCCCTATAACCCTGGTCAAGGAAATCTGATTCTATGTGAGTATGAGGCCTTATATTTAACCCTCGATTTTTTGGATTTGTTTTGTGTGGCCTCCTCTTCCTTCTTGTGGTCGTTTGTTGAACATTAATACAATTATTTTATCTGATCTGATCTTATCTCTTTCTTTGGCACTTTGTCACATGTTTTGACTCCAATAGTTTTACCTTAATCCCATTGCATAATCCCACATAGATGCTTTCTCACAAGGGTATATGAACTTGTGTACGTTTTAGTATAATGGGGGCATATAAACTTTGTGGTTCCAACCCCTTTCCCTCCCCCAAACCTTGTCACATACTTCCACAAAGGTGTTGACTTCTCTTTGTGTGTTTGTCCATCATCACTGTCAACTTCATTATGATCATTCCCTTCCATTTCTTCTTCCTCCCCATGGTCTGTGCGACACCCTACTTCTTCCTCCTCACCATTGGTATTTCAGCTTCCCAACACGACCATCATAATAAAAAATGGAACCAAAAGGAAAAACCGCATACCCATCATGCTTCTTGACTCAAGATGAGTATAACTTGTTGCTTGCAATAGAATGATGGAGAGGGGAGAAATGCGAAAGAGTAGGAGAAGAGAACATTCATTAGAGGAAATTTCAACTCAAAATGGGTCTTTCAACCTTAATTCAAATTCCATGTCTTCATGTGTTAGCCAATGAAATTGCTTTAAATTTGAAATACCGTATAGGTCTTAAACAATTTTTTAATATAAATTTTGGGGATAGGTATCATAAAAAAACTACATTTTTTGTTCGTATTTTCGACATATCTCCCTGTGTTTTTACTCAAATTTCGAGTGGGAGAGCTCCCTGGATGCAGAATTAAATTCCGCATCCAACGAGTACCCACTCTGCATACTTTTGACAGACCCCGCTACCCCAAAAACAAGAAATACCTGAAAAAACGTGATGATGACAAAACAAGAAATACCCGAAAAAACGTGATGATGACATATGTCATCATCACGTTTTTTCAAGTATATCTTGTTTTTGGGGTAGCGGGGTCCGTCAAAAGTATGCAAAAGTATGTATTCGTTGGATGCAAAATTTAATTCCGCATCCAATGAGCTCTCTCGATCGAAATTTGAGTAAAAACACAATGATATATGTCGAAAATACGAACAAAAAAGTAGTTTTATTTTCTTCTTCCAAAATTAATAAATATTATTTTATTATTTTAACTATTATTTTATTATTTTCCTTAGGAGGCCCACTTTGAGTTGAAATTTCCTCTAATGCAAGATTTGACATAGTGGAAAAAAACTTAAAAACAAACAAATAGTTGGTATTTAGACCCTACCTCTTAATCTTTGCAATGGTGGTGGAATATAACAATGGTAATCTTCAAGTTCCCTTCCAAGCTGTCACAAATAGCATCCTTCAATCTCCTTTCCAAGCTCTCATGAAATTTAGAGCCTACCTCTTAAGCTTTGCAATGGTGGTTGAATGTAACAATGGTAGCCTTCAATCTCCTTTCCAATCTCTCACAAATAGCAGCCTTCGATCTCCTTTCCAAGCTCTCACAAATTTGGTCACAAAAAACTATCAAACTCACCCAAAACAAATGGAGTTAGTGAGTGTTTTAATCCCCTGAAAGAACCTTAGCTAGGCCTAAACAAGACTTTTGAACCATGTCTTGGTCCCAACAAGGAAAAGAAAAAAAAATGCACCCAACCCATGGAATCACTTAAGGACTATCGAGGGAGCGAATGTTTTGCTCTCTGGAGCGACACTCCCTCTTTGCTCCCCGATCACTCCCAAAAATGGCAGGGAGCATTTTCCCCCACAACTCAGTTCTAGTGTCTTGGTTGAATCGTATTTGGACGCCTATTGCCCTATTAAGCATCTTCCGTAGAGTACAATGAATGATTTCATTTAATTTAGTAGAGAAGATTGCTCTGAAATATTTTATCCATTTGATTGGTTGGACATGCTTGTATTCAAGCAAAAGTTGAAGAAGTTTTGGAAGTAGAAGTTAGTTGGTTGGCCATTTTTTGGTCCTCAAGCTTTTAGGACAAAGGTTCCGGATCTGAAGGTCATGTTGGGTGCCTAAACATATATGTTTATGCATGTAGATAGTTCTATATTTCTGGGTTATTTTGTATGCAATCTCATAGTTTTGTAATCATTTGATATTTTGTACTAGGCCACTTATTGTGCCAAGAGGTGTGTGTTACAACCCAATATGGAAGAGATGTGTCACATGTCACGTGCATAACTAAAATGTAATAAAAATTGACATTCAACATCAAATGCCAAATCAAAATACATTAGCTTAAAAAATAAAGTAGCGGCGATCCATCTTAACCCTTGATTTTTCAAGGTCAAGAGGGATCAAATCCCTTGAGGTGTCAACATCACGTTTTTTCACTCCCAAAAGATTTGCACCTCAAGGGATTTGGTGTCTCCCGGCGCTTGATAGATTCAGGGTTAAATGGATCTATGCTAGTGTTAAATCAAGCCTTAGAAAGATAATTAGTGTGGTTATGATTGATTAGGTAAACAAGAACCTAATTACCCCATAAAGGTAACTTGGGCAATGAGTTAGGACATTTTGCCTCTTTATTTTTATAGATAGGTGTCTTGCTCCCTCTTATTTGCATCACATATCATTTTATCAATTTCTTTTTTAAAATAGAAATGGTTTATTTTGTATTAAAAAGGTCATATCTATATTGTTCAACATGGTAATACAAAATACTGGGGTTGTTCAGTAGCCATAGAGTAAAAATTATTAATCTTCCAAAAATTTCCAGACGTAATCTATTATGTTGCGTTTTTCATGAGAATAGCATTGTAATTTACCGGTATAAAACCTATGGAACTAACTTAATGTTAAAATAGTTTTGCAGAACATTAAAGAATCTGGAATTAAGCAAAGGCAAGACCATTGTCTGCTTCATTCTGATTCTCCTGGAGAGGATTGTCCTCTTGTTCCACTGGTACCATTACCACATCTCTTGGCTCTTGCTGTACTGAATCCCCTTGTTCGACTTCATCAGGAACTGAACCAATTGATAATCGTTGTTGAGTTATCCCAGATTGAGTGCTTCTCACCAAACTGATCACCATTTGTCTAAGCATATTGCATTGTTCCCCAAGCATTTCAATTTGTCTCTTTTGTTGGACAACAATTTCTAGTATTTCTGCATGTCCTATGTTTTGGGTCTCCTCCTATGCATGTAACGATTTGAAAGTGATAGTTATTGCTGATTGATTACCTGAAATCAGACTTTCATGATGCTTCAGAACTCAATGGATATCCATCATTTTGCAGAAAGCACAACGATCCTGATGGCTATGGTCCTCCATCTCCAATTTAGACAAAAATGGCTCAATTAAACTAATCAAATTCAGACAGACAGTGACTAAGTTGAACAGAACATGCCACGAAAATAAAATTCACAGATTCCATATAGGTACCAACAACAAATTTACCCACCAGCCAAGGGATTGCATATCGTTCAGCTTGCCTTACGTATTCCAACCCTCAAAGTTCAAGCCACAAATCTAGAAGCAAATGCAGATTGCTGAGTGAACTTGGCTTGAGGATTATCCCACCTACAAATTCCTTATTGAAATTGAATAACTTATGTGTCAATTCCGCCCTCATTATGCAAGTGTGCGAGCATACTATGAAAAGTAGGGAATTTAAGTTCTGTCCTTTCCACTTGATGCCATTCCTCCTCCATTCTTTGCATGGGTTCTTTGATAGTAGGCCTCCACTTGGCATATTTAATTTGTAATTAAACATTGGATTAATAACTATGGGATTATAGTGAAAGAAGTCCCACCTTTTGATCTTATTTCTCCTATATGTGACAAGAGGCTGCATTGGTCAATCTATTAACATTTTGGTTTAGAGTCCATAAAGCATGGTAGTATTCAATTGATTATATCCTTCTTGCTTCTTGATGTATCTTGGATATGATCCGTGCAAAATAACCGTTGACCAGCATAGATGAATTCCTCATATGCCTTATTATGAGCGATGAATCTCCGATTACAATCAAGTCTCTAATTCTATTGGTGTCTAGAATCTTGAGCCCTTGGAAGACTGCTGAGGCTTCAACTTCATTGCTTGTTGCTTCTTCTAAATCCTACTAAAATTTTGTTTCTTCTTGTCCCTTGAGATCAAAGATGAACCCCCGCTCACCTGCCAACCTTGCACATATAATTTTATCAATACAATCAACTAGTTATTGGTGTTTGTTACCCCTTCCAAACCCCCAATTTATGTGATAAATTCCTAAAGCACAAGTAAGACCTTGGAGGAACTAAGAGGGGCTACCCATTGTCACCATTGTAGCTCTCTCTCTCTCTTTAGGTTACCTCTCCTCTGGCACAAGGGGGACCACTTTGATCATGCCACATAATATGAAATAATCCATGAATAATTTTGCACTTGGATGTGTGCAAAGGTGGTTATGTCCTTCCTTAGATCTATGGTTACAATCAATAAATAATCCTTCAATAGATGGTCGCCCTAGCTACATTTGCAAGGGTAGTTACATCATAATTACATGTGCCAAGATGTGAACTAGGGGAGCTCTCCACATGTTTAATGATTCAAAGTTCATGAGATGCTAAACCAATGCAGAAGATAGCATCTGAGTTAAGGTGCTTCCTTGAATGCAATAACCAACTCCTCAAACAATGGATCTCATAGGAACGTGTGCAAAGAAGGTCCACTTTGGTTGTTATAGGGTCCACGTGTGCAAAGAAGGTCCACTTTGGTTGTTATAACAACCTCCAAGGGTGGGGTGACCTCAAATAGTGTGCCAATGCATAGATCCATATGCAAGGTTCACAAAACCAATTTTTGGTCCACATAATAAGGCATTCCCCTAGAGAAATGTGCAAAAATTGGTTTGGTCCATGTGATAATACCATCAATCTCCTTGAACCATGTGCCATAAGTTGAACGACCTAGGGGAATGTGTATCAAGTGGATGTTCTCCTAGTAAAAGAATCAAAACTAAGTGTCATAAGGAGAAAGTGAAACCATGAGCTAAAACCAACCACTGCTTTCTTTAACCATGGGCCCAAAGGTGGGGTGGCTTAGTAAAGCGTGGAGGGTAGTTAGGTCCATGCATACAACCACCCAAAACTCCTCCAAATAATGCCATAAATAACATGCCCTAGGAGAATGTGCATGACAAGTAGAATGACCTCCAATACAAGCAATGAAGTGCCCTCAAACCGTATACCATCATGTGAACTCATATCAAACCATGGGCAAGAGAACAAGTGTGCTCTAGACAAGTGTGCATGAAGGAGGTTGTGCCTCAATAAATGTGCCAAAGTCCGAGAGTAACGGAGTTCCCCACCAAATATGGGGTCAAACATCTTCAAAAGATCATTCCAACACTAGAATATCTCCATAAGCACAAGGGCACTTGTCCCTCAAGGTAAAGATTACTTGATAAGTCAACCAAAACAACCCTTGGAAGGCCTCCTAGGAAGATGTGCAAAGATCTCAACTCGTGAACCAAATATCAAGATGAATAACCACACATGTAAACAAGTCTCCTCTTGTCAATGTGCTCCACTCTAGGCCTAGTAACAAGTCATACCATACAGTCCAAGTGCTCTAAGAATGAAACTAGATAAACAAATACGCAAGTGGACAACCCTCACTAGAACACCTCAGCACCCACATAGTGGTTAACAGATAAACTGTCACAAGGGAAGTGCTATGGAAGGTGTATGCAAGTGGTATGCTACTCATTAAGTCCAGTGATCCATCACATCAACCTTTATTTCTTTGAAATGTATGATGAGGATGCCAACTGAATGATAATCAGTGGCACACATGAATTCCAAATGGCAAAAGAAAATATGTCTCAAAAAGCCAACATACACCAGCGCAGCCAGCTTGGGCAAGGTCTTGAAACTGGATCAAAATTCTGATGCTATATGAGGGTTAACAGTGTTTATTAGAAATCTTTTCCTCATGATTTGTAGGTGCAATATACCCTTGGGTTGCAAACTTCCATAGTTGCAGTAGTAGTTCCATTTCAGGTACTGAAACATTGGACAAGGGTTTTCTACAATGCTTTAAATCAGCAAGTTATTTGTAGATTTGCTCAATTGGGGGTTTGGTTTATCTACATAATCAATAATTTTATTTTATGCCTAGCCATCCAGAGAAGTTGGCCAGTCATTGAATACAATGACTGAAAGATGCATTGTATAATTGCTGATGATTAGTCAATTTTTTATATTCAATTCTATAACTCATAGGCATATTTATTACTTAATGCAGAGACAGTGTTTGAGAGAGTTGACTCTCTGAATTCCTCATTTCTGTCTATGTTGATATCAAGTAAGCCACAAGAAGTACACACATTGTGACTCAGTGTGATCGGTCTGAATATTTTTTAATTTTATCATGGAAACAAACTATTGCTTCGCTCTATGACCATCTCAAAATATGATTCGTTGATGCTAAGATACCTCTAGATTGACATGTAAACCTTGCTATTTAGTTGTGAGATAGTATACATGGAATTTTAAGAGCTATTTTGAATCTTGAAAGCTTTGTTTAATATATTCTAGTATTGACATCTCTCTTTCCTTACAGCTTCATTAAATTGTTCTCAATAATTGTGATTGCCAGTCGAGTTTTAAGCTTGAGTTGGGTAAGGATTGTGATACAGTTTTTTTCATTTCTTTTCTAAATACAGATATGACCACTTTAGAAACCGAAGCCAGACTTGCTCCTCTAATCAAAGAAAGGAAGAAGTTGTTCAATGATTTGGTAGCTGTCAAAGGTATGGCACAAAAAGTTTGCAGTGGGCATGGACTTGTCATTTTCTGTTATGTTATTATAGGCGGTAGCCTGGTTGTGGTCTGAAATGTTACCTTTTAATTTTGTTGATATTAAAATTAACTGGGAAATTATATTATTTTGTTCATGGATCTTTGTAACTATGGCCAGCCTTGTTTTTCCCTCATTCTATTAAAATTACATGCAGCTTTGGATGTAATTATACTTTGAGCTATCTGTAAATTATTGCAGGCAACATACGTGTTTTCTGTCGTGTGCGCCCTCAGTTTGAGCATGAGGGATCATCTGCAATAGAGTTCCCTGATGATTTCACCGTACGTGTTAGCTCTGGTGGAGACTCTCTCAATGATAACAAGAAGGATTTTGAATTTGATAGAGTGCATGGGCCTCATGTTGGCCAAGGTAATCATTTTTTCCTTTTTTTCGTTTTTTTAAACATTGATATCTACAGACTACATTTGAGCAGCTTGGGGGCCAAGTTCAGCTGTCTTTGCTATCCATGAACTTTAGAAGTTGATGTATCTTTCTTTGATATAGTCTAGTAAGTGGTAATTTCTGTGGCCAAGCTTTTATGAAGTAAAATAAATAAGAAGCAGTAGTTATTAATGAATCTTTGAGATATTGTTTTTGCTTTCGAGGCCTTGAGGTTCCAAGGAAAACAGAATCGCATAAATAGTGAAGACTTTACAATTTTTTTCAAAGAAAGTTGATATGCTGCATAACACTTCTGTATTTAAAATGGATGCAGGGGACTTTTTTCAAGAGATTCAACCTTTGGTTCAATCTGCATTGGATGGGTACAATGTCTCTGTTTTTGCATATGGTCAAACAGGGTCAGGGAAGACTCACACAATGGTCTGTTTCTCACACTCCCCACCTAATAGCCCTATACATATGCTTGGGTTTCTGTTTAGATTTCAGATCTTGCAGTCTGTATCCAACGCAGTGTCTTACTGTTTGCATTTTTTCCATAACTGAGCTCTGCTAAGATTGCTCTCTCTCTCTCTCGCACGTGCACACACAGACACACATATAAATACATATTTTCAATAGGAACTCTTGTAAAATAGATGAGCATATTCTAAAATATTATGCTATTAATAATAGATGCAGATGGAAACGGATACTGAAACTAGACACTTTTTTAGGAACATGGATCAAACAGCCAAGGTCCAATAAAATTCCATAGGATCGAATGGAAGAATATGCAAGCAAAAATTGTTGAAAAGCCATATATTCTGACTATAATGTCCTAAGTCACATTGTTTGAAGGCAAGCCACAAAACATATCAACAAGGCTAAAACTGCTCTGGACACTGGTATAGAATCCATTATAAAACCAACAATGATGTCTAAGGATGTAGCATGAATTGTTTGCATAATAAAATATTCTCCTCAATACAATAATTAGTTGATAGGTAAATGCTGTAGATAATTGTTACTATAAAATGAAAAGTTATCTCTTACGTGTTTTATGAAATGACAAGTATGTTACCATTTAAATGTATGGATTCAACTTTAAAGACATACATAAAGTATATAATATCAAGGACTCAGCATGTTTTTGGACCTTATTCAAAGCTTTGTATTCAGAATTGGTTGCAGTATGACATTTTTGAACAAACGTGTCATAAATATCATACCACTGCACATTTATTTCAATTTATAATAACCGGACCCAAACTTGTGGAAATTTTGTTTTAGTTGAATAGAAGCTATGCTTGTTCCAGTACAAATGGCAGTGATTATTTTTCATAAACATTGATTATTTAAAAAGTGCTTTTTAATTTTTTAATGTAGTTTATTTGTTTTGCAGGAAGGGCCCAGTCATGACCGAGGACTGTACTTTAGAGTTTTTGAGGAGCTGTTTGATTTATCTAATGCTGACAGCGTATCTACCTCTACATTTACGTTCCATGTGACTATGCTGGAGATTCATAATGAAAAGGTTTCACATTATATCTCTACACAGTAAAAAGTTGTTGGAAACAAGGAATCCTCTGCATTTACTGTAACTGTTACTTTCCATTACATATATGTTTTCAAGATAACTCATTGGTTATCTGGACCAGCAGAACTTCTAATGTGAAATGTCCGGATCAAGACATTGAAAATAGTAAATACATTCTAGAGGAGAAATACAGGATTAAGATGTAACAGTATAAAAAGGGTAAATATGTTACAAAATTAAGCATTGGGGTATACATATATTTGACAAGGGAGAATGGTCAATGGCTTTCTTCTCTTCTTGAGAATTGATATCACAAAGGAAATATGATTGAGGAGTTCTCACCAAACAAAAATACTGGACAAGTAGGCCATCAGATGGAAAATGTTACGATGCTTGTTTTACAATTTATCTATCAGAAATATTAATATTATATATGTAGGATGCAGGTAATGTTTTTCAACATGCTTTTTTAGAGTACGATATGACTTTTCCTAACATGGAGTGGGGCCTATAACCTTTACACTATGCGTACTGTTTTTCTCTCTTCTAATGGATTCCTTTCTCCTGTTTCATCTAAAGGAAATATGGTAGCTTGGAAGGTTCTTTGGGAGATTTTGGACAGCTAACTCAACTGTTGCATAACTTTTGCATTCGTTATATAAAATATTAAAAATGAGTGTGTTTATCTGTATTTATTTATATACAGACACAAGTACATTATACATTTATTGCATTTATTAGATTGGAGTGGAAATCCTAGTTCATGAACTAGTTTATTTGATGCTATATGTACTCAGGCTTACACCTGCACACCCCCCGTGTCAAATCTGTTCATATCAAAGGATATTTATTATACATCTATTCTTTTGAGATGTTTGGTAAGTGAAAGTAACAAATATCTAGTTTGGAAATGGATGCAGGTTCATGATTTACTCTATCTCTGTAATGGGAGTTGCACAAGCACAATTATACAAATGGGCCCAGTTGGATCTTCTGTAGAACTTGTCGAAGAGAAGGTTGAAAACCCGACAGACTTTGCAAGAATACTAAAAATAGGATTACAGAAACGTGGAGTGGAACACAATAGCGCTGACAGATGCAAGCATTCTCATCTGTATGTTTCACATATCTTAAGTTTACAATGCAAAGCTATGGTGTTACTTTCCAACTTTTACATGTCAAGAAGACCATTCCTTCTGGTGCTTTTTGAGAATCTCTGTTTACATGTGAGCTAGAATAGGTATAATGTCTATTTTTAATAAAATGATAATTAGATTTTTGTGTGTTATAATCATATAACCCCCTTAAGGGAACGGGTTACAAATTTTCTGATATATTCTGGGAACTGGTGATCAATTTAAACACAGGCCCAAATGCTTATCACCCTAAGCTAGAAAAACTGAGCTATTCCGAAAAGTAAGTGGCAGAAAACGACCAAATTGATTGATCTGGAGCAACTACTAGAAGTTGAGGTTTTTGCATGGGTGGGGTTGTGGAATGGGCCGAATGGCCTACCTGCTTTTTAGTTCTTTTGCTTTTGTAGATTTGTGTTAGGAGTTGCTTTTACACTCCCACTACGTACTTACACTGGTTGTACTTCTGAGCCCCATTGACCTACTACTGTAGTCTTTAGTTGGACATGGATAAAACTATCTCATCTTGTCTTATCTATCTGTTGCTCTTACCTAAGTCTTTAATGCTATGCACTGTTGCCAACTTCGAGTTATTATCTAGCTTATTTTTTCTCATATATTAAAAATTTGACTCACTGATTTATCCATCTGTTGCTCTTATCGAAGTCTTTGATCCTACGCACTGTTTCCTACTTCTAGTTATTATCTAGCTTATTATTTTTTCATATATTAAAAATTTGACTTACTACTTGATGCATTTGAAAATGTATTCATCTTTAATTTCTACCTAATTAGTTTGCATTTTTTAGTTTTAATTTCTTTGATGTGCACGAGGTCCTGTCCCCTCAATGCTAAACAGATTGAATGTTATGATGTGCATTCAAATCCCATTAGCTGTTTTTGGGTACTGGTGAACATGAATATAATCTTTCTTTCTTTCTGGATTAACATATTCAACTACTGGGTCTGTTGATTGAGTGGCTAAGTTGCACGAAACATGGAAACATGTATGAGTTTCAGAAATGGGAACGCATGGAAACGTGACCCCCCCAAAATGGGTACGTCGGAGGAAACACGATATATATATATAGTATTTTTGAATAACACATTATTTCACAATAAAATAAGAATGCGAGGTTAATTTGTAGGTAGGTTTAGAAATGATTTCGAGGTTTTGTTTTCATTTTCCATAAACCAGGGTTTTTTCAGATTTGCTATGGGTCCCAAGCCTCTCATGGACCCTTGGAGGTTTCCCAGAAGCTTCTTAGAAGTTTCTCAGTTTCTGCGAGTTTCTGGTACTGTTACGTGGGAATTTTAGGAGTTTCATGCAACATGTGGCTTCAGATTGCTGGTCACTTGTTCCCTGGTAGCTTACTTATATTTTAAGCAGCTCTAGACCTTAGTGGGATGGTTAGACAGGGGCCGTTTTTCAAAAATATAGAGTTTGTATAGTATTTTAATTTTTATTCCATGGAAAACCTCATGGGGGAACCCAAGGGACTCTTTCCCATATTTGTGGATGGCATCCCTAGTAAACCCATTGGTGTAAAGTCTAGACTAGTGCACCTCACTTAGGGGGATTCAAACTGGGTACCTGCTGGAGTGGAACTAGCCAAATGGCCAATAACATTGGCGACAACTGGTTGAGCTAACCTTTTGGGATTGAAGTTGCATAATCTTATCAGGATGGATGTCTTAAAAAATATTGATCCAAAGAGCAGCTATGTCATATATAATAATCAGTTCTCTTTGCTTTTTTTTGGTGTTTAGTTTTCCTTTCAGTATGCTCTTTCCAAACTATAAACGGGATAACAAAACCAATGGATGGACACATTAGTCTTCCAATGATAAAATTGTTTAGCCTGTATATTTCCTATGGCTCAAATTTTCTATGCAAATATAATCAATTGCTTTTCTGTGATTCAGACAGAAAATATCTTGTCTAGTTTTTATTTTTTGCCAATATGCTTAGAAATTATATGAGTAGAATAACCCCATGGGTTTTTACTTTTCAAAATATATGCTTACACATTAATATATGTAGATGTAACATTCCAGTACAAGATGCCTTTATTTAATTATATAAATGATTGGAAAGAACAGTGACCTTAAGCTGTTGTTATTCTCCTTTATATTTTTCAATTACAAGCTTGAATACTTTCTTCAAAATTCATAGTTAATAAGCTTGGGCTGTAGTATTTTTATTTATTATTTATGATGTAAACTCAGAACTTTTCACATTTTCAGGATGGTCACAATCCATATAAACTACTCAAATAGTCTTGCTGGGGAAGATCTATATAGCAAGCTTTCGTTAGTTGATATGGCTGGAAGTGATCGTCTGTCTCGGGAGGAAGCAAGTGGTGAACGGCTCACAGAGTTGCTGCATGTTAACAAATCACTTTCAGCGTAAGCATCTCCAGTTTTCTTGATACTTGGAATTCATTTTCTTCTCTTTTATAATTTACACTTGTCACAGATGTCCGAGAGAAGATGTAGATGTATATTTATGTGATACAAGATACAAATTCCATGTTTATCATGAATTCTTGGTGTCATGTTTATGGTTTAAAATCTAGACTTTTGTCTTGTCTCTTACAGTCACATTAAAATGATATTTATTAGTAGAATCCAGGAATGACCATTGAGTAGGATTTTAAGATTCATAGGCTTTCTTATCTATTGGTATCTTATGAATGGATTCCATGGTGGTTTCTCATTAACATATTTGAAATTATTTTTAAAATAATGATACAATGTTTGTGTGTATAACTGGAGAGACTGATTACAGGATTATATGAATCTAGATTATCAATTGGGAATTTAGGATCCTTGCCCCATAAATGTTTTCAATGCAAAGAAGGTATATAGCAATGTTGAAAACCTTGTCTTGATGAACGAATCAGCAAGGCTGTAGTGTAAGAGTTTGACTTGGGCTCAACAAAAACTTGCCAGGATAAATCGTTCAAAATGAGGGTTTCCCTTTTTTGTTTCTTTTCAGCATTTATATTTGATGCTGAAGAGATTTCCCATCTGCCCATGACTTGGACTTGATGGGCAGCGAATAACCAACAACTTTGAGGGTCTGACTCAATGTTGACTAGTTTGACTCACCAGTAAAGAGATAGGATCTAGTTAACCCTGTTCAGCAGTCAGGGTGAGCTGAGGTGGACTCGGGGGTACTTAAAGATTTGGCATTATTTTCAACGGTTAGACGGGAAAATTTTCAAGAAACTTACGGTTTGATTGCCATTATCCACTGCATGATGTGTGTATCTGTGTAGAAGAAACTAATCCCCCCTAAGCCGAATGATACTTATGGGTTTTGTGCTCTGAGGGAGGGATTGGTTATTTTAAAATTAAAAAATAGCATTGGGTTTTATGTGAAAGAGTCTGAACATACAGCTGTTCCTGCTTTTGCTCTGGTTCTCTCTTCATGTGTGTACTTAATTGTTGAGGGTTTTCTCATTTTGGGTACATCTGTAGTTTTATGTTACCATCTCATTTGCATTTTTTCTTTTTGGGAGAAAAAAGTAGGCATTCTTTAAGTCCCGTTGAACTCTTTTGGTCATTAGTGGACATTCATTTTATTTCTATCAAGAGGTCACTTCATTAGTAGGATAAGGATACAAATTTGTCTTCGCTATAATTATGTTTGACTAGATATAAGATATCATCTAGAGGATTGTACTAGGGATTTTAAATGTAAGATACTTTAGAAGGAATTAACATACCCATGAGAATTAGGGCACAAATTGTACCAATGACAGTGGCCTTATCGCTTACTGCTTCAGTATTAGGGAATCGGCCCACGTCCAAAAGTGATAGGAGATCTGCCAATAGAAACAATGGAGAAAGCTTGCCGATATAGTGGAGTGAGACTCCATTTGATATTTATCCTTCTTTTCGTGGTCATGCAAAAGTATTTGCCAGATTGGGTAAATGCTTTGTTTTGGATCATGTACAGAATGCTTGGTTCTGTAGTCCACATTTGCAGGTTTGCATCTATCGATGTTTCCAGACACTACATCATCCCTTTTGGTTACATTGGAACCATGTTTCGAGATATTAATGATTATTGTAAGGTACCCTTTTGATTTTTTTTTTTGATGTTATTATTTTGGGTTGCAATGCTTTTGACTACAAGTAACCATTTTTGAATTTACGAGTTTCATTGACAAAGTTTTGGTCATCCATGGGCTTCAATATCATCACTTTATTTTGTGAAGCCTTGGTGTTATAAGCTTGATTTGGTTCTAGATTGTTGACCAAAACAAAGTAGAATCAGCAACATTCTAATATCTTTATATTATGGCATCAGACAAACATGAAAATAAATGTTTCATTTGCATAGAGAAGCTAAATAAGTTGAAAACAATGTCAGCTCAAAGTACTTTCATATGCTTTTGTCTGATAAATATTATTGAAGGGAAACAATCTTGCAACTAGTTTTCCCTTCCTTTGTTCCATGATTGGGTGTAGTATGACTACGGTGTATTCTCAAAAATATCCTTGACAGGGAGGGAACTTTATGAGAGAACAGGAAATTGCTACTGAAATATAAAATTGATTTTTTTGGTGAGAGTTTGGCCTTTATTATTCCCTTGAACATAGAATTTTTCATTCATTCAAGGGCACCAAAAGGAATGGTAAACTTATGGATACAAATGCAGAGTTCAGGTAAGATGATTGATGATCATAGATCAATGGTGAATAATGTATGTGAATTGCTCTTTTTATATACAGTTATCCTCATTTTGAGCAGATGAGAATTCATGGCATCTGTCATTGCCCTCAGGTTTCTGCACAAGTCTCTGCTGTATGACGATTTCCCCCTTCTAACCAGATAGTGCTTTATAAATTTATTTGCTTTCAGTACTTAGCACCTAGGCTGTCAATGGGATTAAGATATCACTACATATTTGACACCTAGGACTTGTTTCCTATCTTTTACTGGGTGAGGATGGTACTGCTATATGATGAAATAATATAACCTTTAATGAAACATACAGTCTGTAAGACTGACTTCGAATTAAACGTGTCTTATTATGGTTGAAACTTGAAATGACTTGCTGTAGGTTAATTCAAAGCCCTCTTATTGCAGGTATTCCCTGTTGATTACTTGAATTATGCAGTATTGTACTTTTCAGATTGTTTGTTAATTAAATACACTAGTGTATTTACTATTACTTCTATGGTTGCTTTCTGAGATTACGATGTATTAATCATGCATCAATATTCTGTTTAATAATGGTGTATGCCACGTTATAAGTATCATTCCTATCAATTGGTTAATGGGTGGTTGGTTACATCCTTGAGGATGCCAGGCAAGGAAGCCATAAAGCACAAATCATTAGAATTGGGTTCAAAATGTTGTTTTGACTCAGGATCATCAGACCTGCTTGAGATGGTTGCATGTGAGGCATCCGACATGGGATAGCAGTGGTTTTGGTCTCAAGTATTTTGGTTGGTAGCCATCTACATAATTTTGTGGGGTTTCTAGAAGCCAACAATGGGATTGTATTTCTCTGCACACCATGATTCATATATAAACATACCTAAGCAACCTGAATGCTTTGACTAATACTATGTTGTTGTGATGCTTTTGTTTTGTCAAAGTAGAGGTGCACATGTGTTACAGCCGGTAATGTGTAAAAGAGCATATTTTAGCAAAGGTTATACTATATAGTCTATATGTTTCGTATATCACATTAATAACAATGTTGCTATACTATTTCAAATTTCAATGAATGTCTGAACATTATCGTTGTAGGTTATAGATAGAGAGATGAAACAAGTCACTTCAGTTTTAGGTTATTATTTTTTCCTTGGTTATTTGAGATTGTTTAAGTTGTATTGCAGGTATTATATTTTAGAATTATGTTCAATGAGATTGATATTTTAAATTGGCATTTGCAGAGTGGGTGATGTTTTATCAGCTTTGACAGCAAAAAAAGAATATATACCTTACACAAACTCAAGGCTCACTCAAATACTATCTGATTCTTTGGGTAATGAGCATTGGCCTTTTTTTCTTTAACATACATAAAGTTAAAACTTGAACTGTTTGGAATCTTTGGATTATATTCATATATATTTTGTGGACATTTAGTCTGCATCTTCTGGTGTGACAATTCAGTAGTCAGGGTTTAAAGTCGCAAATAAACAATCTTGTTTACGGAGGTAATTAATGACATTTTTTGTTGTTTGTTACTTTTGTTTTTTCCTTAATTCATTGCAATAAACTTTTATAAATATTGACATACTAACATGATTAATTGTCTTCTTTGAACCTTGATGTGATTCCTTATTGTTTTAGAGTGTATATTTTTTTTGCTAAAGGAAAATAGATTATTAACCACAAGTCAACAAGCAATTGAAAGCTTTGTAGTTCACAAAATTCAGGATGTTCAGATTACACTGCAAACTACTAAGATTATCAAACCAGCATATCCCACTTCTGTCCCAACTACAAATATAATTTGGGTTTGCTTTTATACAGTCCAGATCATTTTTACCTTTCAATCCAAAAGAAGACAGCAGAACATACTGTTGACAGGTTTCATAATGTTTATAAACAGAGAATGTGTGGTGACAGCCATTTATATGGGTCCTGATGGTCCTAGTCCTCTGTAATGAGCTTGATGTCAACTTTCTTCCCTGGGGCTTCCTTCAATGCTCATTGCCAGACTTTTCCATGATACCTGTGCAGGTGCAACTTGGCCTCTGCCTTTAATGAACCTGACCCAACTTATCCTCCCGTCCCCTTGTCTCCTTAATAGATCGTTTGATTTTACTTGTCCTTAGCCCTCTTTTCCCATCAATGGATTTTTTGGCCATCCAATCAGCCACCTTGTTTGCTGATCTTCTAGTGTGATTGAAATGTATACTCAGCTCTGTAATTGCCTGTTTAATCCATCCAAGTTTGCCTCTTATAAACTGGGATTTACACATGGCCTTATTATTGATGATCTTGTTTAGAAGTTTGGTGTAATCTTCCACTGCAAATTTTTGAAATCCCTGTGTAAGACAAGGTTTAATCCCTTTGGCCAAGGTTTCTGCCTTAGCCTGGTTACTTGATGCAATTCCAATAAATTCATGATATAGGAAGAGCATGCCCACATATGTTGTAAGACCACTGAGACATCTATTCCAGGTCTCAACTCTGGTGTGAGATCATTTCCCTATCCAGGTTGAGTAGTGGGATATTTGTCACTAGATTTCTCTAATCCCTCAGATATTAGAAGTGCTGTAGCAGGTAGCACCTTGCTTACCTCCAAGATTATCCAGCCTGGTCTACTCAGCAAGGGCCATTCTCACATCACTTCTTAGAGGACATTCTCAGGCTATGTATTGGTAGTTGGTACCATACTGATGGTCAAAGACGAAACTGCTATCTTGCCATCTCCTTTAGGTATATAGTGGTGATCCTCTTCTTGCATAGAGCAGTACCTATTTCTATTTCTTTTCTAGGTTTTACCTTGTGTTTACCCCTTTGTACTGTTTATGTAATGAACAAATTATATATAATAATTAAACATTAATAATTAAATAAACTAGTACTTAATGAAAAGGCACCTTGATGAAAGGTTATGCCTCTTTTAACAAAAGGGCACCCTGTATGGGTATTTATACAAACATCATTCTCATTGTAATATTAACTCTTATCAATCATATATTTTATTATTCATTGATTATTGTAATCTGGCTTATTTGTGCTGGTTATTTCTTTAAGAAATGATTTTGTCGTTTCATTGGTATCAGAGCGAGTCTGATCTGGACCTTTGGCCACACAAGGAATTAAATATTTATACCTTGCTATTATACATAAGGGTGAATCAAACTTCAGAGATATTTCTTGTTTTTAATAAATGTTTTAAGCTGAACTATACTTTAGTGTATAAATTGAAAATTAAATTCTATCATTTAAATGTTTCATTCCTGTAGGTCTTGTTTATTTTGTGAGGCGTGGTTGTCCGGCTCTAATAGATGTTGTTAAAGCCTAAGTTTTATATAGCTGATAAGTTGTATCTTATCTTGCAGGATTTGATTCGAAAACATTGATAATTGTTCACATTACTCCCAGTTATGCAGATGTTCAAGAGACAATCTCTTCTCTTAGCTTTGCTGCTAGAGTTCGAAGCATTGAATTAAGTCTTGGAAACCGTGATACTATAAAGAAGTGGAGAGATGTGGTATTTCAATTGACTTTTAACATTTCATATGCCTCTTTCATTTCATAAATCTCTATACATTATTATCATGTAGTTCATGTGGTATTTTACAGTAGGCATGGAATGCATAATTAGATTCTCTTCTTTTTTTACGCCAATGAATGTTCACACAAGAAATATTGGAAAACAATAAAATTATTGATATAATATAATAATATCAACTGCAAAATGTTATTATGGGGATTTGTCATAGGCATGTTCTTTCCACTGATATCATCCTGCAAACTTCTAAGGAACAATCATAAAAACACATCAATAATTTTTTCAAATATTAGTGAAAATTTATTTTTGTGATAAATATTATCCATAGATGAGTTGGTGTTTGATTTTCTGTCAGTTTATTTTTAGATGCGATATTTAACCTATTTGTTCCGACGTAAAAAGTATTCTCAATGAAAATGATTCTAAAATAAGCTTTTACATTTTTATTAAGCAGGCAGATGGCTGTGTATGTTATTGATAATTATATAGGGGTTAGAGATATCAATAATTTAGCACATAGTTCTGGGTGTGTAGTCTAGCAGCAAGTTTTGAGGTGATCGAACTTGTATTAACGTTGAGACACTGGCTGAAAGCCCTCCGAGTGGGTGCGGACGAGGCCAGGTACAAGTCCTGGGTGATTTTGATAGCATATAATGGCTTGTTGTAGCATGCCTGTTAAGCCAAAGGACAGCTGTTGGTTACTAAAAGCAGATTTTCCCCCAAAAATTTCATAGCTGATGATACATAATAAAACAAATTAGAGACAAATGGGCTTGTATAAAAATATATTGTGAGATATTAGTGAAAACATACCTTTTTGACAGTTTATTCATAGTGAGAGCTAGTGCTTGCATTTAGTGTTGGCTTATTTTTGGATTCTACCTTCTAACATAATTCCCCCGATGAATATTCATAATCTGAGACAATTTATGATGCAGAAGAAAAGAAATAGTAGACCTATATCCTCAATTGTGTTCCATTGTCAGACCTGCAGACCATGTTATCTGTTTTCATGGCTGGAAACAACCTGATAACTGGCAAGAATCTAGGAAATGGCCCAGGGAACATTTCCAAAACATTAATGGCAGTTTCATGGAGGAGTTCTGTTTGTTCCAGATGGAAACATGGCCTGTAAAAGTGGTTGCAGGACAGTTTGTTTGGATTCTCTCAAATTGAGTCCAATCAATTGGTAGTAGGTAGCTCCCCAAGCCTCAATGCCGTAAAGTACAATAGATGTTATTACACTTCATATTGTATGAGGTTTCACACTGTGAATTTCACCACATTGATGGGAGTTTGCAGCTGGTACCTTTAGAGCATTTTGGGTATGAGGTATAAGTATAACGATTATGCATTTTCAGACTTGTTTTAGTACTTTATAATGAAGATTGGAAGTAGAGAAGCATGACATTGCTTTGATGGTTAACTGAATTTTATGCTCCATTTGATATCTTGGGCATCCAGGGATTTCCAAATAAGTACCTGAATCTATATTGGCTTGTTCTTATTGCACAATTTCATGGGAACATAAATTCAGTTATATTACATATTTCATCCTTCATGAAAACTATTTCAGATCTTAATATTGTTCATAAGGATGCTATGATGCAAATTTTTCATGTACCTTGGATGGTGAGGCTTTAAACTGGTTTAAAAGCCTTTGTGGGAAAGAAATATAATCTTCTGCCGGTTTGACCAGGGCATTTATCAAGAAATGGGACCCTAGCTATCAAGAGCTACATTTGAAGGTTATTTCAGATCTTGAGAAAGAGATGGATGAAGAAAATAAAGATCTTATTGCAGCTCCAAATAAAAGTATGATGATTACAAGAGGAAAATGGCCTTGGCCTTTATAGGTTATTAATGTGCCCTTTTGTATTAGGTTGCGTCTTTACATAGGCAACTTTCCCTAATAATATTACTAATAAATATAACTAAATATAATAATATATGCTTATGTTATATTCATAACATTGTCGCCGTCTAAAAAAAGCCTTTGTCCTCAAAGCTATGTTAACTATCTTCTTCTATTCTATTATGAACTTGTGAGGATCTTGTTTATTAATAATATTTTCAATAAGTTTCGAAATAATTGCCGAAACGTAACTTAGGGAATAATTAAACACCCCTTTTTGTCTCTTGGTAGTGGTAGTCGTACCTCCCTTTTTTAATAAACTTTAATGATTGGCTTCTTTCTTTTTAACCCATCTCTTATATCAAGGCCTATCTCAATGAGAATTATAATTCCATATTTTGATTTGACCAGTTTATTTTTTAAGTCAGGCTTATCCAATGTTTATGAATCATCATATTCTTTGAAATGGTAGTTTAAAGCCTGATTTTAGACATTATCTTCTCACAACCATCTCTCAGCTGTCAAAAGTAACCTCTTGATTGAACCATGTGTGCCGTGATCTATGCCCATCTGGCTGAATGTTAATGTTACTGCTTTGTGGTGTTTCTGCAACTTGGTTCAACTGAAAGTGTCTTCCATAATTTTGCAAAACAACTTCTTTCGGTAGTGTGACTGGCAAATATTCACAGCGGAAAAAGTATTTCCCATCTCTCGTCTTCCATGATATCGGGACTAGTTTGTAAATAAGATTCCATATTTCCCACCTATCTCAATAAGAACTATAATTCCATATTTTGATTTGACCAATTTATTTTTTTAAGTCAGGCTTATCCAATGTTTATGAATCGTCATATTTTTTGAAATGTTAGCTTCAAACCTGATTTTAGACATCATCTTTGCACAACCATTTCTCGGCCGTCAAAAGTAACCTCTCGATTGAACCATGTGTGCCACGATCCATGTCCATCTGGCCGAAAGTTAATGTTACTGCTTTGTGGTGTTCCTTTTAAAGGAGACCGTTTGGTCCTCCCGCTCTGTACGAACATCATTGTAACCAACAATCCCATTGACCTACTTTGTGGTCATTAGTTGGACATAAATAAAATTATCTTATCTTATTTACAACTTGCTTCAATTGAAAGTGTCTTCCATAATTTTGCAAAACAACTTCTTTTGGTAGTGTGACTGGCAAATATTTCCAACGTAAAAAGTATTTCCCACCTCTCTTGTCTTCCATGATCTTGGGACTAGTTTGTAAATAGGATTCCCGCCAGCCGTAACGAACATTATTGAGATTATTAACTGAGGCAAATTTTCCAAATACTACAAGAGCCCCTGAGCTGCAAACCGCATGTGCAAAAATTCTTTGGGCGATTTTTCCTGGTAATTTATTAAAATGTCTGTCAATATAAATCTTTTCAAAATTTGTCAGGCTAGGTTTTATGGCATACTCAACTATAGCCGATGGGTGACCAAAATCTGGATGCCAGGATGGCCATAAAAAATGACAAGGACGACTATGTATAGAGGGGGACCAGTCACCAGATAAATTAAATGGCTCTCCTCGTCCATTAGTGAGAAGGGTATAATGATTAATCCATCATTTGATACTATATGAGTTGTCTGAAATATACGGGCGACTTTTCTGACAGAAAATCTTTACTATCTGAAATGATTTTCCAAATGGTGCCGCGAAACCAATCTGGATTGCCATGCCTTATATGCCTTTTGACTTCTCGTGGATTCTTTCTCAGGCAGCGCCTCCAATCTATAACTACAACGATTGGCAGGGTGTCAATTGCAAGGACTTCCTGTAGGTATATTGCTATGTAGCATGGGAACCATTCTCGGCTTTTAGGAAACTCGTTCCCAAAGTTTTGACGTTTCAGGGAACTTGGAAACTTGTAGGGAACTTTTCCAATCTAGCGGGAACCGTTACGGATGGTTGGGAACTTATTGGGAACTTTTACCATCTAAAATCGGGAACTTGGGGACTTTTTTTTGCACGCTTCCTTCACCGGGAACTTCCACGCATTCATGATTGCCATTTTGGTTGTTAACAACATTCCTATTTCCTTGCGACCGTACATAAACATGGTTGACTCATAATTTTTTCTCTAGAAAACTCAGTTGCAATAAAAGTCTTTTTTGTGCTATCTTGTCGAGTCGGTGCACTAATCTCTGTCTACCGGTCGTGCTAGAGTATTCACTCATCCCTATGCTGAATTGCAGTTACCACTAATCAATAATAAATGTAAGTCTTTTCTTGATTTTTTATATATTATTAAATAAAAGAAAATAAATTTATTTATTTTACTATTTACTTTATGAATAAAAAGTAAACTTTTAACTAATTGGAAATGGTTTTAGATCTTACTTTAAAACTAAATTCATATATTACATTTAAATAAAAATTATCTTGATTTTTATTTTATAATAATTTAAATACCTTGGCATAGAAAGTTTTGTAAACATATAATATTCTAATATTTTTTAATCATAATTGACACAAAACTGAAAAATTACTCTATACATATGGCCACAAATATAGGGACTATAACTTCTAAAAGTCCCCATTTTAGAAAGAGTCTACCTTATATAATCAATGACGTGGATGGTGATCTTAATTGTGTTAATGTTTCTTTTCTTCTCATGTTTTTTTAATTATTTTAATTTTATATTTTTTATATTTTTAATATATATTATTGATGTTCCCAACCTGTTGTTTCCTGCAATTTGGGGGGAACTTCTAGATGTATCCGATACTCGTACCTATTAGTTTTGTACCTAGGGAAGTGTTCCCCTAACTGACTTTAGCCTTTAGTCACTTGGTGAATGGGGAAATAAAGTGAACCTTGCATTAAATGACTTAAGTGACATTTAATTTGACTTTAATGTCTAAAGTCAGTTTTTTATAAATTTAAGTGGGTGAGTGAAATTAATATTTTAGAAATAAAATATGTGCAATTAATTTCAACCATTGATCTAATTCATTCTTAGCCATTGGATTGAGACCTCTTCACCTACCTAGGTTTGAGAAGCAAAAAGCAAGGAAAAGGCAAAATGCAATTCATTCTTGTGAAAAGAAGAGAAGAGAGCTGAGGAGAGAGTGGGCACGCATATCGAGGAAGCTTGCTGAAGAGTATTCCAGTGGGAACGAATATCGAGGAGCCACTTTTACTGCTGCACTGAAACCGAGGTAGTACGGCTAGCATTTATTGCTGGCACGCATTTCCAGAAAGGGTACGGCTGCATTTATTGCAGACACGAGTTTCGAGGAAGAAGTACGGATTTTGTACAGTTCAGTTTTGGGGCATGGTTTTCAAGAAAATCAGGCACAGATTTAGAGGAAGAAATCTGGCACATTTCCCGAGAAATACAGACAGGTTTTTGTGGCACGTTTTTCGAGGCCGTACGACTGCATTTAATGCAGTCCTTACTGTATGGTCTGTGACTGTTTTGGCACAGATTTCGAGGGCTACATTAATTGCTTGCTGGCACAGAAATCGAGAACAGTAGGTTGCTGATAATTTCTGCACATTTTTCGAGAAGATTTATGCACGAAAAATGAGGCAGCTTTGCACAGAAATCGAGACAGTCTGCTGGGTGATTTGCGTTGGTTGAGATAAAGTTGATTTTTGACTGTAAATGAATGTCTGATTTTTCTTGAAGATTATAATAAAAACTCTCTCTCTCTCTCTGACTGGTTTTCCCCTCGTGGGTTTTTCCAGGGCCATTGGCCGAAAATTCTGAGTACTGTGTGTTTGAATGGCGTGCTGAATATTTACTTTCTGTCAGTAAAAGATTTAATTTACAGCAGTTTTTTAAGTCTGAAAAATTCATGTTTATGTCCAGCATGTTAATTTCTGAGAATGAAATAAACTAAGATAAAATTTTTACTTGAAACCGGTGGCTGAAAATTCGAGAAAAATCTACAGTACCCACGTTCCCTACGTTCCTGCGTTCCGGAAACTTCTGCAACATAGGTATATTGTCTTATTGTCGTCGGATCTGCAGAAATAAGACTTCACAGAAGCCTGTTGTAATTGATTACAGGATGAAAAAACTTTTTGCAAACATATCCTAGTCTCCAGAGTTTTACCCCTTTTAAATTTTTGGTTCTTTACTGCTTGAAATTCCTGTAAGTCTTCATCCTCATGTTCGTTCAAGTTCTTCAGACGGTTATCTTCCTATTGACGCAGGCCTCTATATTCTTTTGTTATGGTTTTCATCTTTATCTTCTAGTTGTACAGCCTGTTGCTCATCACCATCTTCCTCAAAATTACGTTCTTCCCCAGAGATTTTTACAGAATCTGAGTCAAAGTCTTTTTTTGTCCATGTTCATATTGACATTCCTTCCAGGGATCATTATAATAATCAGATTTTCCACTCTGTCCATGTTCATATCAATATTCCTTTCGGTTATCATTACAAAAACCAGATTTTCCCTTCTGTCCAACTTCGTTATCTTTATTTTCCAAGAACTGGTCATTGCAATCATTTGTTTCTGATTCTTCAATATTTTCCTCACTAGAAAAGGCTTGCAGCTTAGTAGATTGTGTTGGAAAATAGGCGGCTTTCGGAACCTGTAATGTCCTCTTCCAATTAGGCCTTGAGGCCCAAAACCGCTAACCTATGTGATTCCTGTGGGTTCGAGCGGTTACTGACAGCTAGGGAATCAGCTGAGGACTGATGCCATCCATAGAAGATCTAGGGCATCATCATTTGGTCAAGAAGGGTCACCAGGGCCAAAAGCCACCTTCGTGCATGCCATCCAAGCATTATTTAATGATGCATGCACTATTTAAGTCCCATCCGCATGCATGCAAGTCAACGGCAAATTAGAAGATAAAGTGACCTAATTAGGTCAAAGATTAGGTTTTGCGCAGTTGAACTTTATAAATAGAGGATAAAGCGAGAGGAGACTTCACTTTGGATTATGATTGTTTTGGGAGTTCTTGGATAGCAGCACAGCAGTTGGGGTTGGAGACGGAGTCTTCCGCTAACAGGATTTCGGCAGTGAAACATCTGCCCTAGTCTTATTCAGGGTAAGCCATACATGTTCACCACTTGTTCTTCATTCATTCATCTGTTATCTAGTACATGGTATAGATCGTTGCAGGGACTCGTGTGCAGCCGTAAAGGGGGGGTTTTCAGCCGGAAAGCCCTAATTAGCTGCGGGGCCTTCAGATCTCAGTTTCCTTCCGAAACTCAGGCACCATTCTCATCATCAGCATCATACTCCGGTACCTGGTGATTATCAGATCCATCCGTGCTCATCCGGAACAGTTATCAGCAGTTTCGGGATTCCAGGGGCGTGAGCAGCTGTCTCTCAGAAGCAAGTCGCTATCCTGCCTAGAGGACTCAGAAATTGCTCTTGTATCAGGCATTCTCTCTGGCACGGAAAGGCTATCAGCCCTGCAAATCCGTAGCTTCATCGGACACCTCCTTCCCTGAGGGCGTCATCCTTTTCTGACTGGGTGTCTTGCTGCTGGGGGTTCACCGTAAGCAGAGGAGATCAGTTCGTCTCCGATCCAGCTCTCAGTGCTTGCATACTTTCTCTGGAGCAGTCCAACCGGCTTATCAGTGGTAAGTGTTCATTCTATCTCACAAACCCTAACCCTAATTTTTCCTATAAAATAGGGATTTTTGCATGGCAGTTTGCATGCCCAGTTGTATCAGCCTTTTTGCTTAGAAATAGAAAATATTGGGATTTGGGATATTACAGAACCACTGAAAAAGCAGTGGCAGGTGTTGGTGATACATTCTGGGTGGTTTCTTCTTCCGGATCAGGTTCCAATGAGCTACTTTTGGTAAGTAACTCCGATGATTCATCTTCAATATCGATGGCTTTTTCTATTCGTTTAAATATTTCATTTGTCTCTCTCCTAAATTGCTCCAACTGGAACTTGCGTGGAACTGGAACCTGCGTGGAACTGGAACCCGGGCTTCGTACTTTCTTGTCGGCGGACTAGAAGTTTCTTGCTGCCGCAACAGAATTGGAACCTGGGATTTATTTCTGTGTAAATTCTATGTCGCTGGAACTACTGCAGAAGGATTTTATGTCATTGGGTAAATACTATGGCACCTAAATAATAATACTTTAGGAACTTGCGAAAATTTTCTGCATAATCAGAAAACAATAAATGACAAAATTCACCTTTTCACTCTGTCGCCCGAAAAAAAACTGCAATTAATCGCTCGTTTACAAAGGAAGCATCTCGAATTGGATCAGCTTGGCACTAATTGCCGCTTCATTGGTCAGTGATCTGACTCGGATCATTTGGGCAAAGACTGAATTGGGACTCACGATTAATCGTGACCGACCCCTGATTCCTGTTTGACCGATATATATATATATATATATATATATATATATATATATATTATTGAATAAAAGTATGATGACTACAAGAGGAAAATGGCCTTGGCCTTTATAGGTTATTAATGTGCCCTTTCGTATTAAGTTGCCTCTTTACATAGGCACCTTTTCATAATAATATTAATAATAAATATAATTAAATATACTAATATATACTATGTTATATCCATAACAGAATAAATTTCAGATTTTGAAGAAGACAAGGGTTTGGTAAGTTGTAGTATTCTCCAAATTTCTGAATATGATGATATACATGTTGATGATTTGGAGAAAGATGTTCTTGAATACAAACCCTTGGAGAGTCATTTGAAGGTTATTTCAGATCTTGAGAAAGAGAAGGATGAAGAAAATAAAGATCTTATTGCAGCTCCATGTGAAGAAATTTCAGATTTTGAAGAAGACAAGGGTTTGTTAACTTGTATCCAAATTTCTGAGTATAATGATATGCATGTTGGTGATCTGGAGAAAGATGTTCTTGAAGAAAAACCCTTGATGAGAGGATTGTTCAGATCTGTTCAAGGACAGCCAAGATATGAAGAAAATGCTGATATTTTGCCTTTAGAACAACCATGTTTAAAAGGTTTATCATCAGAAATTTCTAAATTTAAATCCCAGCCATGTTTTTCTATGAATTATTCAATTTTTTTTAAATTACGGAGCATTTTTATGGAAGTATATGCACAGAAAATTTTCAGCCACCAACATCTTAAGATTTTGGTGTAATTGCATGTTATTTTTCCAATGTTCCCCCAAGTTTCTAGGATGCGGGAATTTGGGAGTGGGGAAACGCACATTGGGGACGTGTGGAGACCACCTCCAAATTTTAGGGAAATTTGAGGGGGAATGGGGGACGTCAAGGTCATACAAATTATAAAAAAGATAAAAATTATAAATCCCGACAATAACAATTCATCCCATGTAAATACAGTATAAGCTGCTCTCTGTAAATACAGTCTAATTCTTCAATGATTCAACACACTTCAATATTGTGTGAATCCATGGCATAGATGTTGTAATGGGGAAATGTGGCCTAAGGACCCTATTTCTTCATGATTCCAGAGGGCATCACATTATTTGAGGCTTTCAAGTCCAACATACAATTATTTAAAAGTGAACTATTAATCCTATATTCGGATCCTATTCATCAATAGCACCCTATCCCTCCCTCCTCTAGGCTTTTAGTCCTTGTCTCTACCTTGAATCTCGAAGGTGATTCTCGAAGGACATTACTCAACACCCTACAATCTAAGTCACCTGGTTCGAGTTCGTGTTTGAATTCAGAGACTTTGAAAAATGACAAAAAATCGGCAATAAAAAATTTGGCCATAAAATTCGGCATGAAGTTCGACGGACTATAAAATTTGAAAATTAAAAAATATATAAATTTTTTAAATAAATATAATAATACAAAGTTTTTTAAATAAGTTAACTTGTTATTATTATTAATTAGATTTTTTTTAATTTATATAATATTATTTTATATCATTATATTATTAACTTAGCAATACACTTATTTATATTTGATACCATCGTTTTAATATATGCTTTTTCTAAAAATGAAACGTGATATTTGTCTTCAATTTTATAAAATATCGATATATTCAATAATCCGAGAAACTGAATGCAGCCGTCTTGGACGTGGTGTGGCCTGTGGGTTGTGGCAATCACCTGCTACTGTGCAGCGCTTGCTTGCTAGTGCCACTCACACGACAATGGCCCCTGTATTTTGCAGCCTCACACGACCCTCACGATGGCAGCCTCACACCCACAATTTCACAATAGGGTTCACCTGCGGGGTGCCCAGGTAAAAAAAAAACGATTTTACATGAGTCACAACCCTCATGTGTACGTTTTTCACAAGTTTTCAGCCTCCGGTTTATAAGTTAAAATGTCTCATTTTATTGCCAAACTCAGAAAATTTAAAGCGCTGGAAATAAACATAAATTTCAGACTTAGAAACACTGCTGTAACTTCGATCTTTTCATGGACAGAAAAAAAAAATGCACACCATTCAACACATAGTAGTCAGAAATTTTTGGCCAATGGCCCTGGAAAAACCCACAAGGGGAAAACCAGTCAGAGAGAGAGATTTTATTATGCTTCTAGGAAAAATCAGACAGTCATTTACAGTCAAAATACAACTTATCTCAACCCAGAAAATGACTCAGCAAGCTGCCTCGATTTCTGTGCAAGGCTGTCTCGACTTCTGTGCAACTTTTCTTCTTGAAAAATGTGCCGAAATAATAGCTCTGTTCTTCCCTCAAAAAATGTGCCAGAACTGCCTTGAAACTTGTGTCGTACGGACTGTAATAAATGCAGCGGTATGGCCCTCGATTTCTGTGCCACAAAAATCAGATTGCTGCCTCAGGAAAAGTGCCTGAGATTCACCTCGGAAACTGTGTAGAAAGGTACTGTCCCTACAGACAGTATGGACCTCGATTTCTGTGCTGTATGGCCTTGAAATTCATGCAGAGTACGGCCTCAATAAATGAGTCAACCTCCTCGTTTTCTGTGCCCTGCTTGACCTCAAAATTCGTGCCCTTAAAACTGTACTGTATGACTGCCTTGGGATGCATGCCAAATCTGAACCTCTCCTCGAAAATCGTGCAGCCTTTAACTCAGCTCACTCTCGATATTCGTGCCCTCTCTCAGCTCTCTCTTCTCTTCACTCTTCTATCAAGAATGAAAATGATTTTTCTTTTCCCTTGCTTTTTGACCAAAACCCTAGGTAGGTGAGAGGACATCTAATCCAATGGCTGAGATTAGATTAGATCTAGGGATGAGAATAAATGCTCCTATTTAATTCTCATAAAAATTAATTTTACTAACCCACTTAAATTTATCAAAAGTGACTTTAATCTCTAAACTCACGTTAAATGCTCCACTTAAGTCATTTAAGCGAGGGTCACTTTATTTCTCCTTTTAAGTGACCAAGGCTAAAGTCAGCTAGGGGAACACATTTCTAGGCACAAAAATCAACATCACGATTGCGGCCTCACACCCACAATTTCACGGTAGGGTTTACCTGTGGGATGCCCAAATCCCCCCCAAAAAACGATTTTACATGTGTCTCATTCCTTGTTTCCTCTACACACGACCGTCTTCTGGTCGTGCCTTGAAAATCGACGATTTTCAACTAACAAAATCGTCTGTCCATAAAATCCGGCGATTTTCGATTTTGAAGGCCAAAAAACGCCAAACCCGGTGACTTAGCCTACAATTTTGATGAAACTTCCTAAACTAATCATACATGATAAAATTTAATGGAAATGTTGCAATCCTGAAATCCTGAAAACTGTTAAGTCTATTGAATTTTGAATGGGATTTTGAAATTCTACTTTTTGCATATGAACTTCGATGAGGTTGGAACTACTCTCAAACATCCTGAAAAAATTAATGGTAAATTGGTAATGTTATAAATTTAAGTAAAAGGATTGAAAATGAAAGAAGGAAAATACCACTTTTACTTTAAGAATTTAATATTACAATTACTGCTGCAGTGCCTAGGAGCCCCCCACTTCACCGGTGTGTGCTTCAAAACAGGGGGACGAGCTTGCCCTTGTGTTTCCTCAAGTTTTGCCAAATTGGGGATGAGGAGGAACGTTTTGCCAGGAGCCCCCGAGTTCTCGAGGCATGGGGAGTGAGGGGGGCGCGTCCCCGACCCTAGGGAACACGTCCTTGTATAACACTGGATTTTTTCATACTTGATGACATCAACATTGACAAAAAATTGGCGAGAGTCTCAAATACAGCTTCTCGGCAACATCGGTGAAAAAATCTGGAAAAATCGGCAAACCATGGCAAGCATTAAAAATACAAAATAAATCCATTATTTTTTTCAAATTTATAAATATGTAAGTCAACAACAACATCAAATAAACACATGGACACATAAGTATAGGAAAAACATTGATATATATATGATGTAGTGGATGCCAAATAAAATTTAATGCATCAAAGTCAATGCTAAATCCTAAGCCTTGATAGTTATAAGTGGACAACCAATACAAAATGACATCAAATGTTTCAATGTATCTCATAATCATGGGTCAAAACCATGTTGTACCACTTGGCATTTGTATAGGATGATTGAGAGGAGTCTAGGTAGGTGTATAATCAACAGTCAAAGAAATGAAAAGGTTTGTCCTCTTAGCTATGTTCATAAGCCCTTTGTGTTTGTCAAGGCTTCCATTAGAAGCATTTGAGCCATGCCATGAATACAAACACAAAGCAATTGCAATCTAAACCCTAGGTCCATGACGATGAATGTATACATAAGATGCTGATGTTTTGGTGTCTTCTTATTGAACAATAGTGTTGCAAAAGTCGAAGGTGGTGGTCACTTAAAGTGTGCAAGGCAGTAATCCTGTTGGGTACCATGTAGGGAAAATAATTAGAAACCAAATAAAGACAAGAAGAATTAGGCATGAAAGTGCATTATTCTATCAACATAGATTACATATTAATATGATAGACGTGACTCTTGGATTTGTATTCCAAGGAGTCTCTTGGACTTTTGAGATGACTCTTCATCTCAACCTAACTCTAATGGATTAGGTTCCAACAATTTGCCCCCTTAATCCGAAAAGGGGTGTATAGGAGTCCAAGCAAAGAGCTGAAATATGGAGAAGTATAGCTGCAAATGGTTGCAAGTGCTCTCTAAATCAAAGGCTGGCAGAAGCTGAAGTATTTTACTAAATGGGTGGTTTTAGGATGACCACAATCTCCAGAACTTGGAGATAACTTCGATTTTGGCTCAACGGTTCCTTGTGGAACTTGGCTTTAACTTTGGTTCCTACTCAATGGTTCTCTCTAGAACTTGGCTCTAGGGCTCAATGGTTCCTAATGGTGGTTCAAGGACCACCACAAACTGATGTCAAGTAGAAGCAACAGGAGGCTGATGCCTTCTATTAAATGGGTAGTTTTAGGATGACCACAATCTCCAGAACTTGGCGATAACTTCGATTTTGGCTCAGCAGTTCCTTGTGGAGCTTGGCTTTAACTTTGGTTCCTGCTCAACGGTTCTCTCTAGAACTTGGCTCTAGGGCTCAGTGGTTCCTAACGGTGGTTTAAGGACCACCACAAATTGATGTCTAGTAGAAGCAACAGGAGGCTGATGTCTTCTACTAAATGGTTGGTTTTAGGATGACCACAAGCTCTGAAACTTGCCGATAAATTCGGTTTTGGCTTAGGGGTTCCCTATGGAATTTGACACTAACTCCAATTCTCGCCCAGTAGTTCTCTCTATAACTTGGCTCTAGGGTTCATCTGTTCCATGTGGAAATGGTGGTTTAGGGACCACCACAAGCTGATGTCTAGTAGAAGCAATAGGAGGCTGATGTCTTCTACTAAATGGGTGGTTTTAGGCTGACCACAAACCAAATCAAGCTCAGTGGAACATGGCTTAGACTCTGGTTCAAGCTTGCTTGTTTCTGACAGTTTATCAATCCCCCTTAGTCAGGAATAGAGTGAGGTGTAGAAAATCTCATGGTGGTAATGGGTGTCAAAACTAGACACGAAATACCATGATCTATTGAGTGCTGGCATGGCTCTCTTTCTGTCTTCTGGCTACAACTTTGAATCTGGAAACCAAATCTGGCTGTGCTTCAGGCTCAGGCTCGCTTGTTCTGGAAGTGAATAAGACTGATTGTTTGTTGTCAACTTGATAGGGCTTCGAAACTTGAAGCCTGACTATCGACTCATGATGTTCCCCCCTTGTCAGGTACAAGATGAGAAGCAGGAAAGTTTTCTGCTGCAAGTTGTGTTAGAACTTGAGACTCGGTTTTGCGGTGTGAATAATATATCTTCTTGGTTGTTGTTGACCATTGCCAAGAAGCGATCCACCCATAGTGAATCTTCAATCTAGCAGGTTTCTTCAATGTCGAACATCTATCTGAAAAATGGTTACGCTTCCTGCAATGCTAACAAGGTTTGGAATCTATGCATTGCTCTTCCATGTGGCCAATTCACTGACAATGTTGGCACTGACGTTCACCTAGAGTAGGTGAAGAGGACTCATCTTGAAGAAATCGAGAACTCTGAAATTGGATTGGTCTGCAATGATCGGGAATATGAAAGGCCACTTTCTTATCATATTCAATACCTGTTTTGTGCTTGTTGATCTTGAGTTCTTCCCAAGTTCTGATGACGGGTTTGGAAAGATTATGCTGATCATGATCATGAAGGGCGACTTTTGACATCATTTCACTGTCTTGGTTGTGCGTTGACAATTGATAGGAATCATTTTCAAAAAGAGGGTTGTTCTGAACAAGAACTAGTTCAGAGTGATGATTTCTTTGTTATATATCATCATGCTGGACAATGTCCGCTTTCAAATCCTGCAAAGGATTAGAACAATTTGGTGATTAGCTTTGCTGTTCGTGATTGAATTGTTAACAACAGTCAGTATTAGAATGTACATTAACTCTAATATTTCTTCAGTTTGAGACATTACGAGGACTGAGTGAGACCTTGTTTAGGTAGGTCCAAGATTCAGTTGACACAACAACATTTGAAGGATTCTTGCAAATCCACCCTTTAACAAAATTTCAAACTCAGCAGTTGGAGGGTGTCAACTTCTATTGAAAATGCACTCGTTTACAAACAGTTCAACTTGGAGAACAATTTGCAGGTACAGGTGAACTAAATATCACAGTTTGCAAGTTACAAAGTGGAATGTGAAGCTGGATTTGTCTTCAAAAAGGAATGATGTACCTTTGTTGTCACAGACAGACCTCTGGACACAAATAAAAATCAACAAATTTATGCATTCAGTTCCTCCTTGCATAACAATTTCTTTTCTCTGCAATAACAATCTGTGCAACAGGTCTTGCAATATAAGTTTTATTGCAGTTTATTGTAATACAATTTTCAAAAATTGTCACCACAAGCCAACGCAATCCTAATGCATGCAACAAGCATTGCAATACAATCTGCATGCTTTTCAACAAAATATTATTTCCACAAAGATGCCAAACTTCTGGCATGTTCTCTTAATTTCTGGAAGAGGCAAAGCCTTTTATTGAAGATGGAGTCAATCCTTGAATCTTATTCACAGTTTTCGAACATCTTATTCGGCAATCAACAAATTTAAAATATGCTGCTAGAAATATGTGGAAGTAATTTATTTTGTATGTGTGTGGGCATAATATCAACATATTTTATGGAGCTTTTGAGCTCGTGAGAGATCGACAACTGCATAATCTCCATAACTGTTGATCTCTTCTTAACTCATAATCCATTGATTGAAGCATTCAAAGAATTTCCCAGCCTGAGCGGATTACGTGGCACTGTAAAGTACACTATTAAAAATTCTTAGCCATCCATGGTAAGAATCCAATGTTTTGTCAAAAGCTATTAGCCAATAACAACAAATTTCAAAGAAAAGATTTGAGAAGACGAAGAAGAGTTTCAATGGTGGCGCACCTGACAACTTCAGGGTAAAACAATCGTTATAAGGCATCCTCTTAGCAATGATACACATGCAGTCATTAGGGAAGCTTTTATGAGAACAACTAGGCTATGCATCAACAATAGCTTATTGATAGGCATACCAAGTTATTATCGTTTTGCAATTGCGGTTGAGAATGATCAATTCCATCATGCTTTGTAGTTGCTACTCACCATGCCGACCACCACACTAACCAGACCACTCTTCAACGCAGTCACTGACACTAATAATGGAGGCAAACACATTTATACCCAACTTGATCTCTAATACGTAAACTATATACTAGCCTTCAAAAAATGTAGTCTTCAAAAATACTAACGCTACAATAGCTCAACGCTTGAATGCATTGTTACCCAACAATGCGATATGCTGAAAATAACAGGGCTCTATGTATGAAGTTTTGATTTGGGCCTCTGGCACTGCACGAATCTGTCTATCGAACCAACTTATCTCATGAATCGAACAAGAAATTGTCTGTTATGAGTGCCAACACTAAATGAAGCGTCCAAAGGTCTCCGTAGTTATTTTTTGAAGAGCACAATGATACAATCACTTAACACACTGGTGATACTGGGTCTTAACACAAATCTGGTCGAATGGGTACAAAACCACAAACTAGTTGTGGGTAAAAAGACAGAGAAAATAGGTTAAGCGCAGAGCTACCAGGTAGACTTCATAGGTTGAGAGAAGGTGCGAAAGCCATGATATACGCTTAATCAATATGTTTATCAAAATCCTAGGTGATGGATATTCCGCTTAAAATATGTATTGCTAACACTAGCATGAGCTCACAAAATCGCTATATCGAAGTCGAAGAATAACATGGAGGGAAACATACGAACTAGCGTGGGGTTTGTTCGTTGCGAGAATGAGAGGGAAGCTAGTGCATGATTTGAAGGAAATATGCATAAAAAATTGAACACCTAAAACACACAGTCGGTGAATGAGGAAGGAAGATGCACATAGTTGGGCAGTCTCGTGAGTTTGCCACACGTAGACGTATGTAGAAAATCAGGACGTGAGCAGTAGCACATTCTAATACAAGGTTGATAGTTTCACAAAATTTAAGATGGAGACCGTCATAGCATTTGTTCTTATTGGACTAGCCATTTCTAGTAAGCCAGAATCCCTAGCGAGTATCGTTAACCGGGTTATTCCTAGAGCATTTGCAAGGCCACAATTCAAATCGCGATGCGATTTAGGAGAACAGTTTAAGGATGGTTATTTGACCTTGGCATTGGAAAGGTAATGGATACACAGATACACTTAGGTGTATGTAGAGAATATGATGCATAATGAGCAAGAGAAGCAGTTACGTTGGTAGATTGAAAATGTTGGCAGGGTAGGCTCTAGGAGGTCTAACATAATACATAATAATACAAAATTTTAATGCTTGAATGTGTAGGTCGATAGAGATGGCAAGTACATGTCGGAATGCAAGTGAGCATTTATACTACACAACGTGACAAAAACACCCAACAAAGATTAGGGCTCTTATACCACTATTGGGTACCCCGTATGGCAAATGATCAGAAACCAAACAAAGACAAGAAGAATTAGGCATGAAAGCGAATTATTCTATTAACATAGAATACATAATAATACAATAGATGTTACTCTTGGATTCATCTTCAAAGGAGTTTCGTGGACTTCCAAGTTGGCTCTTCATCTCCAGCTAACTGTAATTGATTAGGTTCCAACAAATTGAAGTTTTGTCTCTAAGCTAAAAAAATTTAATTTTGATGAGAACAATGGTTTGGGGTTATAGATGATGGTAAACACCCCTTCATTCTCCAATAGATGCAAAGACAAATAAGTTTAAAAAATAAGAAATCAACACTTTAATAGGGTAAAAAATTGCCTACCGATTTTACCCCTATTTGTCGATTTTTTCTCAAAATTTCTTGATTTTTCCCCAAATTTCCCCCTTTCTTTTAGTAGTGCTGATTTTTTCAAAATTTTTCGATTTTTCGGGCCGGTTTTTCAGTTCAGAGTTTGCATTGCGAAAAATCGTGATGTTACTAATTTTTCTGTGATTTTATCAACTATGGATTTTTCAGCTGGAAAGTGTGTTTTTGTCTATGTTACCGGATCTGCCACCCTAGTGTGTAGAATCCATGGATCCGATACAGATCCGAATTTGGATCTGCCTAGGAATCAAGATTTATCATGGAAACGGATCCCTTGGAGAAGGAAATGGATCTTGTGGAAAATCAAATAAATCCTCAAATTTTCAAATAGATTATGAAACTTTCAAGGCTTTTTTGACCCGCCGATCCCACCTGTTATTGGAGAAAGTGACCACTGTCACCTTTGTCATGTCTCCTAACTTTTTTGGAAGTCGAAACCTCCTAGGGAAGAGCCCTAATGACAACTCTGCAAAAGACACTTGGACACAAAATATATCTTGCGCTTGTATTAAGTTAGTGACCAGTGCCTAATGTAGTCAAGAAGAGGACGTGAACAATGTAAGTACATCCATCCCTACACTGTTGGGAGCGGGGAGCGGGAGTGAAAATCGAAATTTTCAAAAGATTCCGATTTGGGAGCGTTTTTTTATAGAATATATATTTTAATATATTTTGATGCATATATATTAGAAAAAACATGTATTATACCAAATTAGCTATAGAAAACATACATATAACCATTAATACACATGCCACATATAATACCAATCATCTAGGAGCTATGACTTGCAGCATTGTCATCAAATGATCAATCATCAACAACATCAATCTTCAAATTTCAACATATAATATTTGCCATCGACAAACTCTAATAGTCTAACAGATAACATCAACTATGAAATGAAACAAAGCATCATAATATAATGTTCAATACCAAAGAGTTGTAAGATCATAAGATGATAAGAATCAAGATGCAATAAAAAAATTTAAAGTTCAAACTTCAAACTTCAAAGTAGGCCATAATGTTTACAAAATAGGCCATAATAAACATGAAATACAAAGTATTATGATACTATCTACTAATCTTCTAAGTTTTCTTCTTGCCACGAGAAACTTCCAATTTTTTTTCTTGTGTTCTTGGTGGAATAGGAGCTGCTGGAAGTGATCGTGGAACACGGGAAGAAGATGAATGGCCCCCACGGATTTCTGGACGTTGTGAAGCTAAAGGCAAAACTCATGCATCTGGAAACCTGCTGGTGGTTGGGGGTGGCATCTCTGATGTATGAATCGGATCACCCTCATGATCACCCAATAGTTCATCCGCCAAGCGCTCTAATGCAATGGCTCCATCCTCCACATTAGCCTCCTTTGGATTGTTGTCCCAAGTCAAAAAAGTTCTATCATTCTTGGCCGCTTCACAATACTGGGACAACAACCTCAAGTTGTAGTGCACATAAACCAAACTTTCGGCTCGTTTTGTATTCAAACTATTTCTCTTGACGTTGTCGATGAAGCTGTAGGTGCTCCAACACCTCTCTGTAGAATAACTATTGACAACCTGTGAAAGCACCCTCACCGCCAATTTATGCAAATATGTGCCACCTCGCCATACATGTTCCACCAACAGATAGGATCCAACCTCTCTCGATCTTTGGTTGCATGCAAGGTACCAAAGACTCCATGTTCACTGATGTATTGGCTCAATTCAATTCGTACTTGAGCACACTCCTCATCAGGGACCAACTTGTCTAATGCAAGCATATACCCATTTTGCACCTCTGGATCTGTGTGTGGTCTTTTCTTAAATCCACCGCCAGGTGCACGTTGGGCCAACCAAGATGGAGAATAATATTTTGGGTCAGGACATATGCACGGGCATGGAGTGGAACATTCAAATTATCCCACCTTTTGACCACATGTCTATGAATTGTTGAATTTTCAGCATTAGCATAAACTTTAAAAATTTGCAGATAAACAGAAATAGATCAGCAGTGCAGTAAAAACACATTCATCACATCAGCACACATGGACACAATATTTTTCACTTGGGAAACCTTCAAAGGACAAAAACCCCAAAAGCATTAATAGCTCATCTCGTAAATGAGATGGCTTAAGAAATTCTTCAAAAAGTTCCTCAAATCCAGATTTGGATTTTGACCACAGTAACTGTAAAATTCATCAGTAAAAATCAGACTGATAGTTTTACCCACAATTTCCAGAATTACAGAAAATTATCAATTTAGGGCTTTCTCAGAAAATCTGAGATTTTCTCTCTCTTGCCCGAAAATATCAAACTGCTGAAAACTGCCCAAAAATATCAGAGTGTTTGAAAACTGCCCAAAAATATTAGCTTGCTGAAAACTGCTCAAAAAATATCAGACTGCTGAAAATTACCCGAAAATATCAGACTGTCTGAAAACTGCCCGAAAATATCAGACTATCTGAAAACTGCCCGAAAATATCAGCTTGTTGAAAACTGCCCGAAAATATCACACTGCTGAAAACTGCCCAAAAAATGGAATGATGAAGATAGCTATGTAAAAATGCTGAAGGTGGACTTTGCTGATAAAACCCTAGCTGAGGGTTTGAACATAAGATAGTCTTCTTCACCAGTGAGAGCAAAAGTGTGTGTACAAAATGAGAAGGCTTGACCTTCTTTTATAGCCTTTGTTCACCTGTAAGTGGACAAGATTAGGAAAAATAAAAATAAAAATATTTTTATTCTTTTCCTAATTTCACTTTCACTTTTACGAAAAAAATGTACTTTTATTTTTTCCTTTGACTTTTATAAGAAGTCCTTTAATTAGGAAAAATATAAATAATAATATTTTTATTATTTTCTTAATTTCACTTTCACTTTTACCAAAAATGTACTTTTATTTTAATTTTGTTTTCCACCTGTGGTCCTTTTAGGTGGACAAGATTAGGAAAGATACAGATAATATTTTTTTTTTTTCTTTTCCTAATTTCACTTTCACTTTTACCAAAAAGGTACTTTTTTTTTCTTTGACTTTTGACTTTGGCCTTTTACCAAGTGCCCCTATGGTCATTACCCGTGGTACTTTTTTATTTCAAAAGTACATCATCATAAACCAAGAGAGTTATTTATGCTTTTATCTTACACATTGTGTGACACCTAGATCTGGTACTAGGGTAACTTAACCAAGGGTAGCTAATCCTTGGAGAAGCACACCAAGCCCATAGATCAAGGGTCAAAGTGCCACACACATGCCCAGACCCAGTCTAGGGCTTATAGTGTCTTCATTCTCCCAGAGAATGACTACTTAGAACTAAGCTGAGTCTACCAGTTCCAGACTGGTCTACATCGTGGTCCAGGACCATATGTCTACTCAACACAAGGTTGAGTCTACCCAGGGCAGATCTGGTTTTATATCATGGTCCTAGACTAGATATCTACCATCCAACAGAATGGTCGCTCAACACTGGGTTGAGTCTTCATCGTGGTCTCAGACCAGGTGGTGCCATTCTCCGAAGAGAAGGGCTCATGATGATGCTCAGAAAATCAACATGAATATGGTCATACAAGATTGCATCTCTTTGCTCAACAATGTCTTTGATATGACCAAGCATGCTATCCATTTGCTCATACACCTCCCCAATCATCGACTGATCTGTATCTGCAAAACGAATCATATTATAAACGGGCTTGGTGAACTGTAGAACATATTTAATTTGTGTCCAGAAATGACCATCAAGAACGGTGTCCTCCAACTCCTGAAAGTCATGTCTATCAGATGCGTTTGTAGCACTATCTCCCTGCGATGAATCACTTGAGACCATACTAGCCAATGCTTCTCTTACCTTCAAAAGCCTCCTGAAGGTGAGGTAGTAGCTACCAAATCTAGTCTTCGCAATCTTCAATAGCTCCAACCTAGAGTGATTGCGAAAAATGTGGTGGGCATGCTATGATTGGTGATAAATTTTATCATTTTCTTACCTCTCTTGTACAAGGCACCAATCCATCGGTAACTAGGGTCCTTCATCTTAACAATATCATGCATCAAAAGGTTCAATGTGTGAACCAAACACCTTGACCAAAATATGTTGGGATACTTATCCTCAATGATTGCTCCTGCTGCCTTGCAATCAACAGCATTATCTGTGATGACTTGAATGACATTGTATGGCCCAATCATTTGAATGGTTTCAAGTAAAAGTTGTGCAATATTGATACCAGTCTTGTAGTGATTTGAGTAGTCATGAGCTAAAAGGAAGATCGCACCACTAGCGAACACACCAAGAATATTTATCAATGGCTTGCCTTCAACATTTGTCCACCCACCAGATACAATGGATACCCCATATATCAATCAATCATTTGTAAACTTTCCAAGAGCACTATCGATTTTGGATCTTTCCCTGTCAAGTCCCATGGTTCTAGCTTTTTCAT
>LPNX011120567.1:540226-560112 GCA_001517045.1 Pseudotsuga menziesii | reverse complement strand
CCCTGCAGAAGAGAAAAATCCTCAGATTTTCTAAGGTACAATAATGTACATCCTAATGTACATGGAGTTGCCACCTAGTCGAAATAGGTGGGCAACAGGAGCACCCTACACCCTTAAGGTTTGAAGGTATAAATTTTACTTGCAGATCAACCCTGGGATAGGCACTTTGAGGACTTTTTGCAAGTTGGTGCATTTTCCAGACCTAATTTCAGCTCTCTTCATTATTAGATTGACTTAGCATGTGCTGGAACATGCTATCCTTGTTCAGATTTTTGTATTGGCTGCCATGCATGTGATCTAGTGCAATTAAAACATGGTATGTAAGGCAACCATCATCAACATGTGTGTGCCTCCAACTCATCATTGTTGATGCAAAATAAGGTTTGTGAGAAGGGGCACCCTATTTAACTATAGTGGTACTCCTACTGAAGCCAGAAAGTCCATGGGATGTGCAGTGCAGGCCTGTAATTGTGTCAGTAGGGCTCATTATGGCAATAATCAGAGACTTGGAAATGCCACTATCATGCAATCTTTGGTACAAGGATTCCCTTGAAATAGAATCTAAATCCTTCTAGAAGTCAACAAAGTAACAAAAGACTTTGGATGACTATTCTGTAGCCTTCTCAATTATTGCTTTAAGTGTAAAGATGTGGTCAGTAGTCTCTCCTAGAATCGTTCTAGAAGTCAACAAAGTAACATACGACTTTGGATAACTATTCTGTAGCCTCCTCAAATGTAGATTGAAGTGTAAAGATGTGGTCAATCGTCTAGTAGTCTCTCCTAAATTTTGCCGTTTCTGTAGCTCTAAGTTTGTTTTTCTCCAAGTGCTTTGAAAGCTACATGTTCAAGACTGTAGCATAAAGCTTGGTACAGTTGTGCCCAACCATAATAGTCATGTAGTTATTTGGATTGGAGTTGTTCCATGATTTAAAAATAGGATGGATGATATGCAATGACCAAGAGGAGGAGAATACTGAGCCAACTACATTACTAAAGAGAGAAACAATATGGGAGTGCAAGAGAACTGATACCATACTTGAGTAATTGGCTTGAAGAAATTCCCCATTTGATGCTTTCCTAGTGCTTAAATTCCCGTATAGCTCTCTCATTGTTTCTTAGGGTAAATAAGTGATAGGAGGTGGGGGTGGGTGAACACAAACTAAGGGTTGGCTTGAAAAGTTATAGAGGAAAGTGACATGTAAAATCTCAAGAATGGTAATCAATGTTTGAAACTTTGATAGAAGCATGCTTTTCTTAGGTATTGGGTGCACCAAAAAGTATTAGGGGAAATGTTGAGGGATTTTTAAATTCACATCTCCTCGAAGCAACAATGTCTTGTTTCTTGTGCTAAAGGAGTCGTAGGTTCTCTCCATTCAAGAAATTGGATGATGGGTCGTGGGTGAGGATGAATGAAGTTGCTTATGCATAGTCTTGCATTCATCATTGTATCATCAAATGATTGCCTAGGGGGTCAATAGGTTTGCTGTGGTGGGTGTGGGAGGATGATTCTAAGGCAACTTCCTATATGACCTTTGATAATAAGTAATATTTGGTCGTGGCTATGTTGAGGGAAAAAGAGGAGAAGTGTAGGATAATTTGGGAGAGGCAACAAGCATAGGCATTGACATCTTTGATGTCGAGTGGATTCTTGTACATGGGTTGTCATACGATCTTGTGGGAGTGGAAGGCTAGGAAAGGGGGGTCTCCATGAGGTAATGGAAATGTAGGTGTGGTTGGCAATGGGGAGTGGGGAAAGCAAGTATACTTATTAGAGTCTCGGAAGTTGGAAAGTCCATTGAGAAGAAAGTGATCATTGATTCTCTTAGTTGGAGAAGATGTTTCCTGTATGTTGTGTCAAGGATGAATCCGTTTGTTCACTCCCTTTGTAAATCGACTACATTTGGGTGCTATGCATGAAGGCAAAGGGCATCTCCCATTCATCATGGTTTGGTGTTTATAAAGTCCCAATGCACGCATTGAATTTGGCTATAAGAATGGTATCTCCCAAAGAGGAGTACCGAGAGATCTAGGTAAATGTTATGTAAGGGGGCCACTGTTCAAGTGAAGCATGAAGCTTGAAGATGTGGGGGCGGGGGAAACAATAGATGGAAATGAAAAATAAAATATCTTGTATAGGGGATGCAATTCCCCATTGAATCCAAATCCACATTATCTAGAATACATGTACATTGGAAGCTATTACTTACACCATGTTACGCCATATTATGTAGGGGTGATTTGATCATCATTTCCTATGTGATCTTCCATCACTTCCAACAGTTACACTGTTGCGATCTATGGTTTGCCCATGGATATTTGACAGAGGGACTTCTAGCTCGCTCAGTTCACCATGATATGTGCCATGTGGAAGAGATTGATGGGGACATACAATTTGCACCAGTGTTATGAGTCATGGCATATGCTCTCTAGCTGACTTATGGTTAATGCTTTCTTATGTGTGGATATGACCATAGGGGGTCAACAATGCTATTCTATAAAGACTCATGTATCTTAGATCGTTGTTTCATAGCTAATGATGCATTATGGTGTGGTTGTATTAAAGATTTTAATGAACGAGTCAAGAAACACTGCTAGGCCCATGGATTCCGTTAGATCATTGTGTCTTGTGTCTAAATTCTGAATGTAATGATACCTTGTAATAGGTGGGAATGCTCTCTTAGGGGTCTTATGCTTCTTGGTTATGAAGATAAGGTCTCCTTCAGAGAACACATTTTGGAAAGTAGTTGGAAGGGACTAATCAAAATTGTTTCAGTTACAACATACAATGCATATAACCTGTCCAATCTGCAGGGGATTGTTGAGAGATTCCCAAAATCGTTGATTGTATGAGTGGCTTTTTATGGTTGTAGAAGATCATTCTTTTTAAGGTGTAGAAAATTTCATTTAAATGTATGAGAGACCGTCTTTAGCTTGAAGTGTCCAAACTTCCATATAATCACCGCTGTTTAAAAATGCTGCCATTATTCATAAACGCAGAAAGAAAAGGGTCATGAGTAAACAGGGTCACAATTTTCAGAAACATTGTCGCCTGCCAGAAAAAGTGCAATATAATAAGCTTATATATTTATAAAGTTTACAATAAGAGTTTATTTTTAATCTTACATAACTAAAGTTCTAGAGCATGACATCAATATATAAGCCTATAATATTATATGCATATACGTTTAAGTTATAAAGTTATAACTAGCTATATTATATATTTGACATAAAGTTATGTTTATCAGGTTTTCCTTAAACCACACTTGAAATCAAATTATAAAATAAAGTTGCCCTTTAAAGCTTGAGAAGCCCACCATCATTTAGTGGAAGCAATAACATGATGTCATCTATGAAGGATCTTCTACCTTAATTTTTAGAAAAAGAAATTATTATTCTATACGACAATTGGGTGGAGCTAGCAAATTATAGGGGACATTCATATTAGTATTATCTTGAAGGTGAAGTTTGGGATTCATATTGCAACATTAATTTTAGCATTAAATTTTATAATCGTGAAAACATTTTAATGGAAACTTGGTCAAGAAAAGTTGAACATGAAACAGACAAAATCACTTCATCTAAACATTACTCTAGGGTTTTAACAAATACTGACCACTGAAAGCTTGCTATTTAAAATACTTACTCTGAACTATAAAATTGAACAAGAAGTCAATGAGCAGTAAAATTTAGAAAGACAATTACAATGTTTTGAAAAATAATTTGAATCTTTAAATAAATAAATCTATCGACTTCAGTGAGGAAAAGATAAAGAAATTTTCTGTTTAAAAAACCACAAACAAAATTTGTTTACTGAAGTCAAATGATTAAAACAGAAAGTATCAAATTCCAAAATTGAAAAGCAATTTGTTGATAAAAAAATTTCTACAGATTTAGTTGAATTACAAAATCATTTTTTTGCTATTGATTATATTTTTTTGTCTGACAATACAACTAAAATATCTGATGAAAAAATTGATACAACTCAGGGTTCATCAAGATTGTCCTAAAATAGAGATCATTAAGAAGATTATTTAAAAAAAATTATTTTCTTCATCCTTGTCATCTTTGTTTATGTTCCAAAAAATTAGAACTCTAACATGGCATCTTTCTGAAGACATACTTGGAGTCATAATTAGGGAAGTTCTATCCCAAAATCATATCAAGATAATTGCAATGCAAGTTGACCTAGGATGGATTGATGCTTCTACAGTGCATCAATTTTGCTTGGATCTTCGATGGTCATTTCATTTGTTCCCTGTTGTGCTTTGAAGATGAAGCTTTCCTAGATGGGAGGGCATATAATATGCCTAATTTATATTAAATATACTTAAATTATGACAGGTCATGTCTTTAGAATTGTTATCTCCTATGTCATAAATATACGACAGTCTTCTTGACTGCTTACTGGTGTTTATAACATTCAATTTTTTTAATGGTATTTCTGTCTTGCTGGACAATAAGGACTAGTCCCACTTCTTACGAAAACCTCTGGCATCTTGTCTCTACAGGAAGGCATGTCACAGTGAGAGAATTTTCTCATAAAGGAAATAAAGATATTGATTTTCTCAATGGAGCTCTTGATAATAAGATAATTTTATTAATGGCTGACAAATGACCAGAAAAGTAGGTCAATGGGACTGAAAAGTACATCTACAAGGAAGAGGCAATAAATAACTTGGTGAAAGTAGTTGTTATATGTACCAGAATATAGTGGAAAGTTGTTATATGTACCAGAATAACTTAGATTAATTTTCTACCAGTTAGAAGTAGCCTTGTTAGTGGTTAAGCTGGTCCTGTTGGCCTAGCTCATCCATAAAAAATTCTTGATTTCATCAATTCCGATCTGTAAAACATCTTCCCTTTGGCACTTATTGTCTTATTTTTGTACATGCAAAACTTGTAGTTTATTTCTTGTATGAACATACTTCTCTCTTTGTTTTCTGGAATTTATGACACCACAAATTCATTCTCTTGATTTGTTGTAAAAGGCGAATGATGCTCGAAAAGAATTGTATGAAAAGGAGAAGGAAGTATCTGAGTTAAGTTTGGAGGTTATGGGTTTGAAAAAGGCACTTAAAGAAGCAGATGACCAGTGCCTTCTCCTATTCAATGAGGTTCAGAAGGCCTGGAAAGTTGCATTCACATTACAGACAGATCTGAAGGTGTGCAACTGTGTTTCTCTGTAGCATGCACCTCAATATGATGAGTTTATTCCGAACTATATTTTATAAACACAGCAGTGTTGATTTATAAATGCACATGCATATTATCTCACTTACATGGTGAATGCAAATCATATCTCACTATGAATCGTTTTGCAGACAGAGAGTGTATTGCTAGCAGAGAGCCAAAGATTTGAAAAGGAACAAAATGTACAATTGAGAAATCAAGTAGCTCAGTTGGTGAAGGTAGAACATGATCAGAAGGTACAGTTGGAAGAACGGAATACAAAAATTCATATTCTTCAGGTATCTTCTACAAAATGCTAGCTCCCTTTTCCTCAATTGTATGCAAATCAATACTGTAGGCAAATTTGATGCAGAAAAATGCCTAGCATCGATCTCAATGTATCAAAGTGTTTCAATTCTTATAGTTTGTGGTGTCATTTTGTTTCCCTGGTTGTCTCCTTTGGACATATAAAGTGTTTGATGGATATCTCAATATTTATATGGATATTGGATAATAAAACCATTGACTGTTTCTGCTGACTGCGTTTACATCTTTTGCTGATAGGTCTTATGATGTAATGTACATAAATATATATTATATTCTAATACATTACATAATAATAACAAATATAAATAATTATCACCAAAGGTCATAACCATTCACCTTTATGACCAGGCAATGATGTGATATATATACCGTGATGAGACGTCTTGTAAATCATCACTCTTATTATTCAAATTATATATATATATATATGATTTGGGCTCTTGTTTATGTTACTCTCTACACTTTAGGTTGGTTCTTCTCCAACACAAGGGGGGATTCCCTAGGATAGGATTTCTAAAGCTATTATAATAAGGCTCAAGGTGATGGGAAGCTTAGCAAAACGTTTTGTCTTTATTGCATCGAGAGTAGCGAGGTGGTCTCAGGCTCTCAGCCCAATATGGAGGAGATGTTGTCACGTTACGTAACATGATGTTCCCAAAATTAAAAAGTAATTGAAAAAATTCACGTCCGCTCATAACTAATAAAAAGTAATTAAAAAAATTCATATCGGCTCATAACTTATCAAAAATAAAAAGCAATGTTCCACGGGGGCTTGCCCCCCAAGGTCGGGAGCTTGCCCCTCTCGCTCGCCACGCCGCGGGGGCTTGGAAGTTGGGGCTCCTTTCGAAATGTTTCCCCTCGCCCCCAATTTGGCGAAATTTGGGGAAACGCAGGGGGGAGCTCGCCCCCCTATTTTGAAGCACGCACCGTTGAAGTGGGGGGCTCTTAGGTGCTCCTGTAGTAATGGTAATGTTAAATTCTTAAAGTAAAAGGACATGAAATGAAATATAAGGAAAATATGACAGAAAATGAAAGATAAGGAAAATATCACTTTTACTTGAATTTTTAACATTACCATTAATTGTTTCAGGATGTTTGAGAGTGGTTCCAACCTCATCAGAGTTCATATGCAAAAAGTAGAATTTCAGATCCCATTCAGAATTCAGCAGACTTAACAGTTTTCAGGATTTCAGGATTGCAACGTTTCCACTGGATTTTATCATGTATGAGGTTAAGGGATTGTCATTTAAGCAAGCACATCAACCTCCTTATGTACCTTGATGTTGGTGGTGTCGATTGTTAAACTCCTCTATCATGACCCTAATCAAAATGTACCCTTTAGTCAAGCAAAATCGCTTATTAAGCATGATTTTGTTTTCTAATTCTACCTTATTTTAATGCTTGGTTTGGGAAGTTTCATCAAAATTGTAGGGTGTTGAGTAATGTCCTTTGAGGATCAACTTTGAGATTCAAGGTAGAGGCAAGGGCTAAAAGCCTAGAGGAGGCAAGCACGGGGTGCTATTGATGAATAGGATCTGAATATAGGATTAATAATTCACTCTTGCATAATTGTATGTTGGACTTGAAATCCTCAAATAATGTGATGCCCTCTGGAATCACGAAGAAATAGGGTTCTCTGGTCACACTTCCCCATTACAACATCTGTGCCATGGATTTACACAATGTTGAAGTGTGTTGAATCATTCAAGAATTAGACTGTATTTACAGGGAGCAACTTAAATGATATTTATACAGGACGAATTGTTATTGCCGAAATTTATAATATTATTATATTTTTTATAATTTTTATGACCTCGACATCCCTCGTCCCCCATGAATTTCCTTAAAATTTGGGGGTGTTCTCCACACGTCCCCAACGTGCGTTTCTTCGCTCGCACGCTTCCGCGTCTCGGAAGCTTGGGGGAACATTGATAAAAAGTAATTAAAGAGAGTCATGTCGGCTTATAACTTATCAAAATAAAATAATAATTAAAAAAATTCATGTAGGCTTATAAAATAGGAAAAGTAAAACCAACATAGATCTATCTTCCACCTGCATCTATTAAGGACCGAGAGGGATCCAATTTCTTAAGGTGTATTTTTCTTTTTATCTTAAATTTTGTACACATCAAGAAAAATTACATCGCAAGAAAATGGATCCCTATCGGTGTTTAATAGATCCGGGTTTAAGATGGATCTATGCTGGTATTATAGATAGGAAAATAAAGGATGATGGAAAAACCAAGATACCAGTGCCAATCCAACAAGGGCCAATGGAGTCAAAGGGCTAGTCCAAGAGGGCGAATTTATGAATGTTTAAGACAACAAGGGCCGTATAGACATTCCACAATGAAACCCTATCATGCTGAAAACCGAGTCTAAGAATTAAATTATGAGGGCACAAATGGTGCCAAATCAAATCATTGTTAATTAGGGTGCGTCTTATGCAATGAAACACTGAAGAGCAACAACTTTAGAAGATGATAGAAGCAAGTGAATATATTCATGTGTAAGAGATCAAAGGGTAATATAATAAATACTTCTGAGAGAAAACCCTTCTAATGAGGTGAATATACCTTTATCATATGGCCCTAATTAAACAAGTTCTAGAGATTTTACAATTCATTAACAACATTAAGAAATAGAAACATAAGCCTCACAATAATAGGAGAATGATCTGTTACACTTCATATATGCACCAAGAAAGACATATCCATTAAGCTCCAAAGAGAGAACTCCCAAAATCCAACCATGAGAAATCGATAAAATATTTTTCTCAACTTCCTTTATAATAAAATAATAATTCTCTCTCCTAGATTTATAAATTATCAACAAACTCTCCAACAATAGAATAAGTGGTTAAGATCCACTGTTCTCTTGAAGCAAAATAATAAAATAATGCTAGTACATAACCAACTCATGTTGTGAAGTCAACAATGAATAAAACAAGAATAACCTCCTCAAAGGTGGACTTCTCCTTCATCAAGGCAATGAAACAAGAATAATCTCCTCGAAATGGGATGCATGACTCATCTAGCAAAAGTGCACCCTCCAAGTGGCACGTGTGGTCAAAATGCGGTGTGGATTTTAAACAAAAGTTTTGAAATTGCTAGCTTTTTCAATAATATCGGATTTTCTGTTAACATCGCTTTTTGGGAATCTTGTAGCCACTTCGGATTTATTGACGTATAGTTGACGAAATTTCGGGCACTCTTTCAAAAGATAATTATTTAGCTTCGGAAGATATTCTTATGTTAGAAAATTCTAGAAAGGTGTAATGTCCTCTTCTACTTGAGCATCAGAAGCACCCGTTAACCTATTTAATTCCCATAGGTTTGAGTAGGTATTATGGAAAAAGGGAATTGACCGAGTATATTTAATACTAGGAGTAGAGCAGAGTATTTATTCAGTATTATTAAGTCATCAGTATCGTAAAGAGGGCCTTATTTCTTCAGGCTTAAGTCAACGAGCAATTAGAATTGCATGCATGCAAAAAGTAAAGTGCAAACCCTAAAAGTGACATGCAAACCCTAAAAGTTACATGCTAACCCTAAAAGCTATATAAGAAGGTTAGTTGAACCAAAACGGACATCTATGATCATTATTCACTTTGATATTGGTTTCAAGAGTAGCAACAACAGTAGCCGCAACAAGAAGTTGGGGTTGGAGACGGAAGTCTTTAGCTAGCAAGTGTTTTCGACAGCGAAATCTACCTCCCCTAATCACTTTCAGATAGATCACCCAGATCTATCATCAACTTTTCATCGTATTCATTCTTCTTCAGAGATCTAGCATACAGAGAAATATATTATTTCAGGTTCACGTTTTACTATTGGAAATACCTAGAACAATTCGCTTGGAATCAGTGACTCATTACTTCTTTCGCATGTCACCCTCATTGTTGTTGGCAGGCTCATATCATTATACTGGGTGATTATCAGCTATCCTTTGCACATCTGGAGCCGCTATCAACATAAACGTGGAAGAGGGAGGGCGTCACCCACTTTGTAATATCCCAAATACTGATATTTTCTAATTCTATGCAAAATTTCGGAATAGTCGAGCATGCAAAACTGCCATGCAAAATTACCATATATTATAGCTGAATTTAGGGTTAGGGTTTGCAGGATAAAATGAACACTTACCATTGATAAGCTGGCTGATAAAACTCCAGAGGGAATACACATGCAAGATAAACTGAACTGATGAAGAAATAACCTCTTTTTCCTTCGTAATACCCCCAGCAGTCTGAATCAGCTAAGGATGATGTTTTTGATGAAGGGATGGTCAGTTTTAGCTGAAAGTTGGTCGGAGTGTAGGTGTGTCCATGCCGGAGAGGATGGCCAGAGCATGCAGGAGTTTTGACCCCTCCAGATACCCTAGCAAACTGATCTACCTAACTAAAGCTCACGCCCCCACACCTCTGTATTCTGCTGCTAGTTGCTCTAGGTGAGCAATCCGGTGGCTGATAATCACTCAATGCAGTAGAGTGATCCTATCAGTGAGGATGCAGGCCACATGCGGAAGAAATATGGTGATTCGGAGTCCCGGTGAATGACTCGGGTTTTCCAGCTAAATGCCCCTAGCTGTACGGATGAACCTGCAAATAATCTTCTGGCATACACTGGAACACTGAATAATGATGAATGCAATAGATGCGATGACGAACCTGGATGGTTTATCCTGAAGGAGACTAGGGCAGATATTGCATTGTCGAACCCTCGTTAGTTGAAGACTCCGTCCTCAACCCCAACTGCTGTAGTGGCATGCTGTGCTGCTACTCAAATATCCAAATCAATCAATAATAAACATAGGTATCTCCTTTAGTCCCATAACCCTTCTTAAATAGGTCTTCATATGCTTTTAGGGTTTACATGTCACTTTTAGGGCTTATGCTTCACTTTTGCATGCATTCAATTCTAATTTGATGTTGACTTTAATACTGACTAAACAAGGCCTGCATGCTTCGCATGCTTTAAGATATGACCTCTGATGGCCTTCTTTCTACACTGATGACTTAATAATACTGAATTGATGTACCTTTCTGCTCCTAGTGCTATCAGTCCTCAGTTATTCCCTTTTCTTTAAGACCCGCTCGAACCTATGGGAATAAGATAGGTTAATCTTCGGGTGGTTTAGTTGGAAGGGGACATTACACTCCTCCCCTCTCGAAATTGCTTGTCCTTAAGCAATCTCCGACGAATATACCGAATCATTTGTCTTGTCTCTTCGAATTGGTGTTTCTTTTCACCCCTGCTATGTATTCCCTCCTTGTATCTTCCGGGATACCTGTGAGGATCGAACATGCTAGTTTTGGATCCTTGTCCAAATCCCCTAGGGCTCATCCTACCTTTGTCTGGAGGTCTACCCATAAAGCCCTTCGCACACCACTGTTCCTTCCTTGACTTCTTATGTGTTGGAGTTGGCCATTTCCTTGTGCGAGTCTTGTCCTCATGCCTGAATATGGTGGTCATCCCCTTTGCTGTGGCTGACCCTGAAGCTTCATTGGGCGTTCCCCTTAGGACTACCCTCTTCCCATCTAGTGCCAGGAACTCCATCTCTAATGTTTGGTAGTTGGTTGAGTATTTCCCAATTGAGTACAACCATTGTACTCCCAAAACAATGCTTGTGTCTGGCACATCTACCGCATAAAAGTCGTCCACCAATGTATAATTCCCAAGCTGTACCTGTAACTGAGGTATCCTCTGTGTGCATTTCATCCTGTGATTGCTAGCCATGACAACGGTAAAGCCCTCAAAGTCCTCAGTGGGAAATCTTTTCCTCTCTACCCAAGAGGCATCTATAAAGTTGTGGGTGGCCCCACCTTCAATCAAAGCAATGGCACGCTGTCCCTGGATACTTCCCCTAATCCTGATAGTATGGAAGGTGGGGACTCCTGTGAGGGTAGCAATAGTGGCTCTCTGTGGCAATTGTTCCAATTCTGTACTGTGTAGTTCTCCATCTGGTTTCTGCTTCGACTCGTCTTCCTCACTGCTATCTGGAAGTACCTCAATGAGGTGTACTTTCCCTTTACCCATACATTTGTGGCCTTGTACCCAAGGTTCTTTGCAAGCAAAACATAAGTTTTTCCTTCTCAAGTCTCGTTGTGTGTCCTCGTTCAGCCATTCCCTCTGTGGGATTATCCTTTCCTTATTTCTAGAAGATGGGTAGGTTTTTCCTTGTTTTTCGGGAGACTGGTAGTTTTTTGTGGCTGCTTGTTCTTTGGTACAAAATCTTGTAGGTTCAGAGTCCTACTGATAGCATCTTGCAAATTAATTGGCCTGTAGGCCTTCACCCATCCGCGGAGTGGCTCGGATAGTGCCTCCGTAAATAGCATAATCAACCGACTCTCTGATATGTCAGATACCATAACTGAAACTCTCTGGAATTCGGATATAAATGTCTCGGTACTACTTGTCTGCTTGAGCTGCGCAAGATCCCTGAAATGAATCTGTGGGTCCTTCTTATCAGAGTGCTCCATGAGCCTTTGAGTGAAGTCACTGTAGGAAGTAATAGTGTTGTGACCCAATGTCACCAGTCCGTGGTACCACCGCTCATGTGCTTCCCCGTCTAAATGTAAGGTAGCCAACTTGATTGCATCTGTCTCTGTCACGGGGTTAAGTTGGAAGTAGGTGTCTAACTTCTGTACCCAAATCCTGGTTGAACTACTGGATTTTCCATCAAAGTTGGGGATTTTCAGTCTCCCCAATGTGCGTTGCAACTCAGAATTCTGATTGAATGCTCTATTGAACCCTCTTGGCCTGTTCCTGCTTTTCATGTTGCAAAAATCTAAGAAAGTCATGGCTGAATGGAATTCATCTCCTAAGTCCCTGTATTCTTGCAAATAAGCCCCAAAGGGTTCACTAGGCTCTACCTGCATGACTGGACCTCCTACTGCATTTGCCAAGAAGTGAGGCATAGTAGGCCTGTTGGAAGGTTTGGTATATATGTAGGGTGTATTCTGTATATTGGTGTATGCAACCTTCCCACTGCTACTTGTAGACCCTCTATCTACCGGTGAAGGAGGTGTACTGCTGTTACCTGGTTCTGGTTTCGCCAATAATCTGTTGATTGCATTAAGTACATCCTTTTGCCCTTTGGCTAAGTTTTGCAATGGAGATACTAGGTTGCGAAACTCTTTTTTTTGTCCTCATCTTCTCCCATTCCTTTTCCCCTGTCAGAGTGTATACTTGTTGGGTCCATGTCTGAGTTGGTATCTTCTAGTTGGATATCCTCAAAGTCCTTCGTGTACCTACTCCTTCTTTTCCTATAGGTTACAAAAGTATCCTCTTCTGTATTCATTTACTTCTCATGTTCAAGCCCACAGCTGGCAAGGAACATGCTTTGATACCACTGTAATATCCCAAATATTGATATTTTCTAATTCTATGCAAAATTTTGAAATAGCCGGGCATGCAAAATTACCCTATATTATAGCTGAATTTAGGGTTAGGGTTTGCAGGATAGAATGAACACTTACCACAGATAAAGCTCCAGAGAGAATACGCATGCAAGATAAACTGAACTGATGAAGAAATAACCTCTTTTTCCTTCGTAATACCCCTAGGAGTCTGAATCAGCTAAGGATGACGTTTTTGATGAAGGGATGGTCAGTTTCAGTTGAAAGTTGGTCGGAGTGTAGGTGTGTTCGTGCCGGAGAGGATGGCCGGAGCATGCAGGGGTTTGGACCCCTCCAGATACCCTAGCGAATTGATCTACTTGACTGATGCTCACGCCCCCACACCTCTGTATTCTGCTGTTAGTTTCTCCAGGTGAGCAATCCGGTGGCTGATAATCACTCAAGGCAGTAGAGTGATCCTGTCAGTGAGGATGCAGGCCACATGAGGAAGAAATATGGTGATTCGGAGTCCCGGTGAATGACTTGGGTTTTCCAGCTAAATGTCCCCAGCTGTATGGATGAACCTGCAAATAATCTTCTGGCATACACAGGAACACTGAATAATGATGAATGCAATAGATGCGGTGACAAACTTGGATGGTTTATCTTGAAGGAGACTAGGGAAGACATTGCACTGTCGAACCCTCGTTAGTTGAAGACTTCGTCCTCAACCCCAACTGCCGTAGCGGCATGCTGTGCTGCTGCTCAAATATCCAAATCAATCAATAATAAACATAGGTATCTCCTTTAGTCCCATAACCCTTCTTAAATAAATCTTCATATGCTTTTAGGGTTTGCATGCCACTTTTAGGGTTTATGCTTCACTTTTGCATGCATCCAATTCTAATTTGATGTTGACTTTAATACTGACTAAACAAGGCTTGCATGCTCCACATGCTTTAGGATATGAACTTTGATGGCCTTCTTTCTACATTGATGACTTAATAACACTGAATTGATGTACCTTTCTGCTCCTAGTGCTATCAGTCCTCAGTTATTCCCTTTTCTTTAAGACCTGCTCGAACCTATGGGAATAAGATCGGTTAACGGGTGTTCTCAGGGTGGTTTAGTTGGAAGGGGACATTACACACTTAGAGCAAACCAATTTGCTAGGGTATCAGAAAGGTTCAAAACTTGTGCATGTGTCATCCTATCTCTCCACAGAACCTATACTACCACTCCTAGAAAGTCTCAGCAGCATCGACAACATATTGGATCATAAACGTGAAGATTAGCACCAAAGAGAGATGCTTTCCTAGTATGGGCATCAACTCCTGAAGATCAACACACTTTCACCTTTATTTTGGTTGCATGGCATGCATGTCTCCTGTATACTGAAGGACTGTCACCGCTATAACTCTTGGTATGTGACCACACTCTTACTGAACTCTTATTTCCTATCTTTTCTCTAGATCTGCTATATTTTAGGGCTTTTTGGCACGACACTTAGTTCGCAGGCAAATTTTATTATATTTCAAACACAGTTGAAACACATAAACCACAAACATATTATCAAACAAAGTAGAATATTAGTTGGGATATTACAAAAGGAAACCTCCAGAAAGTTCTAGAAAGGAAACCTCTGAAAAGTTCTAGAAAGGAAATCCCTCTGAAAAATTCTAGAAAGCCCTAGAAAGCATGGAAATAGAAATTGAAGGTATAAATAAGGACACCTACCTCATTTAAACATCAAGCAAGTTCACATCAAGTTCAAGTGAACATTTGCACATCTCTAGAGGAGCAGAAGCAACAACATTGTGAAGACACATTTTGGGTTATATCTCTTGTCCTCAGGAAGACTATTCCATCAAGAAGTTTATTTTGTGTCTCTCTATTATGTATCTACTATTTTGGGGTATCTTTCTATAAGAGAGTTTTAGCTCTTCATTGTATTGACATTGTACTTTGTTGATGAATCTATATGGAAGTTTTGTTGGGTTTTCTTCCCCAAGAGGGTTTCCCAGGATAAATCTTTGTGTATGCTATGAATGTCTTTCTTTTATTGATCCTTATGCATGCAGTTATTATGATATGATATAAATTGAATTAAAGTCTAAAGAATTCTGAACAACATAACTACTTAATTAAAATCTCAACACCAACCATACACTCCATCAACCTGTAACCCTTGCTGAAACATGTGAAAATCACATACTCATGACAAAATGAGGGGTAACACGCTTGTTACCGCTTGACATGTATGGGGTGACTGTTAAAGTTAAGGGTTAGGTTAGGGTTTGATATAAGCAAATTAAATTTTTTATACTTTAATGCATAAACAAAACTAAAACAACAAAGTTAGATCCAAAATAGTACTGCTGTAATAAATTCAAATGTAATTTTCATCACTTTCAACTTTAACACTCAACTGGTCACGACGTTAAAGTTAGTCCTTGAGATGTTTTACCAATTGCAATGTACATAACATAAACAACAATAATGAACAGTAACTAAGAATAGTAGCAATGTACTGGAAATAAAGTAATAACAATAGTACTAAACAATAGCAAAGAGCAGTAACGATACTGGTTTAGAATTGTTTTGAATTGGCCTTATACTTAGATACTTTTATGTTCAGATCTTGTCGCTCAAAGGACATGTCACTAGAGGAACAAATGACATACCTTGAGAGAGAGAGTTAGAGAGATACATACTATAGTAAACAAGATAACTTAGTCAGCAAGTATGAAGACCCTTGTCATTTAGGACTTAACACGTTCACAACTCAGTTCAAGGTGTGCGACAAACAAGTCATGGCCAGAGAGGTAAGGTCAAAACACACTCACAACTCACTAGTATACATAGTAGTATACGCAGTCACAATCAAGGTTTAGCAGTCACAACCAAGTCTTGGAAGGACACACAGTCCCACACAGTCCATGGATCAAGTGCATAAGGTCACGACTCAACAGGAGAGATATCACACAGTCCACGAATCAACTTAAGGAGAGATAACACAGTCTCAAGCCAGTAAGGGAGACCACCCACAGTCATGGCTCTGCTAGTGAAGGCTATTAACAAACAAACCCTAGTCACAATAGACTTAGCAACCCTAAAATAATGACGCTAGGCTAACAGGCCAAGAGCAACTCACAGTCGAGAATAACAACAACAAAGTGAACTTTGGATCAACCCAAAACAATCACAGGTTAGTTTCATAGAGTCACGACCCAAGATGAGAGACAACACACAGTCCACTAGTCTGCTACAAAAGGTCACTGTCCACAACACAATACATGGCTGAGCAAGAGGAACACTAACAATCCATTGTTCACGACTCAGCAAGGGGGACTCTAACCAATCCACAACACAGTTCACGACTGAGCAAGAGGAAGGAGCAACCTTCAAACTCAGATTTGATAACCCAGGGATAAAGCAACGAAATCCTAGCAGCAGACGGCAAGCATAAAGATCAGAGCTGATATCTAACTTCTCGGATGATTACAATGAAGGATAAGACTTGATTTTATAACTTGAAAGGAAATCTAGAAGGGTCCTTCTTCAACCCTAGCTTTTAGGGTGGTTACCAATAAAACATAAAATAAAATTAAGTGAACTTAGGATAGGGTACCAATGGTCCAAAGGTCTTAAAAAATAAAAATCATAAAGTTAAGTTGACTTAGGATAGTGTACAATTGGTCCAAAATAAAAACCATAAAGTTAAGTTGACTTAGGATAGGGTACCAATGGTCCAAAATAAAAACCATAAAGTTAAGTTGACTTAGGAGGATAGGGTACCAATGGTCCAAAGGTCTTGCAAAATAAAAACCATAAAGTTAACTTGGCTTAGGATAGCGTACCAATAGTCCAATTTAAAAACTATAAAATTAAAGTCATCATGCTAAAGGTACACATAATAAGAGTGCTAGGACCAAGTAAAAGATAAAGGACCAAAAGTCAACCAAAGGGGTCATAATAAGAAGGTAAGAGAACCCTCATACCCATAAGTGTTGAAATTTAAGGTTAGATCCAGCTTTAATAGGAATAACTATACTTCAATGCATAAACAACACAAGGTTAGATTATAGTACTATTTCAAAAATTTGATCTGCAATATAATTTTCATCTCTTTCAACTTTAACACTCTCCTGGTCACTGCGTTAAAGCTAGTCTAACTTTAACGCTTTGTTGCTCATTGCATTAATGTTGGTCATTGAGATGTTTCAACCAATGTTTTAAAAGTTGGACTCGGACTCGGAATCAGTCAAGGATCAACTCGGACTCGGACTTGGAATCGGTAATGACTCGGTCGATTTGAATTTAATGACTCGGATAACTCAAAAAATACATAAAATTTTAAATTTTAAAGAAAAACAATATTTTAAAGATTTTAACCCATGCTTGCAAAGCATTAGAGACAAAATATCCAACGTCTACTCATGCATATACCATATAAGCGTGAATATATCAAAATGGCATCGAGTGTACTGTGCAATAAATATCTAGAACAAAAAAACATAATCAATGAGGCCTAAATGGCTTGGAGAGTCCAAAAAACAACATGCTATGATGCCACTACATCATATGTCAATGATCATACATCTCTTTTTGTTTAGCTTTCTCCTCTTCAAATTCATCAGACTGTTGTTGCAACTCCAACCTAATCTCACCAATAAACTCTAAATCAGCTTCTCGTGGAGCAATGTTTCCTCTAACAACAACCAATTGTTGTCTAAATCTATTAATGCCCCCTCCTTTAATCCATGTCTTGCAACACTTGCAATACATTTTCCCTTCAATGACATCAGCATGGATCCATGCCTGATCTTTTTCTTTTGGGGCCAATCTAGAATCTAAATGCAAAGCAAATCTAAACATGCAGTGAAAAAAGAGAAAAAATCTTATCATTTTGGCAGCAAACAATAGAAAACAGGACTGATATTTGTCAATTTAATGAGAAAAAAAGAAACAATGGCTAGCTGGAAGTTAACATACATCTAGGTAACAGAAAACCGATCTCCAATAGTCCAAGTCCTCCAATCATGTTGATTGTTCTTCACTGTTGGACGCTCCTCCAAGCGTCCATGAATCCAAACAACAATAATGCCAAATGCTCACAAACATCTTACAACAAAAGTGTGAGGCAAATAGAGGGGTAGGGGGTCATCTTATGGCCTTAGGTTATGGTTAGAATTAGAAAAATCTTAAAAATAAAAAATAAACATGTTATTTTGGAGTTTGCAATCTTGTGGGTGTCTGCCACAGCTGACTCGAGTTGCAACTTGGTCAACTCGGTAGACTCGGCCAATTCGGACCCTAACTCGGTCGACTCGGACCCAACTCGACCGACGTGGACCCAACTCGGCCGACTAAGTATAAAATCGACCACCCGAGCCGAGTTGCAGGCCGAGTTAGCTCGACCGAGGGTCAACTCGGCCAACTCGGACTTAGACTCAGACTCAGCTGGTTTTTAAAACACCTGTTTCAACAAATGCCATGTACAAATAAATAAATAAGTAATGTATAGGAGATAACAACACTAAGGAATCCTAACTATTATTTGAATCAACCTTATACTCAGATACTTTTAAGTTTGATCTTGTAAGCGAAGGGACAAGTCAATTTGGGTAAAGAAATTGGGTACCTTGAGAGAGAGAGTTCAGGTAGAAGAAAACAAACCTCAGATTCTTCAATCAAATTAGCAGCATAGTCATACTGACAAGAGACACATAGTCATGCTACTGATAGTGTCTTACACATTCAAGTGAAGGTAGATCACATTGAGCAGGAAAGAAGTCACGCTGCAAGGCAGGTAAGAGGTCACGCTGGTGTATACACAACCAAGATAGGATAGAGATCATAGATATAAAAAGAGCCACAAAGGTGTAAATAAACCACACTAGGATAGAGACCAAGGGTGATAGAATTTGTGTTGGTGTAATCACTCAGGTGAGTTTATGCTCCACGGATAAGTGAAACACCCTGAAGATTCACACAGATATGGTCATACTGGAGTATCACGTGAATACAACCACACTAGGGATCACCTGGGTATATTCATGCTAGAGGAACAACACAGACTCAGTCACTGTGGAGGATGGGAAGCTCACGCAATAGTCGCCGTGGAAGATGGGAGACTCACGCAACAGTCATTGTGGAAGGATCACGCAGAAGTAGTGATTGTGGAGGACACGTAGACAATCGGATGTGGATTATACACACAGTCAGGGTGGAGGATACAAGTCGCATAAACAGTCACGATGAGCAAGGTAATCCACGCAGAGTGTGAGCAAGGTAAGACCCAGTCCCATGGAGCAGAAAACACACAGAGCAAATAGAGGTAAGGTACCCAGAAAAAAAAGTGCCACGCAGGATAGTTCTAGTCACGGTCAACTATAGCAGTCAGGAAGGTGAGTCACATGAAACATTGAGTCGTGGTCAGCAACAAGAAGAAAACATTTGCGGAAGTAGGTAGGTAAGTGAGATATCCTTAATGGATGATAAAAAAGGAAGTATAGCCTTTTCTTTTTATAAGGTAGGGAAGTTATCCAAAACAAACATTAGGTTGACTTAGGGTAAGACCAAAGGTCCTAAATAAAACAAGAAAAATAAAGTGGGCCAATTAACATAAAAAAATAAATAAATGAAGTAATAATATAAAGTGGTCAAAAAGTTAAGATATAAAAGGTCCAATGGTTTTATAATAAAACCATAACAATAAATGGTCCAATGGTCCTTTAATAAAACCATAAGGTAAATACACTTAGGATAGTGTATTAAATAAAATCCTTAAAGTAGGAGTCATCATAATCAAAGGTACACACAAGTAAGAGTGCCAGGACCAAGTAAGGTAAATGACCAAGTGTCAACTAAGAGGGTCATAATAAAACAACCCACATGCCCACAAGATAAGGTGAACCATAAAAGGTGGACAAACGACTCCTTTATAGGACCAACAAGACCATCAAACATTTCTCTCTCTCAAGGTACATTGTTTTATATATTTTGTGATCACTATATAAGTGAAAGATCCAAACGAATGGTAAGACCA
>LPNX011120567.1:480050-539996 GCA_001517045.1 Pseudotsuga menziesii | reverse complement strand
CTTTAATAAAACCATAAGGTAAATACACTTAGGATAGTGTATTAAATAAAATCCTTAAAGTAGGAGTCATCATAATCAAAGGTACACACAAGTAAGAGTGCCGGGACCAAGTAAGGTAAATGACCAAGTGTCAACTAAGAGGGTCATAATAAAACAACCCACATGCCCACAAGATAAGGTGAACCATAAAAGGTGGACAAACGACTCCTTTATAGGACCAACAAGACCATCAAACATTTCTCTCTCTCAAGGTACATTGTTTTATATATTTTGTGATCACTATATAAGTGAAAGATCCAAACGAATGGTACAATCCTTAGGTCCTCAACATTGCTCCTAAGGATTAGGTGCTAGGGACTTCCTCAAGGGGTGGCCAGTCCCTTGAGAAGCAACCTAGCAATAACTGATTAGGAGAGGGGACATCACAATCATTATCTTCCATTCTTAAAGAATGGCTTTCAACTCTAGGCTGAGTTTCAGTCTCGGACTGAATCATGTTGATCAACCCCTGGACCTTGACTGGGTCCTCCATTCCCTTGGAAAATGGTTCTCAGTGCTAAGCCGAGCTTCAGTCTCAGACTGAAAGTTGATCAAGTACTTGCAGGGCCTACTTGGACATCGTGTCCCTTGTCTCAGACCAGAATATGTCTCTGCCTCTACTTGCAGGATCTACTTGGACATTGTGTCCCTGGTCCCAGACGAGAATACCTTAGAGGCACATAGGGGCCCTAGCCACATGCTAGGGGCTTTGCCATGACATCAACCTGCTTGGTCCCAGACCAAGAACCCTAGGAGACTACTGGGGGCCATAGGGTACCTTCTAGGGTCTTACTTTGCCCTAGTTAAATGACTAGCGTACCATCCTTGTTGAGAATGGGTCTCACATCTGCTCTAATTTTAACGACAAATCCAAGATGTACCTTAAAGGTGGACAAGCAACCCCTTTTACCCATAGGACCAACAAGACCAAGGACTTTAATCTTTTCTCTCTCAAGGTATATTGTCACATGTGTTCCATATATATATATTTTTATCATTACAGTATAAGAAAGAATATCCAACCTGGATGATGTGATCATTTGGTCCTTAGTACTACTCCTAAGGGTTAGGTGCTAGTGACATCATCAAGGGGTGGTGAGTCCCTTGAGAAACAACCTATCAATAACCGAATAGGAGAGATGCCACACATCATCATCTTGGTCATCTGACCAAGAAACTGCTTGGTTAACTGACCAGGAATGTACCTGCAGGAATTGCTTGGTCCCAAACCAAGAATTTGCCTGGTCCCAGATTAGGAAGTCTGTGTCTCAACTTGCCGAATCTGCTTGGACATCATGTCCAAGAAACTTTTTGGTTCCAGAACAGAATACCCTAGAGATATATAGGAGCCCTAACCATATGTTAGGGACTTTTCCATGGCATCAACATGCTTGGTCTCAGACCAAGAACCCCAGGAGACTACTGGGAGCCCTAGGGTACCTTCTAGGGTCTTACTCTACCCTAGTTAACTGACTAGGGTACTGTCCTCCTTGAGATTGGGTCTTGCAGCTATACTATCTTTAAAAATGACTTGATCATTATTTCCTATGTTATTTTTTCATCACATCCAATAATTTCGTAGATGAGATCTATATGGTTTTCCCATGGACACTTGACATAGACACTTTTAGCTTACTTGATCGACCATGATATGCACTAGAGATTTGGGGTCTAGAATCTTCTGAGGCTTGTTTGAGATTTGAAATGTTGTTTTTTGCGGTCAAAAGTTTGTGAATGAAACTAAGACCTCCTTAATGTTCGACACTCCAAAAGCTTTGCCACAAATATCACCTTAATCAGAGTTCGTATGAGGAAGTTATGCCTTCCGCAAGTTGATCTATCCTGTTGACCACCATGGTACCAATTGGGTTCCACATCAACTCTCATTAACCACTCATATGTAGCTGGTGATGTGGATGTTCAAAAACATTTTGTAGGGTCCAAAACCCTAACCCTAATCAAGAGTTGAGGCATGCAAAAAGCCTAAAGCTAACTCGAGATGGCTACGAAGACATTTTTAAATATTGGGCCACTAGAAGAAGAAGGGGATTCCATTATTATGGTATTATTGTATCGTTCCATAGCTAAGCAATAGCTAAAGAGTGGATTTTTTAGCATAAAAGAGGAAGTAGGAGATCCTGTAGGTTCCAGACAAACCATAGTGTCATATGTAGCTCCATAGAGTACCACTTCTTTGTATTTGCATTGCTTATTGAAGAAGAAAAAAACAAGGCATAATCCTCACTTCTGGCTGGGTTTTTTCCCATAATGGTTTTTCCTAGTGTATAATTTTTGTTATTTGTGTGGATGCGTTATTTTTCTTTATCAATTTTCCTTTTGGTTTTAGTTTATTGTAGCATTCTTTGAGATTATGCTAACGATAGTGAATATTAGTCTTCAATAAACACTGCATAACTAGGAGTTTGCAGAAAGTTGAAAGATCTGTTGTGAGGAACTATTCCAGTGGAATATCCATGGCAGTTTACAAATCATATTGGTATCATAGCAATTATCTTTTGGGTTTTGTGGGAAATTGTAGGATCTAGGAGTTGGCATGATAAAGAAAAAGTCTTCAAACCCTAGCCATGGTGGATGTGTCGAGTGAAGAATCGAGGGGGGAATATGAAGAGCAATTTACAAAAATGGAAATACAAGTTGTTGATATCTCTTGCAAGATGCCAATCCTCATGGTAGCTTTAGAGATCAAGTTTGGACCTTTCGGTGACTTTGATAGATCTAACTTGGAGGCAAGCTCAGACGGAAATCAAGGATGTTGAAGACTCTTAAAAAGAGTTATAAAAATGTTAGAGAAAGAGAAACCAAGTTCCAAACTTCCAACAACAACAATTCTTCCCATTCTTTGTTTAAAGTGTAAGCAAAAATGGACATTAAGCCCTAACAAGGTGAGATCGAAGATATCAGGTTGAATCAGTAGTTGCAACAATTAGAAGTTTATTTTAGCGTCCATAACATGGTATAGGAACAAAATATATCATTTGCTCGATTGAAGTTGGCGGGCCAAGCCCTAAAGTGGTAAGAAAGCCACATGGAGACACTTAGGTTGGAGGGTGATCCCCCAATAACTAAGTGGGAGGACTTTAAAACCTTCATCAAGTTCCAGTTTTACCTTGTTGGGTATGAAAAGGACCAATGGATTCGTTCGCATTACTTTCGACAAAGGCAAGGGAAAAGTGGACAAGAGTACACCATTGAATTTAGAAAAATGGACATTATGTTGGATATATCTCCCAAGAAGCTGGATGTACTTCTCAAGTATTTGGGTGGTCTCCATAGTCATTTCATAATGCAAGTGATGCTCTTCGAGCCTATAACTGTTGATGAGGCCTGTGTGCAAGCACAATGTCTAGAGAATATGGATAGGAAGAAAGTGCAACCAGATAGTTCCAAGCAGAAAGAACACCTAGATACCTCCAGGAATGGAAAGAAGAAGGGGAAAGGAAAAGATAAGAAGATTGGAACCATTGCATATAAGTGCAAGGATTGGAAAAACCACTGCAATCATTGCAACATTGAGGATCACACTGAAGACAAGTGTTGGAAGCTAAATCCAGAGTTAAACCCAAAGAATCACAAGAATGATGCCAAGAAGAAGAACATGCTGGCCATGGAATCAGGCAACCAAGAAGAGAGTCGCTCAGATGTAGATGAGAAGATTGTTTGCACTACAGTGCAGAAGGATGTGAATCTGAGTATCATCCATCCTAAGGAATAGAAGGAGATGATGAAACTCTTCGACATCAAGATTTTGATCAGAAAGGCCAAGGTTGATGCTCTATTTGATTTCGGTTCACAGGCCACTCACATTGCAAAAAATCTGTTAGTTAGCTTGGTTTTGATGTTCATGATCATCCAAGCCCCTAGCCATTGGGATGGGTAGATAAGGATGCAAAACTTAAGGTCACAAAACAATGCAAGATTAAATTTGTTATAAGTGCAGTTTATTTGGATAAAGTGGAGGTAGATGTTGTACCACTTGATGTTTGTGGTGTAGTGTTTGGAAGCCCCTACATGTATATGAGGAGAGAAAGCTAATACCGCTTGATGAAGGATGGGAAATATTTCATCATCAATCCGCACAAAGGAAAATCAAAGATCTCTTTGGTAAGTGCCAACCAAGGGAAGAAGCTGATCAATTAAAGTAGAAAATCAAAGATCTCTCTGGTAGCTGCCAACCAAGGGAAGAAGCTGATCAATTCAAGCTGATCATCTCTAGGATGGGTTACTCTACAAGCTGGACAAGCTCTGTGTTCCTAAAGGTGAGAGATTGCAAGTTATCAGTCATGCTCACACCTCCAAAGTTGCGGGGCATTTTGGTGTTGGGACGACAATTGCCAACTTACAAAGGTATATTTTTTGGACTATAATGCAAGAAGATGTAGCTCCGTTTATTAGAGGATGCATATTCTGCTGTACAAGCAGGCTCAACAATAGGAAGCAAGGTCTATAGACTCTATACAATCCCTTACATGTACCTACTGACCCATTGGAGAGCATCTACCTGTATTTTGTGGGTGGTTTGCCAAGAACTAGGAAGGGACATGGCTATCTATTTGTGGTAGTTGACAGGTTTATTAAGATGTGCATTCTCATGGCTTGTACAAAGACCATCAAAGGACAAGAAGCAACAAACTTGTTCTTTGAAGAGGTCCGGGTGTACTTTGGGATAGCAAGAAGCATCATATCAGACATGCCAGATTTCTCAGTGCCATTTGTACTACACTTTGGAAGAAGATGGACACTAAGTTGAAGAGGTCTACAACTTTCCATCCATAGACAGATGGGCAAACATACGTGGTGAACATGACATTGGTTCAATTTTTGAGGGGATATAATCAGAAGCATCAAAAGACCTGGGATTAGAATTTGATATACATCCAACACTCTTATAACAGAGCAGTCCACACTTCCATTGGTGAGTCCCCTTTTGAAACTTGTTTTGGATATTTGACACGTTCACCTCTAGATGTTGTATATGGACAGCAAGGGGGAGTGAGGGAAGACAGCACAGGTGAAGCATTAAGATCTGAAAACTTCATTGATCCACATGTATAAAAATGTATCCCTTTCCACAAGAACCATTTCTTTTTCCTTGTCCTTTGTAACCTCTACCTCATCCTTTGTTTGTTGTGCCATTTTCTTCTCCGCTTTCTGTCTTCTTATTGCATGCATCTTCCACCTTTTGCCATGACCAACATCTCTACACTTGCCAAAACTTCTCTTGCACCTTCAGTGGCAATTGATACACATTTGTGTACAGAATGCCTTTTGTGTAGAGTAATTTTGTCTTCATCCTTATGTCCAGTTCGAATTGGGATCTTATAGAAAGCCTTTGTGTACTCTTGCACTCTCTACTCTTGTTGCAAATTCAACGAGTTTCTGAAAAATGCTTGCTTGTAATTGACATGCAAGAACTTGTCTTGCATCTTGATCCCTGTTGCTCCAGCTCCTTTTTTTCTCCTTATCTTTCCAAATCTGCTCACACTACAGAAAATCCTATTGGATTGTAGCATGTCCCTTCAACATATTACTCATGAATTCATTTCTCCAAGGGTTATCCATTCTCTCAGACTCAAAATATCCCTCCATTTTGCTGAGCTAGTTAATCAATTCTTTTCCTTCACACTCTGACAATAACAAAAAGCTTCAATCTTTCTTCCCTCTTGTTCTTCAACAACCATACTAGCTCTCATTTGACATTTCCATCTTCAACTTCTTCCTTTGTAGTTTTGAGTCACATTTTTCGGTGTCTTTGACTTGTTGTTTGCTCTTTAATTGTCCTATCGTTCTTCTTAGCACTTGCACTTTTTCGTTCACTTTTGTTCTTCCCCATTTTCTTGGCATTTCTCTTCTCACAATCACTTGTTGTCTTATCTGATCCCTCCTGACTTAGGGCCCTCCCCTAATACTACCAATGTTGCTCAGATACCAAATGTGTAGTTGGGGGTGTGATGTTCCCAATTCTCTCTTCTAATCTCACAGTGACTTGCAATGGCTCGCTGGGATAGAATATGTTTAGACAAACACTTGAACTCAAGCATTGACAAGAATGCAGAACCAGACTACACTGACATGGCGATGATCTACTCATTCTCATTACTATTTGTAATACAAAAGTACAAATTGCAATACTAGTCTTTGCTGTTAATGCTCTACTTGGCTCTTGTTCGACCATCTGCAACATACTTTTGTCAATACACTAGATTACTGAGTCTAATGGCGAACATCCTATCCATTATTGCTAGTTGATGGCTCAATGTCTTCACAAATTCTTAAACTACCTTCTTTTTGCTTCAACTTCCATTCTAGTCTCCCATTTGTGCTCTTCTTTGTTTGTTTCCCTTCACTGTGCTTTGCAACGGTTCAACTGTGTTGTTGCACTGTCATACTATTGTTTCACTCACCTTGCATGCTCTTGTCCTGCTTCATCTATCCACACTCATGCTTTACCTTTGTTGCACTTTATCAATGTGCCCATGCTCATCCATCATTGTGCTTTATCTATGGCTGCCCGCACATTACCTCCATTGTGGTCTTGCTGACACAATCATACTCAATGCCCTTCTCCTTTGGTTGTTGTGATATTTTCACCTCCATGTATACACTAAATGCTACACTTCATTCTTTTGTGTTCGAGCCTTTTCATCCATTCTTCCATCCTTCACACTTTTACTTTTGTCGCACTTCTCTTTTTTCGATTTTCTGTTTTGCGCTTCTCTGTTGCTTGCTCATACTTAAGACTTGGGATGATCTTGCATCATAAATATAAGCTTGATTACAGATGCATTACGGAATAGACATTTTGTTAAGTATTTGTTTTTTTAAACAACCATTTTAAATGCTTTTGGTCGTTTTTTTGAAGTTAACATAATATGCTTTTTTGTACTTAACAGGCAGCGATAGGTTCAAAATCATTTGAAGGAAAGGAATGATATATGATTCTCAGGCTTAATATCTGTGGATTTGAGAAATCACTGTACCCATGTAAATGACCTTGGTTTTTTATAAATGTTTGTGTTAAACAAAAGATAAGAGTAGTCCTACTATTGATGCACAGTTCAGAAATACCAAAACATTGAGACTGCATATCCAATATGTAAAAAGATCTTAACAGGTCAAGGTTTTTCGGCAAGATTATGTAATTGGTATAAACTGGCAAATGAAAGATGTGAGTGAAACTTTATGAGCTAACAGGAACGGGGGATACAATACAGAGTGTAAACTGTTAGGGAAAGAAATCCAAAAACGATGATATGGGAAGAACAAACGTTGTTTAGAACAGAGCTGAACGATGCAGATGTTGGTGGAAGATAGAGAGTGATAGAAAGAATAGAAAAGTTGGAGTCAAACAATGAATCATATAGGACTGATACGTGGTGTTTATTTTTTGTAATGTAGATACTGCAACATGATGGAAGTGCAGCTTGAAATATTGATCTATGGTTCAAGTAGAAAAAGGGACATATTATCTGCTGCGAAATCAAAGTTAGCAAACTGTTGAGAGGCTTTGATTGGAATGAAAATAAATTATGATTGGAGCTTTTTGAGGAGGATTTGAACAAAGATTATTATCCACACTATAGTTGGAGATTGGACACACTGATATGATAACTTCACAAATCTATAGACACTATTAATCATAATGGACCACTTTTGTTTTGATTTTTTTTTTAATTCTTTTTCTGTAGATAACAATAATTTCAAGACGGATTTGGTCACTTGATCCATGGTACTAATGCAATTAACTTACATGTGAAACACTGTTTTCTGTGAAAAATCCCTAGTCTGTTAGAGAATATAAATCAGATAATTGATGCTTCTATAAAATTAAAGGATGCAATTCTTTGTAGGATATAGATTGCAGTTAAGACATATTTTATAGACAATAGCATACAACTAGCAGAAAAGATCATGCTAGTGGCTCAATGAGACTTCATAAAATTTTAAAAGATTTCCATTGTCTTTATTTTCCCTTGAAAAATAAATTGCCTTTGCAATGTGTTTTCTATCCGGTTGATGCTTCTAAAGTTTCTCTTTTTAATAAAATTGCTGTCCTGACATTATTTGTGGCTTGTTTATTTGTAGGCTAAAGTGCAGGAACTTGAAAAAAATATTTCAGATGTGCAAACTTTCAAAGATAGAGAAATGTTTGGTTTTCATGCTAACTTGGCATCTGCAAAAGATCCTGATACAAATGTGCACGAGGTTAGAGAAGACAATGGAGAGACCTTGGCTGTTACAGCCAGGTTAGAACAGGAACTCTCAAAACGTGATGAACTCATTAAGGTTGGTATCCTCTTCACTTGTCATAGTTTCTTCTTCTTTTCCTAGTTGTTTTCAAACTGTTTGTCCGGCCTGCCAGTCAATCATTTTGCTTATGCAGCTAAACATTAAAAATGAGACAATCATGAATCTTTGTGGAACTGCTAGGTGTTATTAAGGCTTGTCTGAATTGATTTAATGATTTTATTTAAGTTTATTCTTAAGGAATTCCTCCGTGGGTTTGTTTCTAAGTCACCTTGTCCATTGTCACCTTGGAAGGGAATTTCCCAAAACCCACAAAACTTTAGTTTCGGTCACAATTGTGTATAAATAATTTGTGTTAGTCTCTTGGATGCCCACACGAAAACAATATCACAAGAAAAGAGAGAGAGATAGTTATAGTGGCTAGTCTATACTGTATGTGTTGTCATTCACATATAATAGTGTGATGCTTAAGCCATGCATTGTCTTTGTAGTAGACAGCGGCAACACTTGTAAGAAATAATCCTTATAATGTTCAGACAATGCAAGCAGAAGACTATTTTTCTATTTGTTGTGCACATACATAGGATCTTCTACCCTATGCTATTAAGCATGCACTTGACATTCAGTGATAGTGATACAATACCATTTCAGGTATAAGTGTATACCCTTTAAAAATTATTTACAGTGGTCTTGGGGACAAACTTGCTTATTTACATGCCAATTGATGGATCACAGACAAAGAAATCCAATTACAGAGCACATTAAGCAGTTTCAAAATTTGAGTCTTAGAAGGAAGAACATTATAGAGGATAATTTGTTGGATCTCTTTATGGGCACATTAAAGGACAGCATTCAGCATGAGGTACATCTGTTTGAACCTAAATCATTGCAGAATACTTTATGTTGTTGATTTTTCTGAGCAGCATCGAGAGCCATTTTTTGAGGAGAATGGGGACACCTAGTCCGGGACCACGATGTGGACTCAACCTAGAGTTGAGTGATCATTCTCTTGAATGATGATATCTGGTCCGGGACCACGATATGGACCCAGTTCAGCACTGGGTGACTCAACTTGAGTTGAGTGACCATTCTGTTGAATGGTAACATTTGGTCCGGGACCAGGATGTGAAACCAATCTTGCACTGGTAGACTCGGGATAGATCTGAGTAGCCATTCTTTTGAATGGAGGCACCTGGTCAGTAACCAGGAATTCATCTAGTCTAGGACTAGGGACTCAGCCCGGGGTCAAGGGCCATTCTCCGGGAGAATGGAGGCGCTTGGTCTGTTACCAAGTATTTGACCTAGTGTCAAATTATGCAGCGTATGGCTGAGGCACTTGGTTTGTTACTAGGAAAACACTATGTCCTAGACTGGGTCTAGGCATGTGTGACACTTTGACCCTTGATCAGTGGGCTTTGCGATCTTCTCCAAGGCTTAGCTACCCTTGGTTAAGACACCTTAGTACCCAATCTTGGTGTCACACAGAGTGTGAGATAAAAGAATTAGTAATTCTCTCTGTTTATGATGATGTACTTTGAGTGGTCCCGAGCAAGGTCAAACAGGTCACCGGCAGGGAAGAGCAATTCGAGCAGGCCCAAACAAAGATCGGGCAGTTCGGGCTGGTCATCTCGAGAAGCCTGGGCAGTTTTGTGAGCAATCTGAGTTTTTTGGGCAGGAGAGAGGAAATTAGGGCAAAAAACCCTAATTTGGCATTTTTATATAAAAATGATCTTCTGTAATTTGTGGATTTGTGGTACAAACCCATTAGGGTTTGAAAATTCATTGAAGAACTCGGTCATCTCATTTACGAGATGAATTACTAATGCTTTTGGGGTTTTTGTCCTTTAAACTTTAAAGGTTCACCCAGTGAAAAACTCTTGTGTTCAGTGTGTTGATGTGTTCATGTTATTTACTGCACTTGTCATTTGTTAGTCTGCAAATTTTAAAGTATTCATGCTATTGCTAAAAATTCAACACTCATTAATACTCATAAAGTCACTTTTAAAATATAAACTCAAACTTACATAAAAAAGGTCACTTTATCACAAAGTCATTCTCACCTTTTAATTTGGCTAGGGACGACATTTTAAAGTGTCCTTGTCCACCCCAAGACGTGATTGGACAAACACTTCCTTGGTAAAAATTCAACACTCGAGTATAGACAACTATCTACGATAGATGGGATTCCAATTGAGTGAGGCAGACCACAACCTGTACTTTTTGTCAGGTTAGGTGCCTCTCATACTGGTATTGTATGTAGACGATCTCTTTCTTACAGGAGATGAGAGGCTGATTGACGACGACAAGTCCAATCTTACAGTTGAGTTTGAGATGAAAGACCTTGGGTTGATGCATTACTTCCTAGGCTTGGAGGTTTGGCAGAGAGATGGGTGCTTCTTCATTGGATAGGGGAAGTATGCAGTGGAGATCTTGAAGAGATTCAGGATGGTGGATTGCAAGCCCATGTCCATACCTCTAGTGTCCAACTGGAGGAAGATTGATGCATCGGGGTTAGATTGGTTTGATCCTTCGTTGTATTGCTATCTTATCAGATCACTCATGTATCTGGTCAACACAGGGCCAGACATTAGCTTTGAAGTCAACTCTTTGAGCCAGTTCTTGGTGGACCCTCGAAGAGTACATTGGACAGCTGTAAAGCACGTGCTTCCCTACATCAGTGATACAGTGGAGTATGGGTTGGTTTATGAGCATAGTGGGAGTGTACAGTTAGCAAGTTTCACAAATGCTGATTGGGAAGGATGTGTAGAAGACTGGAAGAGAACTTCAGGTTGTTGCTTCAGCATTGGGTCAGGGGTTGTCCTCTGGTTCAGCAGGAAGCAGATGTCATTTGCATTGAGCTCGGCAAAGGCTGAGTACATGGCACCCAGTTTGGCTACATGTGAGGGAATGTGGTTGAGGAAGTTGCTTTTAGAGTTATTCGAGTGTGAGCTAGAGGCTACATTGGTTCACTGTGACAATCAAAGTGGTATCAGGCTATCTGAAAATCCAATGTTCCATGACCGGAGCAAACATAGACATCGGAAACCACTTCCTGAGAGATTATGTACATAAAGGAACCATTCGGTTAGAGTACATTCAGACAGATGAGTAGGTGGCCGACATTTTCACCAAGAGACTTTGCAGACACAGTTTTGTGAAGTTGAGAGACAAGTTGGGGTTGCTACCAAATCCCTTCCTCATTGAGAGGGAGTGTTAGAAAGTGGCAACAAGGAAGGTCTTGTATCATTGCATGTGTCCTTGCTTGCTAGAAGACATTAAACAAGAAGCCAAATGTATTAATGTGATTTTCCTAAGTTTAGAATTAGGAAAATACATTATTTAATCTAATTTGATTTTGACTTAATGGAGTAACTTTTATAAAGTGCAAAATTGAAATAATTTAAGTGATGGCTAATCTAATCTTGGCCATTGATCGCACCGGAGGATCTCATCTGTTGATCCATAGTGAGGGTTAGGGTTTTCGCTTGGCCATTGAGTTAAAAGAAGATTTGGTGGAGAAGACACAGAGAGAGAGAGATATAGACAAGTAGAAAAGTCAGACAAAGAAGTTTGCAGAGAAGACGAAGGAGCTCACATTCGGAGGATTCGTTGAGTTACCAGGTAGAGCACAGGGCCGTACAGGATCACGCAGAGGGAGGCTGTACATTAGCGGTATGGATTCCGTACAGCCGACGCAGGACCGTACGGATCCGTACATCTGGCGCAAAGGGTCGTACAACTGACGCCAGTGGCCGTGCAATTGCGCAGGGAGGCCGTATTGTTTGCTGGGCTTGCTTAGTGAGTTTGCAGAGGTTCTATTTTGCCCGGGTTGGTGTATTGAACCACTGGATTGTATTTGTTCTATATCTTCATAATAAAATTTCATATCTGACTGCTGCACCGGTTTTCCCATCTTGTGTTTTATCCGGGGGTTTCCATACCCAAAAATATTGTGTCTATATTGGTGTGATTATTGTTGAATGTTTCTCGGTATTAATTTTCTGCTGCATTACTAGTAAAGAAACTGATGTGTGGTTATCAGTAATAAAAATCAAAATTATACTGTGTAGCTCAAGATTGAGTTTTAAGGAAATTTACAGAATGTTCAATGTTCAAATAATCATTGAATCTATAATTATGAATCATGATTCATAATTTATGAAGANGTGACATTTTTTTATAATATATATATATATATATATATATATATATATATATATATAGTACCCTCGACATACCCAAGTACCCTGTTTCAAAAAGTGGCGTCCCCGTCCCCATCCCCGAGTTTCCTGGCAACTTAGGTTAACGGGTGTCTTTGGTGCTTTAATTAGAAGAGGACATCACATTGATTGCGTACCAGAGCCAAGTAACAGAATATCCATGCCATGCTTGGAACAAGGACTGAAAATTTGGAAATAGTGATTCACGAAAGCAATGATGTCAGAAAATATATTGTTAGAATAATTGATAGAAGACAGAAATTCATTTTTATTCTACAAATAATTGAACTTTCCCATAAGTGACAGAATTGTAGCAAAATTGGATCAGTTAGCATTTTAACATCCAAAATTCAGATGCATTAATATTGCTGAATCAAACTTTTGAGTTGTAATTTTATCTTTTATCCTTGAGACTATTCAAATTTTGGCATGCAGTGAATGCTTCCTGCCAGTACAATCTTTCGTTTTATTGTAGTTTATGTTGATCTATAAATATATAGGACTGTATTTTGTGACAGCATAGGAGAACAACCCACAGCATTAGGTGGAAACTACGTCACATGACATGGGGACACATTATATATATATATATATATATATTACAAATACAAAATGAATTATTGACATAAAGATTCAATTTTTTTTAAAACTAGAACATTTACAGAACACTTGGAATCCCTTCAAATTTCAATTTTACTCTTCACCTGCACAATGAGAGACCGTGACAGCTCTTTCCCTACAGCTTAAAGTGAGAAAATACAATGAAAAAAAGTTGTTTTAGAGTGGGACACATCTAGGGCATGTGTCTGACATGTGTCTTATGTTAGGACATGTGTGAAACATGTGTCGAACACGTGTTTTGGCATGTCTGTGTCCAATACGTAAAATCTGGACACGGGCGCCTTGTTGGACATGTCCTGTTTCTCAGGTTGAAAATGAAGCGGTGAAAATTGGTTTTTCAACAGATTGATAATTAGTAATACGGTATACCACATCTATAGAATCGTTAGCATGACGTTACACAATTTTTTGTATTCTTTAATGGTTTGAATTTAGTACTTTCCAAGTCAGGCTTTACGTTCTATCAACAGGCCATTATCGCTGACTCTTTTGCATTCTCGTGCAATAATGTACTATGTAATGCATGATGCCATCTAACAAATGGAAGATGTATATAGTGCAGTTACTACTTAAATTTCATGCTTCAATGAATTCAATTTTCATTGTCTTGACCTACTTTTGTTCTGATGTGAACTTTGCTGTATATTTGTGAAATAAACAAGTAGTAAAAAAACTGGTTGATAGAAAGCTGTTACTCAATGTTGAAAGTAGAAGTAAAGACTGACATATTTTGCAAGTTTGTCAGATAGATTGCTTGTTTCATACTTCTTGGATTGTGCTAGCTTTTGTGACAGATTATGTATTGGTTTATCTCCCATATCCAGTTGTCTTTTTATTGTATTCCTTTGTTGCATATGATGATAATATTTCACTTTCATTGATGTAGCGTTTGCATGAGGAAAATGAGAAACTTTTTGAACGACTTACGGACCGAAGTGTATCAGAAAGCTCACCAAAGGTTTGAGCACTTGCTATGATCATTTTGAAAACTAGTAAAGAGGTGGTTATGTAAAATTCCTTACGTCCTATGAATGACCTTGTAGCCAACTTTTCACTGACAGGTTTATTTGCATATTTTGTTCTGTTTCCAATGAAAATGCAGGGCTTCTTGCATGCTGGATGCAAGTAAAGACAGCAGTTCAGTTTTCTTGTTCAATTATAATGCTTGAGAATTGATAGCTATTTGGATTTCATCTTAGTAGAATATTCCTATGCTATGTTCCTTTGCGCCACCTTCCTGAATATGCCTGGACACGTATTGTAACCTCAGATATGTCTTGGATTCTCCATTGATGCATGTCTGAAAGAGATACAGCAAGAATCTCCGTGGGATCCATTCTGGATATAGTTGGGATCAAGTTCCATGTTATATCGCCCTTAGCAAAAAACATAATTAAAATCTCTCTCTCTCTCTCTCTCTGTTACACAGACATCAAATAAATCAACACTCATGACAATTTCAAGAATTAGACAGCTGATGATATACCGTTGGGTCATCTGTACATTAACTCTCCATTTGGTAAATAATTTTTCTCATTGACATGTATGTCAATTGATAGCCCTATGCTTAAAGAAATCTGTTATATTATTTTTAGTTCTCGTCACTAAGGAAGTATTTGATGTGGCGATAGTAAGATATTAGCCGAGCTCTATTGTCTATTTTGAATTTTCTTGACGATTGTTTTGGCAGTCATTTACAAGTAAATTTTATATTATAAAACACTGTGGCTAACCCCGACCAGCAAAAGTTTACATATATTAATTCCCAGTCCTGAATCAAAACTTGCTCTTCCGACCCTACATGACATATACAAGGAGTAGAAAAAGGCATTATAAGTCTGCTTCTTGAGACTATTCTGCTATGTCCAAAGCTATAGTATCTAATATACTGTCCTAGCAACCATAAACAGGTAAAACACGTAAAGACTTGTCAGTTAATTTTAACCCAGATCAACCCTCCTCCAATGGCGTGTCTCCCTGTGCATTTCCTTCTCCTTCTGGACTCCTAGGCTGCCCAGCTTGTTCAGGTTGATGAACAGTCTCCTCCTTGCCATCCATATCTTTGACAGAGTCCATTGAGAGAAGTGACAAACCTGTTGATGATTGAGTGCCTCTTGCGAACCCAAGTATCAGGTCAAAGTGCATTTCTGAATCTTTGGATGATTTCTCATACTTCGCTTCCATCACGTCCTGCCATTCTTTCCTACTGAATGGACTGCCTCAAACCTTCAATCAGGCTGTTCATTCATTGGAGGTTTCTCTTAACTTCTCTATTTTCGCTGCCCTCGCCACACCCTGAGCCATGGATGTGTGATAGTGCCTCTGCTAACTGGGTCACCAAGAAGTTTCAGATTAAGGTTATGGGACCCACTAGAATCTCGCTAAGTATCTGCTCCTCGCTTCACGAAGAGTTTCCCCAACACACTAAACTGTTCAGAGGTAAAAATTAGTATTACACATGAATTGGCGGAGCCCTTCCAAAATAGAGGTTCCATGTATAAGGGTGTCTGTATACCTACTTTCAGTTCAGTGTTGAGAGGAAATTCATGGGACACAAGATGAGAAAACACATGCCTGGTGCTGCACCAAATCTTCATTGTTTGAAGGCGCTTGAAAAATCGGCCGAGGTCTCCATTGAATGCACTGCAATTACGAATCACCCCTTTCAAAATGTCCCACATTCATTGACGGTCCTTCATAACTCTCCATCAATTGAATGTAGAAGCAAGCAAGATGAGGACGTTGACTCCTCCCTGGCGAGATCCATTAATACCGATGACGCCCTCCACTATCATAACTCGACCAATGCAACAAGTAAGACTTGAAGTAAGACACTTGGATAATACATGAAGATGTGAAACATAGAATAAGGTATTTATATCCTTACAGGGAGGTACCCATTTTTAACCAGGACCTTCTTGTCCAAGTACACAGCTGTATTGGCTTGCTCATCTACCATTTGATTATGACTATGCTTCATATGATAGAATTTTACTTCATTGATCCCCTTGATATTCTGCCTTATTATGAGGCAAGATGCCCTCCTTGTCCATCCTTCGATACATTTGTTGTATAACAAATAGAGAATCCCCAGGATGACTACTTTCTTAACCTGTACATCCTGCAGTAGAATCATTCCAAGATAAAGAGTCTACAATTCTGCTTGGTTGTTTGTGATAATTCCAAACCCTTAGGAGAAGCTTACTTTCTGTATTTCCATTGGGGCTTTGGCAGTTGTTACAGCTGAATTTAGGACTTTAGTGGCAAAGCCCCAGTTCGCTAGTGCTTAGAAATGTAACTTCAAAAGATTACTACTACTGTCAATTTAGTTTGAGTCTTCCCACGTCTTAGGTCACTTTCAAAGCCAAGGGAGGCTTCCCTATCAAGTCATAGGATGATCTTGCTATCTTAGGATGTTAGTCTTTATTAAAAATCTAGAATTGTGACTTCAAGTTAAGAATGCCACAAAACACTTAAGAAAATGAATGTAAAATTGATCAGGAGATAAAGTGTTTCATAACCATCGCTCAAAACAAAATAGTCATGGACATAGAAGAGATAAGGTTATGGAAATAAAACAGCAATGTACTACAATATATCAATGATAAAACTTCATTACAGTAAATGGCTCACTTCCTCAATTCATCACAAGCACTTGTTATTAATGGTGACAATTTAGCTTCATTAGCTTATGAAATTGTTCACTTGAAATATACCCTCCTAGAGATGAAAATCTCTGCAAAGGGGTGTCACCCAATCTTATCAGAATGCCAACTTAAGTTGTAGTGACTTGTGTCACTTCAACCAAAATGCCTCAATGTTAATCCCATAAACATAAGAGTTGTAAATAATTGTTTTCACCATCAAATTCAATGTCCACGAGCAAAAAATAAATAGTGAGATTACTTGTATCAAGTTATGACAATTTCCAGAATATTAAATGAAATTAGAATTGCATTTGAGAACCATAAACAATTTGGAAATTAAACAGTTATGTGCTAAAGCAATATCAAGAAAATTGCATAGCAGATTTAGCGCTCATAGATCATGTTATTCACATTAACTTGCTGTTCATCCTTTATAACAGTAAACCAGAAAATTCCAGAATCAATTTAAAATGTGAATTTAGCAAGATATATCACTTAGGCATGCAATTATCCACTATTCAGAAATTTCCAGAAATTATATTATTGTTGTCATAGTTAATCTAAGGCAGAAATCAGCAAGAAAATCACTTAAAAATTCATATTTAACCTTGGAAAATTTTCAGAAAAAGGAAGCTTTAGATCATAATTTTTTAGGTGTTCGGTCACTTTAAAGTTTAAACAATAATTCATGGAACTTAAGATCTGCATAAAATAATTTCCAAAGTTCAATCTGTTGATTTTTCCTAAGCAACATCGAGAGCCATTCTCTTGGAGAATGGAGGCACTTGGTCAGTTACTAGGAACGTGAATCAGTTTAGGACTGGGGGACTCGGCCTAGGGCTGAGGGGCCATTCGTTGAATGGAGGCCCCTGGCGAGTTACCAAGAACTTGAACCAGTCTAGTACTAGGGGACTCGCCCTAGAGTTGAGTGGCCATTCTTTGAATGGAGGCACCTGGTCAGTTACTAGGAATTTGAACCAGTCTAGGACTAGGGACTCAGCCTAGGGATGAGAGCCATTTTCTGGGAGAATGGAGGTGCTTGGTCAGTTACCAAGTATTTGACATTGAGTCAATTGATGCAGCCTAGGGTTAAGGCACCTTGTCAGTTACCAGGCTATCACTATAAGTCCTAGACCGGGTTTGGGCATGTGATGCACTCCTATTCTTGATCTATGGGCTATGTTGTTGAATTTTAGCATTAGCATGAATACTTTTAAAATTTGCAGACTAACATAAACAAATGACGAGTGCAGCAAATCACATTAACACATCAACACACTAAACACAAGAGTTTTTCACTGGGGAAACCTTTCAAGGACAAAAAACCAGGCATTAGTAATTCACCTTGTAAATGAGATGACCGAGTTTTTCAAGAATCCACAAACCCTAACTGGTTTTGTACCACAGATCCACAATTACACAAGATAAATTTTCCATAAGAAAAATCAAATTAGGGGTTCAAGCCCTAGCTGCTCAAAAATCCAGATCTGCTTGGATCTGTTTTCTCTCTTTTGCCTGAATTGTTCAGATCTTGCCCGTATCTGTTTTTCTTCTACTCGGGCTTGTTTCCCGTACTTGCTGCCCGTCTACCCTACTGCATTGTTTTGCTACTGTTCTGTTGCTTGTAGGGCAGACCGGCCTTGCCTGAGGTCCTTATGGGCTGGCCTGTAGGCTGCCCGAAGGTCTGCACAAATCTGACAGCCTTAACAGGCCTGCGGGCTGCTGTCGAGACATTCACGGGTATGCCAATAGACTACCCGAGGCTTTGTGTGGCCATGGCATCCCTCACGGGTCTGCTTGTAGGTTACCCGACGATTGGTCGTAGGCCGAAACCCTCACGAGTATGCTTGCTGTAGGCTACTAGAGGGTGTAGGAGGAGTGCTGAGCCCTCAAGAAGCCTGCCCGAAAGAAGAGAGGGGCAGCCCGTGAACCTTAGAGGCTGCTCGATGAATTTTGGAGATTGCTCGTGAGAGTAATCAATTGCCTGAAGGTGAAGAAGAGAGTTAGGGTAAAACCCTAGCTCACAAAACTGATAAGAAAAAATCAAGTGTGAATTCCCTAGCTAGACTCATCCATGTTCGGGCATCACATCAATCTTCCTTCTCTTCAATAACCTGTGAAATCTTCTGTTGGAGAAGCTTCACCTGTGAGAGCAAAGCGTGTGTAATAATGAAATGGATTGATCTTCTTTTATATCCTTTGAGTCACCTGTAAGTGGACCAAAACTCAAAAGAACAAAATATTATTATTTTATTCTTTTCTCACTTTGACTTTTACCTTTTATGGTTTTAAAGGTCTTTTTGCACTTTCACTTTGACACCTTAGTGCTACTATGGGTCCTTATGTAATTTTGAGTTTTGCTTTAGCATTCTTCAAGTTCCCTGTGGTCAATACAAGTGGTCAAGGTGGTTTTTTATCCCCACTCAAGTACATCATCATAATGAGAGATAATTACTAATGCTTTAATCTCACTTTGTGTGACACCAAGATCGGATACTAAGGTGTCTTAACCAAGGGTAGCTAAGCCTTGGAGAAGATCACAAAGCCCATTGATTGAGGGTCAGAGTGCCACACATGCCTAGACTCAGTCTAGGGCTTATAGTGTCTTCCTTATAGCAGACCAGGTGCCTCAACCATAAGCTGCATAATTTGACATTAGGTCAAATACTTGGTAACAGACCAAGCACCTCTATTCTCTCGGAGAATGGCCCTCAACCCTGGGCTGAGTCCCTAGTCCCGAACTAGGTAAATTCCTGGTCGCTGACCAGGTGCCTCCATTCAAAAAAATGGCCACTCAGCTCTAGGCTGAGTCCCCCAGTGCTAGACTGGTTCCATATACTGGTCCCAGACCAGATGTCACCATTCAACATAATGGTCACTCAACTCAAGGTTGAGTTCCCCAGTGCAGGACTGGTTCCATATCGTGGTCCCGGACCAGATATCCCCATCTGATAGAATGGTTACTCAACTCTAGGTTGAGTCCACATCCTGGTCCCAGACCAGGTGTCTCCATTCTCCTAATAGAATGGCTCTCGATGTTGCTCAGAAAAATCAACACTCCCTCTCAGTGATAGAGGCATTCTATGGCATGCTAAGCTTGTCACGAAAGTATAGGAACTTTGATGCTGTCAGAGGCTTGGTCAAGATATCTGCGATCTATTCATCTGTGTGAATGTACTGCAACTTCAGAGCACCTCTTTGCACTAGGTCTCTGATGAAATGATACTTCATTTCAATGTGTTTCGAAAACGCAGGGTTCTCTGAAAGCTTAATGCAACTCTGATTATCACAATGGATGATAGTTCAGTCAAGCTTTCCACCGAACATATCAGATAGAAGTTTTTTGAGCCAAATTGCTTCCTTGCAGGTATCACTTGAGCCCATAAGTGATAGTACCTCGCACATATCTGAGTACGTGTTTAGCAGCTACCCAGTGTATGTGCTTTGGATCAGACATGAACTGACTCAGAGCATTCACTGTGCAACATATGTCTAGTCTCGTATGCACGCACGAGATACATCAAGGATCCAATAGGCTGCCTGTACAGAGTAGAGTCCACACTCTGTGAACTGGTAGCTGAGTCACGCAACTTTGTCAAGTTGGTAGTCATGGGTACGCTCATGGACTTGCAGTCTTGCATCCCAAATCTCTGCAAGATGTCCACTGCATACTTTCCTTGTGTCAGGAAGATCTCTCCTAGCCTCTGCCAGACCTCTAAGAGAAGAAAATAATGCATCAAACCGAGATCCTTCATCTGAAATTCAGAGGTAAGCTCCCTCTTACACTGTTCTATCAACTGTTCATCACCTGTAAGAAACAAGTCATCTACATATAGAACAAGTATCAAGACATGATTATGAACAACCTTAAAGTACAAGTTAGAATCAACTGTACTTTTGGAAAACCCCAAGCTGTGGAGAATTCCATCAATCCTGGCATACTAGACTCTCGAAGCCTGCTTAGTACATACAAGGATTTCTTCAGTTTACACACATGGGTTTTATTCCCATGAGTCACAAAGCCTTTAGATTGTTCAATATAGACTTTCTCCTCAATCTTGCCATTGAGGAAGGTTGTCTTTACATCCATCTGATGTAACTTCCATTTGAATACTGCAGTAAGAGAAATGATGGTTCTGATGGTAGTATACTTGGCAACAGGAGCAAATGTCACATCATAGTCAATACCTTCTTTTTGAGTGAAGCCACGAGCTATGAATCTGGCTTTATACTTCTCCATACTACCATCAACAACATGCTTGATTTTATGAAGCCATCTGGATGTCACCACTGACTTTCCTGTTGGTCTTGGATCAACTTCCCACACATCATTCTTCATGATTGAACTGTACTCTTCAATCATGGCATCCACCCATACTTGTTGACTTGCTGCGTCTTCGTAAGAGGAAGGTTCTTCATTGATGAGCTGGCTCATAAGACCAAAGTACTTCTGTGGTCTTATGCTTTCGCTGAAAGTCTCGTGAGGAGCTTGATGCTTCTTGCCTTCTTGTACCGTTTCTCGGTACCAAGCAGGTCTCCCTTTGAAAGGAGGAACTTCAAGTAGTTCTTCTTGTGGACTTTCAGTGTCCTCAGGTGCATTTGGAATTTGATCCTCAAATTCCTCTTGCTCCCTCTGAATTTTTGAATCTGGAAACTCAAGGGGAGGTACTTCACCTTCCTTTGAAGGGTCTTGTGTTTGACGAAACAATGCTTCCTCATGGAAGATCACATCTCTGTTGACTTCAATGTACCTCTGTCTAGGTACATAGATATGATAGGCCTTCAAGCAATCATTGTACCCGACAAATATACCTTTCTTACCGGAAGGCTCTAGCTTGGCCTTGTTTTCCTTTGGCACATGAATGTAAACGGTAGTGCCAAATATCCTCATGTGGTCAACTGTAGGTTTCTTTTTGGTGAAGACTTCTTTTGGAGTTTTCTCCCCCAAGATAGCACGAGGGCTTCTATTCTGGATATACATAGCAGTACCTATAGCTTCAACCCACAAGGATAAAGCAAGATCTAGATCGGTAAGCATGGCTTTAGCAGCTTCACGTATCGTTCTATTCTTCTTTTTTGCAACCTCTTTTTGCTGACGGTTGTATGGTATTGTTAGTTCTTTCTTGATTCCTGCTTCTCGACAAAAATCATCAAACTCATTTGATTCATACTCACCTCCGTTATCTGATCTCAAGATACGGATGTGTTTGCCAGTTTGATTTGAGCCTTGAACTCTTTGAACCTATCAAAAGTTTCACTTTTGGCCTTGAGGAAGCAAGACATAATACAAGCACCCACTCAAGGAGGGTGAAGACATTGGCCTACAAATGTCAGAGTGAATCAAATCTAAAATGGCTTTAGATCTATTCTTGCTTCTGGAAAAGGATTTCTTAGTGTTCTTACCTAGAGCACATCCTTTGCAAATTCCATCATGTTTTGGAGATACCTCTGGCATACCTGTGACCATCCTCTACAAGCCTGGAAGAGCTATGTAGTGAAGGTGTCCTAAAGGCCTCCCTCTCGAACCTCAATCTATACAATTGAGCTTAGGTCTTCATCCTTTGCCCATAGGATTTTTTGTCCATGAAGCGGACTCTGTAGCCCTTGTCCTCTAAGCCAGCAATAGAAAAAGATTCTTCTTCAAACCAGGAACATATAAGACATCATCAATATGTAGAACCGTACCTGAATCAAGTTGAAGTGAAGTTGAACCAACTCCTTCAGTCTTAAGTGGAGTCATTTCCGAGTTCTACCTGTGTGGTGAACGTCTTCTTTCTATAATTGATGAGAGCTCCACGATTACCTGTCATATGCTTGGAGGCACCACTATCCACCAACCAAGAGGTAGCAATGTCTGTGATGGATCCAGAGAGAGTAGAAATCAGGTAGTATTCTCTTCTAGGTTCTTCTTCTTTTTTAGCCTTGGTTTTCTTCTTCTTCTTCTTCTAGTTCTGCTTCTGCAGCAGAGGCTTGAAATCTTCTTTTGCTTGCAATCCCTAGCAAAGTGACCAAACTTGTGGCAATTATAGCATTCCACTTTTGAAACATCAGAGAACTTACCTTGGGGTTTCTTTCTCTTCTTTTGCTGAGGGGAGGGCTTCTTGAACTTCTTTCTTTTTGCTGCAAGTGCAAGGTTACCTTCCTTGGTTATCTTGCCCGAAGTCCTTCCCTCATCTTCTATGCAATCATGCCAAAGTCTTTCGAAGGGAGGATGATTCTCATGTCCACTGACAGATGCCATGAATGTTTCCCAAGAGCTTCGGAGAGCATCTACCACTGTCCGCACAAGATCATCATCATCAACAACAGTACCAATAGCAATAAGTTGATCTCTTACCTCTGCAATCTTCGTGAAGAAGGAACCAACCCCTTCATCCTTGTTCAGCTTCAAAGTTCATAGCCTTTTCTTCAAGACTCTCTTCTGACTGGGAGCCTTCTTTTCATACAAGTTAGCCAAGGTGTCAAAGCATTCTTTGACAGTCTTTAATGTTGTGATGTTGGGCATCACAGTTTCTTTGACAGAATCATAAATGATTCTTCTAGCCTTAGCCTGCTTCTTCTTGTAAGCAAGTTTTCCAGCAGTAGATGTTGGCTTTTCACTGACATTAAACACAATGTCATGCATGCCATTTTCTTCTAGAAAAGCTGTAATCCTAGCTTTCCAGGAGTTGTAGTTTAACTGACCCTTGTAGTTTCTCTTCCAGTCTGAAGATGTTGATGGCCATCTCTGCCACTTAGTCAAATGTCAAGTCTGCAAAATATCCCAAGGTTTAGGAAGACAACAACAATTTCTTCTTACTGGGTCTTCACATGCTAAGCTCTGATACTTTTAAAATTTGCAGACTAACATAAACAAATGACAAGTGCAGTAAATCACATCAACACACTGAACACAAGAGTTTTTCACTGGGGAAACCTTTAAAGGACAAAACCCCCAAAAGCATTAGTAATTCATCTCGTAAATGAGATGATTGAGTTTTTCAAAAATCCACAAACCCTAACTGGGTTTGTACCACAAATCCACAATTACACGAGATAATTTTTCCACAAGAAAACTCAAATTCGTTCTTCAACCCCTAGCTGCTTAAAAATCTAGATCTGCCCTGATCTGTTTTCTTTTTCTTGCCCGAATTGTTTAGATCCTGCCTGGATCTGTTTTTCTTTTGCTCGAGCTTGTTGCCTGTACCTGTTGCCCTCCTCTGCCTTGCTGCCATTCTTTGCTGCTGTTCTGCTCCTGGTAGGGCAGACTGGCCTAGCCGGAGGCCCTTATGGGTTGAACTGTAGGCTACTCGAAGGTTTGCACAGACCCGATAGCCTTAACAGGCCTGCGGGCTGCTGCCGAGACCCTCATAGGTATGCCAACAGGCTGTCTGAGGGTCTGTGTGGCCACGACATCCCTCACAGGTATGCTTGTAGGTTACCCGAGGGTTGGCCGTAGGCCCAAACTCTTACGGGTATGCCTGCTGTAGGCCGCCTGAGGGTGCAGGAGGAGGGCCAAGCCCTCAAGAAGCCTACTCGAAAGAAGAGAGGGGCAACATGAAGAGAAATAGGGCTGCCCGTGAACCTTAGAGGTTGCCCGGTGAACTGTGTTGCCCGGTGAACTGTGGAGACTGCCCGTGAGAGTAATCAGTTGCCCGGAGGTGAAGAAGAGAGTTAGGGTAAAACCCTAGCTCACAAAACTGATAAGAAAAATTGCTGCTGCTGAAATCCTAGCTTAGGGTTTATAAAAAATCAAGTGTGAATGCCCTACCTAGACTCATCCATGCTTGGGCATCACATCAATCTTCCTTCTCTTCAATAACCTGTGAAATCTTTTGTTGGAGCAGCTTCACTTGTGAGAGCAAAGTGTGTGTAATAATGAAATGGATTGATCTACTTTTATATCCTTTGAGTCACCTGTAAGTGGACCAAAACTCGAAAGAACAAAATATTATTATTTTATTCTTTTCTCACTTTGACTTTTACCTTTAGTGGTACTAAAGGTCTTTTTGCGCTTTCACTTTGACACCTTAGAGGTACTAAGGGTTCTTATGTAATTTTGACTTTTGCTTTAGCCTTTTTCAAGTGCCCTGTGGTCAATACAAGTGGTCAAGGTGGTGTTTTATCCCCACTCAAAGTACATCATCATAAACAAAGAGAATTACTAATGCTTTTATCTCACACTTTGTGTGACACCAAGATCGGATACTAAGGTGTCTTAACCAAGGGTAGCTAAGTCTTGGAGAAGATCACAAAGCCCACTGATCGTGGGTCAGAGTGCCACAGATGCCTAGACCCGGTCTAGGGCTTATAATGTCTTCCTGGTAACAGACCAGGTGCCTCAGCCATAGGTTGCATAATTTGACACTAGGTCAAATACTTGGTAATAGACCAAGCGCCTCCATTCTTCCGGAGAATGGCCCTCAGCCCTCCCTAGTCCCAGACTAGGTAAATTCTTGGTAACTGACTAGGTGCCTCCATTCAAAAGAATGTCCACTTAGCTCTAGGCTGAGTCCCCCAGAGGTAGACTGGTTCCACATCCTGGTCCCGGACCAGATGTCACCATTCAACAGAATGTTCACTCAACTCAACGTTGAGTCCCCCAGTGCAAAACTGGTTCCATATCATGGTCCCGAATCGGATATCCCTATTCGATAGAATGGTTACTAAACTTTAGGTTGACTCCACACCCTGGTCCCGCACCAGGTGTCTCCATTCTCGTAAGAGAATGGCTCTCGATGCTGCTCAGAAAAATCAACATATGTGACTTTCAGGGATTAGCTACCTGTGGTTAAGACACCTAGTACCCGATCTTGGTGGCACAAAGAGTTCAAGTTAAAAGATTTAGTAATTCTCCCTATCTATGATGATGTACCTTGAGTGGGCAGGAAAGACCATGAAGACCACTTGTCTTGACCACACAACACTTGAACGATGAAGCGAATAATTATTCGCTTCACACAATCAATATTACCAGAACACTTGGAATATTTGATAAGCCATTAATAGGACAAATATATGTTGATAATTGGATAGATAAGAGATGATTACAATGGTTGATAACCCGCCTATTAAATAAGGCTTGGAAATTGTCAATGAAATGTCATGCCCGCCTATTAAATAAGGCTTGGAAATTGTCAATGAAATGTCATGCCCTTTCATCTTTACGTACAATTAATTATGTTTATTATTAATTATTCAACTATTTAATTACTATCTTTATTTACGTTCGTTACATTGGCACTCTCTTAGAAAGGCTTTGTCCTCAAAGCCTTCATAATGTTTCTGCCTCATTTTTTGTGGTGTCGTAGCTGATGAAACATGTCAATATGAACTGCTAAGAGTTGATTATAACTTCCGATATGTGGATGAATCAATCCATCCTAAATTGATTTGTTGTGGATTGTTGGCATTCCGTACTGATCTATCGGTAGGAGCTTTGATCACATTGGTACCATTAGCTTTTGACAATTCCCACTTTTTAGGATATCGGTTTTTATGGTTGGGGTGTTGATAGGGAATTTTTACAATGTCATTTTCTTTTACAAGTGTCTTCTTTTGAGCATTGATTTGAGCTGAAAGTTGTATTTTCGTCCCTTGATGTTTTAAGGTTTCGTTCTGTATCTTTTCCAACTTGTTTTCTAACTGCATGTTATCATTTTGAAACTTCTTAATCAATTCTACTTTCGATTTTCTGTCATCTTCAGACTTCTTAAGTTGTTCCTTAAGTTCTTCATTATGACTTCTGATGCAGCTATGACTTTTGATGAAGTTTTCCTTCAATGTCTTCCGTAGATTGTTCTGTTTTTCGACTATTTTTCAACTTCTTAATTTTTGTGACTAGTGTTTTGTTATGATTTCTTAATCTAAAAATTTCTTCAGAATTGTTGGATACTGTTTTATTACTTTTTGTGATCTCCAGCTTGTGTTCCTTTTTAGAGGTCGCTATTTTGTTGTTGAAGAACTTTTATCTGTTGTCGATACTGGTCAATCACTGATTCTTGATCTCCTAATTTCTGTCGTATGTGCGTCAGTTCTCCATCTTTGTCGTTAACGATTTTGTTCAAGTGCATTATTTATGCTTCGTAATCACTTATTTCATTCTTTATATCTTGATTTTTTTAGTCTCTGATTGAAATCACTTACGTATTTAATTTCTCAATTTGGGCAGACAAATTTTCTATATGATTTTTCTGATCGGAAATTTTTTGTTCTTTGAGCTCTTTTTGTATCTTATGTAATTTAATCATTACTTCCGATTTCGTATTCATGTCTCGTAATTCTTCATTGTCTCTTCGATAACGCTTTAACTTGTCTTCTAATTTCTCTATTTGTAGTCGCAAACCAACTTCCATGGTCTCTAACTTTTTTAATGATAGATGGCTATCGATTTCTTGACCAGTCTTCCTTGGATTTTGTTTCTTCGACGATATATAGACTTGACTTCTTGTCTTCTTTTCTTTCGCTTCTTCGATGATAGAAGATCTTCCTTTTCTTTTTTTGATAGTGTCCTTTTTTTTTAATAATATTAATTAATTAATTAATATTATTATTGTTTTTTTTATATAAACTATATAATATTTGTATATATATATATTTTTAATGTTTTAAAAATAAATATTATAATATAATAATAATATTTTATTATTATATATAATATTTGACTTGTTAAAATTTGTTTTTTGTTTTGTTTTGCTTTACTCTTGTAATTAAATAATTGTACTTAATACAATTATTAAGTAATTATAATAATAATAATATTAATATTTTTTTTTTTTTTGAAGGTTGATAAATACTTCTTGTAGATTGGGTGGTCGGGAGGAATGATTGTTACCTCCCCCACCTAAGTTCAAATCTCACTTGCTTCTTAGTAGCAATTATTATGTACTTTTAGATTTTTTTTCCCTTAAGTTTTGTAAAATTCTAGTAGATTGGTTGGTTGGGAGGAATGAGTGTTACCTTCCCCACCTAAGTTCAAATCTCACTTGCTTCTTAGTAATATTTATTATACACTTTTATATTCAAACCCAAATCCACTTTAAGAAACCAGATGTGGTTTCACTTTTACCCTCTTTTTTTTTTCTTTTTTCTTTTATCTTTTCTTTTTTAACTTTTTTTTTCTTTCCCTTTTTTTGTTTTTTGTTTTGTTTTTCGTGGTTCTTTTAGTTTTTTTTTCACTTTTTTTTTTAACTCTCTTTCCTTTCTATTTTATCTTCTGACTTTCTTTTCTTTTTTACTTGGTCAAAGACCATAAATTTAGGGACTTCCTAGGATTATGATTAAAAATCACGATATGGTCAAAGGCCTAGATCACAAACTAGCTTTCATACCAAATGAAGTGAATAATTATTTGCTTCACACAATCAATATTACCAGAACACCTGGAATATCAATAAGCCATTAATAAGACAAATATATGTTGATAATTGGATAGATAAGAGATGATTACAATGGTTGATAACCCGCCTATTAAATAAGGCTTGGGAATTGTGAATGAAAGGTCATGCCCTTTCATCTTTACGTACAATTAATTATGTTTATTATTAATTATTTAACTATTTAATTATTATCTTTATTTACGTTCGTTACAAACGACCTACTTGCCCTAAGCCTTGGTCCATGAGTAAGACCAAGAGGCCAAAGTCAAAATACAAGACGATCTATTGTACCACAAGAAGTCAAAGTAAAAATACAAGGCGGCCTATGGTACCACAAAAGGTTAAAGTCAAAGGTTAAACATGAAAAAGATTAAAACCCTATTATTCAATTCCTATTTATGGGGGACCACTTCAAGTGCTTGAAAGATTGTAAATGAAGTTCACTTGCAAAACATTTTCACACACACTTCATCGTCATCATCTTGACTGCTCCATTCAAGACTGAGAGAGACTATTCGTTGTTTTCTAAAGGTGTGTGGCTAGGTTTATGTCTTATGCGCTAGCATGGCGGCTTAGCTAGCTAGGGCATCCTCTTACAATACACCCACGAGCTAGGGTTTCTCCATAACCTACACGGTTAGCAATAACAACAACAACAAAGACCTAGGGAAGCCCTCTCCTCCATTTGGGCAACCCGGAACTGTTCACAGGAAATTCGGGCAGCCTATCTCTGCTCACGGGAAGCACCATAGAGACTTCGGGAAGCCCTAAACTGCTCACGGGTAGTGACAAGAAATTCGACCATCCCCCATATGCTCACGGGCAGCACCATAGATACCTTGGGCAACCCTAAACTGTTTACGGGAAGCCACAGGAAAGTTTGGGCAACAACAAAAGGATACAAGCAGGTCGGGCAACAAAGAAAAACAGGCTCTGGCAGCAGCAGACTAGTTCTAGGTGGCAGGGGAGAAGTATCATGCAGTTGAGAGAAAATTCGGGCAGCAGGGAAAACCTTGGGCAACAGAAGAATTATTCCGGGCAGCTGGTCTTCATCCTCCATGTGGCAGGTTTTGGTCAAGTTTGCTAGGGTTTGAAAATGTTGTTCAAGCCTGTTAGGGTTTGACAAATTTGTGAAAACATTCATCTCAGAATTCGGAGATAATTTTTTATTACTGCTACAAACTCAGTCATCTCATTTAACGGATGAATTACTAATGCTTTTGGGGTTTTTGTCCTTTAAAGGTTTCCCTGTGAAAACATCTGGTGTTCATTTGTGTTGATGCTTGATTATCTACTGCACTTATCTTGTTGTTATCTATCTTCTAGTTTGCAAAATTTAAAGAATATATGCACATGCTAAAATTCAACACAATCTAGTGACTCAAGTGATCTTTAAGTTAGGCAAAACATCACATAGACATGTCAAATGTGCACATAAAATTTTAGTAAAGTTTTAGCCATTGTTTTAAAACTTAGAATCGGTTGAGGGTCGACTCGGACACAGAGTCAAGCTCATAATCAACAATGACTCGGACGATTTGAATTTAACGCTTGGTTTACTAAAAAATACATAAAATACTTAAAGTTGAAAGTAAAACAATATTTTAAAGATTATAATCCATGATTTAAAAACATTAGAGAGAAAATATCCAAAATATGCTCATTTATATACCATATAAGGGTGAATATATCGAAATGGAACGAAGTGTACTGTGCAATACATATCTAGAACAAAATACATAATCTTTGAGGCCTAAATGGCTTGTAGAGTCCAAAAATAACATGCTACAATGCTACTACATGATACTTCATACATCAATGATCATACATCATACATGTCATTGATCAACATGATCAATCATTAAACTCATGACCACTGCTAGAACTATAAGTAGAACTAGAATCAGGGATTCAAGACTAGCAATGGAATCATGATCTGGCTCAAGCCTGGATTCCTCAAGGTCATCTACAACTACAATAGTACTATAGTAGTACTAGATTAAGGCCTATAAGCACGAGGTTAGGGTTCATCTTATATCTTTAGGGTTAGGGTTAGATTCTAAGTTGTATGAAATGGGGAAATAGGGATGTGTTGGAAACGTGACCCCCAAAATTTTGGAAATGGGGAAATGCGATATATATATATATATATATATGAGCAAGGACATTTAAAAAATTGAATGTGTAACATAAATTATAATTCATGCATGTCGGCGAATCATTGTTTATACTGGAATCCTATTCATCAACAACACCCTATGCTTGTCTCCTCTAAGCTCTAGCCCTTGCCTCCATTTTGAGTCTCAAAGTTGATCCTCCAAGGACATTAGTCAACGATTCAATACCCTACAATTTTGATGAAAGTTCCTAATCAAATCATTAAAATAAGGTAGAAAAAGCTTCGCATGCTTAATACGTGATTTTGCTTGAGTGAAGAGTACTTTCTTATTAAGATCATGACAGACGAGTTCATCAGTCAACACCATCAACATCAAGCTATATAGAGGGGTTGATATGCTTGATAAATGCTAATCCCATACCCTCATATATGATAGAATTTGGTGGAAACTTTGCAATCATGTAATTTTGTAACAATAGCAGCAATTGATTATTATCCGTATTGACGTGGATGATAACTACCGAATACAGACACACCGCGACAAGAAAATCACACTACAACCATTGAGCTGCTTCTTCATACTTAACGTGGGCCAATTCATCTTTAGAGGTTCTGAGGCAACATAATAACTCTGTGGAAATTCTGGCTATTAATCAAATCAAGTTCCTGAAAATATTCGATTGGTCAATTTGGTCGATGCATCTATAGTTGGCATCCAATTGTTATTAACTATATCGACAAGATACCAAATATTAATCGGCAACAAATTCAAAGGTCACAACCACCAGTCAACACACATCCATTTCATTTATTATAGATTAAAGGTTAAAACAAATTATTAACATGTCCACCAAGGAAGAAAATAAAGGGCGATAAACAAGTATGTTGAAAACCATTTTATAAAAAAAGGATCAAGTTATAGAAAAGGAGAATAAAAATAAAAAATAAAAAAGTAAAGGAATCGAAGATAGAAAGTGACATTTGAGAGGTTTAAAGTATATATATATATATATTCCTTTATCATATCATTTATAAAATTTGGAGTAAAGTTTAGAGAGCCTATAAGTTATAATTTTGAAGTTAAAAAGGATACAAAGAATTTTAAAGGATATTTAAATATTAAAAGTGAAAGTTTCATTATAACGGTGTGAAAGAAAAGTGGTACAAGGGAAAGTGAAAAATTTAAGGCATATAAAGAAGTATAGGTATATTAAAAAAAAAACTACCCTCATTATTATTTAATAATTGTATTTATTATAATTATTAGTTATAAAAAAATTAAAAAACTAAAGCACTGGGATATATAAGACAAAAGTTGTAACCAAGGCATCTTAGAAGGAAGATTAGCCAAAATTGTGATGACAAAAGAAATGAAGTCCTAGGATGAAAAACAATGAAGATTTCCAAGCACATTAAAAACTTATGCTTCAGTGTTATTCCAAATAAAAGGAACAATTAGAGGGAAAGACATTGCTGTTTCTATTGCTCTCTTTGAATGCAATAATTATATTAGTGATGAATTTGCTAATGAGTTAGCGATACCGGAGTCAAATATAGGTGAAAGGTTAGACTTTTGGAATAACAAAGAATATGCAATAAGCAATTTGCAATTGAACATTGGAGATTATACTGGCGTCTCACAATTTATAGTTAGATCCCTGTGGAGTAGTGATGGTGACCTAATTTTGGGATTACCGTGACTAGAAACATTGGGGACTTTTATCTTAAATGCTGAAAATAACTTTCTTATATTTCCCTACAAAAAAAGAAAATCACATTACAGGACATTAACGTGAAGTTAGAATCAAAAGTCGCGTCATCTGAAGACTATAGAGAAATATCAAGGGTGATGTCGTAGGGAAATGAGAAATCAATATAGATGATACAAAAGGATTTCGACAAGGTTATTGCAGGTAAAGAAGAGATCTCTCGTTTAAGAGATCATAATAAAAAATTACTTCTGCAAATCAAGAAGAAAAACGTTAAAGTTCAATGCAATTAAAAGTTAGAAGAGGAGAATTGAGATCTTCAAAAATAATTATCAGGCAAGAGCGAAGAAAGTTGTTCCTTAAAAAAGGTTAATCAAGAACTGCTAGAGAAATTAAGAAGCTTAAAAGAAAGAGAGCACAAAAATTAAGACAATCAATATGACATCGTCAAGTCAAACTATAAGGAATAACTCTTACACTTAAGGAAACTTAAGTAGGATATGCTTATACAAGTTAAGATGCTAAAGCAAGAGAATAAATCTTTACAAGAAAATCTAGGTTGCAAGGGATCAATTATTGACAAGGAAAGGATGGTTGATGCAATGGAGAAGTCATCAAAGGCTCAAATTCAAACATCAGAAAAGGGAAGCAATACAAAGCTTATCAATGCTCAAATTCAGAAGAACAATCGTATTGTCACATTGCTACAAGCATCAACAGAAAATGATTCTGAAAAGCAATCACAAAAATTGTTAATAGCACCAAAAATTGAAGTTGCTAAAAACACTTAACAAGCAACTCGAGTACCGTATCGCATTGAAATCACAAGAGTCGTTATGATTGATGACAAGGACAAGAAGAAAATTGCCAGTATTATTCCTACAAAGAGCAAAGACCACAACAACAACTCCAGACAATCGACCAACAGACAATTCCATTAAAGGTAAATCTTGGATGGACAACTTCACAAATGACGCACCATTTCCACACAATCTTTAAAATAACGTATCTTCTGATTTCGTCAAGTGTCGCAACTACCAACACACAATGCCACGAGAAAGTGTTACGAGCAAGAACAAGGGATAAAGTCTTTCGTCATTATGCTTTGAGGACAAAGCAATTCTAAGGGAGAGGCAATGTAATGAACAAAATAGATAATAAACAAACACTAATAAATATTAATAATTGAATAAACTAATACTTAATGAAGAGACACCTTGATGAAAGGTTATGCCTCTTTACGAAAGGGCACCCAACATGGGTATTTATACAAGCAACATTCTCATTGTAATATCATCTCTTATTTTATCAATCATATATTTTATTATTCATGGATTATTGTAATTTGGCTTATTTGTGCTGGTTATTTCCTTCATAAACGATTTTGTCGTTTCACAATGCTTTTAATGTGTAGGTTGGCATCTGAATAATTCCAGCAGAATACGTATTCACCCAAGTAATTGTCAATCTTAAAGTAGCATGCCTTGGGTGGTTGCTTTAAGCCATATAGAGCCTTCTTTAATCTGCAAACAAAATGATCCTTCCCTGAAACCCCTATGGTTGCTACATATAGACCTCTTCCTTGAAATCTCCTTTGAGGAAGGTGCTCTTCACATCCATTGGATGGACCTTCCAATCACATTGTGCTGACATGGCTAGAACTAGTCAGATGGTGCTCATCTTTGCTGTAGGAGAAAAGGTCTCATAATCAATGCCTTCTGGTTGACAGAACCCTTTTGCTACCAACCATGCCTTGCACTTGTTAAGCGTGCCATTTGCCTTGTACTTGACATTGTACACCCATTTGCAACCAATGGGTTTCTTCCATGGTGGAAGTGTTGTGAGATCCCAAGTATGATTTTTCATCAAATTTTCATGTTTAGTTCTTATGGCCTTCTCCCATTTACGTCTCTCTTTTGCTTCTTCCAGCACTCCTGTCCTATATTCTTTTTGAACATTGTCCATAAGGGAAAAGTCAACTGTGTTACGTTTTTGTTTGCTCTTATCTCTTGTTGATCGCCCCTCGATTATTTTTGCTGCTTGGGGATCTTTAATGGTGTTATGCCACCACTTGGATCGTTGCTTGGGAACCTCCTCATCTAAGTTAGTGTCATCTTTATAACTTGCTTTACTTGTACTTATGTCACCCGGATGTTGATAAGTATTACGGGCTATCTGCATTAGAAATTATTGGCCTGGGTCTAGGGGACTCCTCAGAATGTCCCCCCCCTTTCATGTGGAGCTACCTGAAGCTTAACACTCGAATCCTAAGCGATGAGGGGTGACTGTGCGTTAATTTTGAACTCTGAAGAAAATTGGAAAGGTCCAACTTCTTCATCAAGTACAACATATCTTTACTAAATCCTAACTAATTGGTTTCCATATCAATCAACCTGTAAGCTTTATGATTGTCGTTGTACTTTGCAAGCATTGGTTTCTTATTCTTAGCTTTTAACTTGGTTCACTTCCCATTTGGTATCCAAGCACACACTATAGATCCGAAAACCTTAAGATTACTGAGTTTGGGCTTCCCTCTGGGATCTTCAGCTTCACTGCCATCGTTGATCTATTCAATAGGTATACTGCTATGACCATTGCCTCAGCACAAAACCTTTTGGGAATAGACCTGTTTTGCATCATACAACTAGCCATCTATGTGATTGTGCGGTTTTATTTCTCAGCTACTCCATTTCATTTTGGAGTGTAAGGTGAGTGTACTGTCTTTTCTTTGATCCTTTGTCTAACACAAAAACATTTTAATTCTTTAGAGAAGAATTCTCCACCATTATTAGACCTAAGAGTGGTTATATGACAATCGAACTCTTTTTCTACTAATGATTGAAAATTTTGGACTTCATTAAAGACAAAATTTAATTTCAAAAATTACATCCACATCTTTCTACTATAGTCATCTATGAATAGAAGGAAATGCCCAACATTAGTGATTGATGTGTTCATTAGTCCACAAGTGTATGCATGAACCAACTACATTGCTTTGGTTGCTCTCCAAGCTTGCCCTTCTTTAAACGACATTTTGTGTTGCTTCCTTTCTTGGCAAGCTTTGCAGAGTCCAGACATGTTGAATCTTTTGTTGGATGTTAGGAATTCCATCTACTAGATTCAATTGAACTAGCTGAGAGAGGTAAGTAAGGTTGAGGTTTGCATACCACTGATGCCAAAGTGCGTTGATATCTGATACAGTTTTGGATGCTAATGCATACTTCTTGACTCGTTGAATGTCGACTAATCTGAATAGTCCATGATCCTCCACACCATGAGCAATGGTCTTCTGAGTCTCCTTGTCAACTATATAGCATTTATGATCTCTAATGTTGATAGCAAGCTGGAGATAGTGTCTAATAGTCCGACTAATTGATCGCAGATTAAGTTGCATACATGGCACATAGCACACATTAAGGAAAATAAGCGTGTTGCCTCCAAAAGAGATTTGCACATTTCCCTTGCCAACAATCGTGTACTCTTTACCACTATTGAAAATCATTGGATCTTAGAGGCACTAGGAGTGTTCTCCGTGAGGTAGTCCTATTTGTTGGTGAAATGACAAGATTCACCTAAGTCGATGTACCAAGCAAATGACATGCTGTTATTTGTTCGCTACTAGGCCATGAATGCATAAAAGGTTGACTCCTCCTTTGTATGTTCTGCAACATGAGCCTTTTGCTGAGGCACTCCTTGGTTGGCTTTCTATTCAACCAACCTCTTTTTGTAGAATTTATTCATATGGCCTTCCTTGACATAGTAGTGATAAGTGATGTTCTTCTGACTCTTTGTCTCGTCTTCTCAACTACCCTGACCTTTCTTCTTTGCCCATTTACCTGTGCTTGAAATTGGTGGCAAAGGCTTGTTTTGAACTGTCTATCTCACTGCTGCTATTGCACTGTTTCTTCCATCTATCCTGCTATAAGTAGTTATTGTAAAGCTCATCAAAATTTAGGTCGACACTCTTAGAGGTGATGTTCAAGGTCTCAATGAAGTCCTCATAAGCACATGTAAAGATCTTTAATGTTATTACTGTTAAGTTTTTCATATGCTAGACTAGATTCAATAGTATTCAATTCAAAATCACGATAGCATATCAAGAATCACTGATAGAAACACAATCACAAGATAGACACAACATTTATGCTTGGAAACCCTTAAGGGCAAGAAAACCCAGCAAAAACTTCCTCTGTATAAGATGTGTAAAAGACAACCTCGAAAACAGTTGTTCTCCTCCTTTTGTTCAGTCTCTCTCTCTCTCCTATGCGCTACACAAGTGAGTGAGTCTGTGTTCAAATAAGAACCACAACTCTTCTATTTATACTAATTGTCAATTGACTTTTTGCTCTAGACAAGTCGGCCCCAATAAACTATCTGGGCCGCCTTTACCTAGGAATACTTAAAACAGTATATTATATTATTAATTGGGGTACTAAAGAACTGACACAAGAGGAGGCTTTACCTGATGACTCTATGATGACCAAATACAATAGTAACACCTTGTCGGAGGAATAATAACATCTCCCTAGGGTTACATTAGTAAAATACATTTAGAATATCCTTTGAAGTTACAATATTTCAACACTCCCCCTTAACGAGAAGGTTATTCTATTGACGACATCATCATAGACTATAGGAGAACAGAGAGACAATTACAACAGTACATTGAGGAGATACATCTATACGTCATAGGAAGTTATTCACAATTAGTAACTCGGAACATTTACTCTTCTTCTTCTGCATCACATGATCACTTGATCCGTTCTTTGCAGCAACGCATCGACCTTTCGATCCTTTGCAGGAGCACTTCAATCTTCACGATCCTTTGTAGCAGCACTTGATCTTCTCGATCCTTTGCAGCAGCACTTCGATCCTTTTGATCCTTTGCAGCAACAATTCGATCCTTTCGATCCTTTGCAGCATCACTTCGATCTTCTCTATCCTTTTGCCACCACGCTACCTGCAATACACATGATCTATTTGCGGGATGATCAATCCCTATCACTTTAGGACATAAGTCTAAGGACGATGCAGTCCTCCATCAGCATGATCCATGAAATCGATCAGCTGAATCGTCTACAACTAAATGTAGATCTCGACCACACCTAGTGTCGGTCCGTAGCCCATCCATACCACACAGGTTAGGACCACTCACAAGTGAGTGTTATACTACGCCGTCCGTGAGGACTCATCATAGAGAATCCATACCACACAGGTTAGGACCACTCCCAAGCGAGTGTTACTATATTGAATCTACATATGAATGTAGCTATACTCTCCACATTAGAGTATCATCTGCAGAGCAGATCTCAACTGCATACACAATGTCAGTCTTGGTGTCCGTGAGGACTCGTCATAGAGAATCCATACCACACAGGTTAGGACCACTCCCAAGCGAGTGTTAACTCTAAGGAATCTACATATGAATGTAGCTATACTCTCCACATAAGAGTATCATTTGTAGAGCAGATCTCGACTGCATACACAATGTCAGTCCTAGTGTCTGTGAGGATTCATTATAGAGAATCCATACCAGACAGGTTAGGACCACTCCCAAGCGAGTGTTAACTCTATGGAATCTACATATGAATGTAGCTATACTCTCCACATAAGATTATCATTTGCAGAGCAGATCTTGACTGCATACACAATGTCAGTCCTGGTGTCCGTGAGGACTCATCATAGAGAATCCATACCACACAGGTTAGGACCACTCCCAAGCGAGTGTTAACTCTATGGAATCTACATATGAATGTAGCTATACTCTCCACATGAGAGTATCATCTACATAGCAGATCTCGTCTCTGACTTGATCTTCCTTTTTCGAAGATGGTCCATCATTTGTATTCCCATCACTTCTCCTCCTTGCAAGGAAAGTCCTTCCGAACTACACCAAGCTTGTCGCGAAAATACTCGAACTTCATTCGAGAGAGAGGCTTGGTCAGTATATCAACAACATACTCATCGGTACCCACATACTGGAGCTTGATGGCTCCCTTTTGTACCATATCCCTTATATAGAAATATCAGATTTCTATATGCTTTGATTTGTCGTGTAACACCAGATTTTATGTCATCTTTATACAACTCTGGTTGTCACAGAAAATTATTGTAGTGTCCACCTCCATGTCAAATATTCCTGACATCAGCTTTCGAAGCCATATCGCTTCACAACAAGCGGAGCAAGCTGCAATATACTCTGCTTCAGCTGTGCTGAGAGAAACACTAGACTGTTTTCTACTAAGCCATGAGATCATGGCGGATCCTAGACAATAACATCCACCTGATGTGCTTTTTCTATCTGCGCCACTTCCTGCCCAATCTGAATCCGTATATCCATGCAAATTGTAGTCATGATCTCTTCCATAGTACAGTCCCAAATCAATGGTACCTTTTAGGTACCTCATCACATGCTTTGCAGCTATTAAGTGAACCCGTTTAGGTTTAACTAGATACTGACTCAAGGTGTTCACAACAAAGCATATATCTGGCCTTGTGTTCGTCAGATACATCAATGACCCATGTCTACTAGCTCGGATGTGTCATCAGACAACAACTTTAAGTTGGTGTCCATGGGTGTGGCCATGACTCTACAATCCAACATATCAAATCTTTTCAAGATTTCTACTGCATACTTTCCCTGATTCAGAAAGATTCCTTCTGGGCTCTGCCACAGTCCTAACCCTAGGAAATAATGCATTAATCCAAGATCTTTCATCTCGAATTCTTCAGCTAGTTTCTTCTTGCAATCCTTGATTTGTTTCTCATTTCCAATCAGAAATAAATCGTCCATATACAGTAATTAGTATGACTGGTTCATCATCCATAATCTTCATATAAAGATTAGGATCAGCTTTACTCTTGGTAAAGCCCATGTTTGTCAAGAAGCTATCTATTCTGCCATACCAAGCTCTGGGAGCTTGTTTTAGTCCATACATAGCCTTTTTCAACTTGCATACATGAGTTGCTCTGTCTTCGACTTCAAATCCCTGTGGCTGCTTGATTTAAATCTCTTCCTCAATCACACCATTAAGGAAGGTTGTCTTTACATCCATTTGGTGCAATCCCATTTCATCATGGAGGCAAGTGCCATGATAGTTCTGATGGAAGTGTACCTTGCTACTGGAGCAAATGTCTCTTCATAATCGATTCCTTCTTTCTGAGAGAATCCTCTAGCCACAAATCTTGCTTTGTACTTTTCAATACTTCCATCCACAGCATGTTTTATCTTGTAGATCCATTTCGAAAAAACCACACTCTTGTTTTCTTGTTTGGGAACTATATCCCAAACATCATTCTTCATGATCGACTGGTATTCCTCTGTCATTGCTTCAACCCATTCTTTCTTCTGTGCAACTTCCTCATAGCTGTTGGGTTCTTGGTCTACAAGATCACACATCACAGCTACATAACTGGAATATGGTTTTGATCTCTTGCTGGTTCTTGTGGAACCTTCTGGTGCTCCAAATCTTTCTGCTTCTTGTATGATTTCTCTTACCCAAGCAGGTTTTCTCTTTCGAGAGATATCCATAGTAGGGGGCTCCTAAGGGTCTAGCATGTCATGGTCTTCTGATGCTACTATTTCAGGAGTTGGTTCAGCTTCTGTCCTTCTGGGAGGTACATCTTCTTCAGGTATTTCTTCAAGTTGACACCTTCTAGATTTCTTTACATTCCTACTAATCTCGATATGATGGTATCCTGAAATGTATATCCTGAAGGCTTTGGAGACTTCACAGTATCCTACAAATATTCCCTTCTTACCAAAAGGATCCAATTTGGTTCTCTTCTCTTTCGGAATATGTACATATACTGGACAACCAAATATCTTTAGATGGCTTACTTCAGGTTTCTTTCCGATATACACTTCTTCAGGAGTCTTGAATTCAAGAGCATTGTGAGATAATCTATTTTGCACATATACGGCAGTTCTTGCAGCTTCAGCCCATAGGTGCATAGGGAGGTCTTGGTCATGAATCATGGTCTTCACTGCTTCCATGATAGTTCTATTCTTTCTTTCCGCAACACCATTTTGTTGGGGATTATAGGGAGTGGTTAGTTCCCTCTTGATTCCTGCCTCCTTACAGAATGCTTCAAATTCTTTTGAAGTGTATTCTCCACCATTATCTGATCTCAGTGTCTTGATTCTCTTTTTTGACTGGTTCTCTATCAAGGCTTTGAATTCCTTGAATTTCTCGAACACTTCACTTTTATTCTTCAAAAAAATGTATCCAAGTCATTCTTGAATAATCATCAATAAATGTGACATAGTATTCACATCCACTTAAGGAAATGGAGGGCATAGGACAACATACATCAGAATGGATTAGTTCCAACGTACCTTTAGTCTTTGTGTCACTTTTCGGAAAGGGATTCTTGATGTTCTTTCCCTGTGCACATCCCTTGCAGGTTCCCTCATGTTCGATCTTCAGATCTGGTAACCTTGTTACCACCTTGCTTACATAGGGCAATGCTTTGTAGTTGATGTGAGCAAGTCTCCTATGCCACAATTCACTTGAGTTGGTAGTCTCACGAACAAGGGTTGTCTTTGGATGTCCTTTGAGCTTGTACAGTCCTCCTCCTTCTTCTCCAATGACTACATCATCTTCAAGTATCTTATCCTTGGACCACATGAGTACTTGTCCATCTATAAAAGCAACTCTATATCCTTTCTTGTCTAGAGCTAAGATAGAGAGTAGGTTCTTTTTCAAACCTAGTACATACAGTACTTCCTTCATCTTCATGGAGGTCCCAGAGTCAAGCTTGTAGCTTGATTCACCAATACCTTTGATGGGATATTGATAGTCATCTCCCAATGATATTTTATGGGAAGAGTTCTTTTCTTCAATATTTGACAGAGTTGTCTTCTTTCCTGCCATGTGCTTAGATGCATCACTATCAATAAGCCATGTATCTTCTCCAGGTGTTACAGATCCAGAGAGTGCAAAGAATAACACATATTCCTCTACATCTTCTCCTCTAGTTTTCTTTCGAGGTCTCTCTTCATTCTCATCTTCAGCTAGATGAGCATGATGTCTTTTGTTGTTGTTGTTCTTTAGTGATGGACATTTTGTAGCAATATGTCCTAACTTATGATAGTTGTAGCATTGATAACTTGATTAATCCTTCTTCTTCTTTCTTCTCTGGAATTTCTTCTTTGAAGGGTCATGATTACTCTTCTTGAAGTTTGATTGATTTCTTTCCTTAGTATGGGTAGCTAGAGCCTGATCATCTTCTCTGAGAAGAGCTTCTCTATTGGCTACTCTAGCTTCTTCTTGTATGCAATCTTCCCATACTATGTCAAACATCATACTTTCTTTTCTGGCACACAGAGTTTGGATGAATGAGTCCCAAGGTCTAGTGAGGCAATTGAGAGCAGTCATAACCAATTGATCCTCATCAAGACTATCTCCAACAACACTTAGGTTCTCTTTGATCTGGGAGATCCTTGTGAAGTAGTCTTGAACATATATCCTTTGCTCATCTTGGTGCCCTTTAATTGAGTTCTTAGATTCATCTTTCTGTTGATGTTCTTTCCTTCATACATTCTGGAAAGTGCATCATACATTTGCTTAGGTGTCTTCTTGGATGACACTTGAGGGATCCTTAATGGAATCAACAATGATCCTCATTGCTTTGATTAGGTCTTGTTCATGCTTCTCTTTAGCTTCAGCTCCTTCAGGTTCTGCAATCTCATTCTTGATGTACTTCTCAAGACCATTTTCTTTCAGAATGAGGCCAATCCTATACTTTCAAGTTAGGAAGTTTTCTAGGCCTTCCAATTTGTCGTCAAGCTTAGTGCTTGGGGCCATCTTGACCAGTAAGTCACTCAAAAATGAAAATTGTCAAGATAGGAGTTTGACCTTACCAGTAGATGCGCTTGGAGGCGAGTTGGTTGGTCCAATTGCTTTTTGGAGATCCCTAATCTTCAGTCCTCAAATCCTACTTGCAAAGTTGCAACACTGCAGCTTTTTTGGTTCTATTTTGCTGCAGTTTTGCTGGTTCATTGCCAAACTAGGGTTTGTCTTTCTCAAAGATCTAGCCACCCAAAAACTTCGATCTAGGGCTCAATAGATGTGCTCTGGGAGGGCACAACTTTCTATGCAAGCAAATGTTCAATCCTTCAACTTTTGTAGAAACCCTATTTTCTTCCGGAGAGAGAGAGGGGGAATTTCACCTTGTGAAAGCTGGTCTAATTAGGTTAGCTCTGATACCATGTTAAGTTTTTCATATGCTACACTAGATTCAATAGTATTCAATTCAAAATCACAACAGCATATCGAGAATCACTGATAGAAACACAATCGCAAGATAGACACAACATTTATCCTGGGAAAACCTCAAGGGGAAGAAAACCCAACAAAAACTTCCTTTGTATAAGATGTATAAAAGACAACCCCGAAAACAACTGTTCTCCTCCTTCTGTTCAGTCTCTCTCTCTCTCCCATGCGCTACACAAGTGAGTGAGTTTGTGTTCAAATAAGAACCAAAACTCTTCTATTTATACTAATTGTCAATTGACTTTTTGCACTAGACAAGTCAGCCCCAATAAACTGTCGGGGCCGACTTTACCTAGGAATACTCAAAACAGTATATTATATTATCAATTGGGGTACTAAAGACCCGACACAAGAGGAGGCTTTACCTCATGACTCTATGATGACCAAATACAATAGTAACACCCCATCGGAGGAATAATAACATCTTCCTAGGGTTACATCAATAAAATACATTTAGAATATCCTTTGAAGTTACAATATATCAACAATTACCACTATATCTTCTTCTTCCATCTTGTTGTCAATGGCATCCAATTTTTCTTGGATATCCTTGACCTTGAGTAAGTGCTCCAGTAATGAGGCACTCTCATCCATCGTTATTGAGATTGGCATGTTCTTGAGTAAGATGTCTTGAACCTTGTCCTAACTTCCATGCAGATTTTTTAAATGTTTCCAAACTGCTGTGGAAGTCTTCCCTGTTTGGACCTTTGGAAGCATAACACCTATAACGAACAATTTAAGCAACATTTTTGGTTCTCTGTCTTTCTCATCAAACTTGTCTTGGTTTCTACCTGCAATTGTTGGGTGAATATCCTTATCTAGGACAATATCGGCCAAGTACTTAGAAATGGCCAACGTATGTTGCTTCCACATATTATAGTTTGTGCTAGAGAAGCTTTTGCTAGCTTCCAACATGATGTTGGTTAGAAAGGCCATAGATACAAGTCACAAATGCAGAAAAATATACCGAAACAACGTAAAATGCTGAAAAATACATATCAGAACCTATGGATATTGGCTCTAGACAACTATAGTAGCTACATATTGTGGATAAACATGCAGATTTGTGATAAATCTACTCACTAACAACCCAAAAACACATATTTTGACAAATCTGTTCAAATCAGCCCCATAAACCACAAATCTGCCCACCAACAACTGATAAACACACAGATCTTGACAGATCTTCTCTCAAACAACTAAAAAACAATTAGATTTGATACAAACCGGCATCAAAACAATTAATTTGTCCTGAGAAAAGCTAAATCAGCAACTAAAATGTCTAGATATTTAAATTTGGGCACCATTTCACGTAGGAACAAATCCATCTGCTCATAAACTGTTTGAATTGAAAAAAAAATGAGAAAATTCATTTATTGCATTTTCACAGAGGTCATTCAACGTAAAATTAATTTTTGGCTAATCCATACTATCAAATTTCTGAAGTACGGGATCCATACAGTGTATGGGTGAATTGCACTGTGCAGGTTGATTTGTATGAATCTCTGATTAGTATTGCTCAATCATATTGTGTAGGATGATTCGTATGAATTTCTGGCCTGTATGGCCATATAAATCATGTCTGGAAGCTGTACGACGGATCCGTACTTTGGCAGCTGTTGTACGATGGTTGGCTCGTGCGTTGTGGCTGTATGACTTCCCCTTTTTATTTTTGATTTCTTTTATGGAGCCTTGATCTGTTGGGTTCCACTATTAAATCTTTTTATGTTTCTTCAAACTAAAAAAGATTCAAAACAGTACCTGGTTTCATTGCAACCCTTTCGACTCTTTGATGTGCTACACCAATGGTGCCTCGATCCATCTTTGTCGGCAGCAGTCTGTCAGTTTTCATGTTCTCACGAAGTCCAGGGCTCTAGTTGATCTCTAATACCATATCACGAAAATCAAGCACATAGACATAAAGAAACTAGGACTAACTTGGAAGAGTTGTAGGTACTGTATCACAATATATGAGAAAGCAAATGCTTTCTTATAAAGGGTTACAATGAGGTTGAGTCAATCCATGTTATAAATGTGGGATAGGTTGAGATACACAATAAAGTGAAATTAAGCGTAAAAATATAAAGTAACATAAAGTAGAATGTGAATTTATTAATGCTCAAGTCTAATATTTGATTGACCATTATAAACTAAGTTTTACTATGACATAAAGCGCTATGGATTTTGGCTCTTCCCCTGGCAAGTCCCATGGTGTTGACTTTGTCATACCCATGGCTCTTGTATCCTTTAGGGGCACTGTTGATGGCTTGTACAATTTTATACCAATAGAGTGATCAAGGAACAATGAATGGTAAGCCACATGCATAGAGAAACTTGAGAAGTTTTGCATCCATGTCATTCCTACAACCTTGGTCAAAGAATATTGTTCTTTGCCTCGAATGCATAGGTGAGAATCCACTAGCATTGGGGGATGGGATTCGACCATTGAACATTCTATGTGAGCTTGATGTATCAGATTTAACCCTTGTATTTTGGATTTCTTTTGTGCGACCTCTTCGTCCTCCTTGTATTTGTATCTATCTTTTAGTGGCACATAGTAACAAATTTTGAATCCTATAGTCTTACCTTCATCCCATGGCTTAACCCCACATAGACGTTTTCTCACACAGTTTGTAGACTAACAAAAGATATTTCCAAAAGATTGAACACCTTGCGCAACAATTTACACAAACAGATCACATATCAGCACATCAGGTTTTTACGTGCTTAAAACCCTTCAAGAGGGAAACAGTCCATGGCCCCATCCAAATAGCTACTTGAGGCAATATATTATGCAAAAGTAAAAATGTTACATATGAGCTTTTCACAATCAATGATTGAGCAAATGACCCTCCATGCTCTTTAAACCAATCAGCTGTTTAGCCAACGATCAATAGCCGTTAAGATTGAGGTGAAGATGAACCGTTGGATCACTCTATATCTAGAACATATTGTGGCCATCTTATTACATAAATACAAATGCATACTAAAGAAATACACCTTACTCAAAAACACATTATACAAAGTTGATCTTAACTAACTCCTAGGTGTTTAAATGTCCTAACATCCCCCTTAAGAACAACCTGATATAGGATTGAAGGATTTACATAAGTGACACTATATAAGAAAGGGGGCATTAGAGCCTATCCATTCTTAATGACAAATTCTTGAACTCCTAACTAGCGTATAACTAGCGTATCTGCGTAGACACGTGATGTGGTGATTTGTCTTGCCTTGTATGTGATGTGATCGAACTTGCAACTAGCTAAGTGTGATCTTGCAACCATGGACTGTTTGACATGGATTATATCTTACGACCTCCTTCTACATGTAGTGTTCATGAGTTATTTTCCCTCAGTCATCAAAGGGACTTAAACACATGTGAAACAAGTCAAATAGGTTTAAGTGGATATTAATAAGATACTTTATAAATAGAAAGTGATTTTCAGACCGAGGGTTTGGGGGAGACCCAAGTGCTTTGCATATCCCTTTGATAGATGTTGTTCTTGACCCTCATGTTGATCACCCCTTTTGTTAGAATGACATGACCTAGAACATCCAAAGAGAAACTGGATGAAGGGAGATGCTCTATAGATGTGCCAATAGAATAGTCGATAGAAGTGGACTGAGAGAATTGGCCTTGTTTGTTAGTAGAAGGGCCTAGTGAGGAAAACCCATCAAAGGAGTAAAGAGTGAGATAGATCATAGGGGCATTCTAGCGCATTTAGTAGAAAATTCCCATAGGGCGGAAATCTTATGTAGATAAAATACAAGTTTGAAAATGTTCTCCAAGCATAGAGGATGTGCCCCAAAATATGCTTGGACAATGGCTTGTGGGATTGTTTGTTTTCAAAGGATCATATCTTGGAGCATGATAGAATAAATTCTCTCGACTTGAGACTAGTGTATTGAAGTCAAACCAGGTCCCCAAAACTCAATTGTGTAAAGAAGAATGGGATGTCTTGAAAATACAGTTGGAAGTATTGGTACTCTAGCATTGAGAGGAGGCATGTGCCTTATTGAGTCAATGCTGGGATGGAGGCCTCATAGTGAAGCTTGGGCTTGAGAATTAATCCCCAAATATGTGCAAGTACTGGTGATCTCAATCTTGCTTCGCCATAAAAAAAATGAAAGTCATTTAGAGATTTCTTGGAGGTATTAAAAATCATGAGCTTAATTTTGTTAAGGTGTACTAACATCTGTTTAGTATCACATACATTACAAAGGGCATCTAGTTTCTTTTGAAGGTCTTTGGGCATGGAGGTTAAGACAACCACATCATTGAAAAACAAGAGTATTGGAATTAGGACCTGGTGTAATATGTGACCATTATCAACATGAGTTTTCTCTTTGAGATATTCCGGGTGAACAATGTAGATCCCACTCTTGTGGTAACGACAATGAGGAATTCAAGAACACCAATGCCTCGTCTTTGGAGCCTGGAAAAGGAGAATCCTCGAAACCGAGTCAAAATCCTTTTGAAAGTTGACAAAACAATATAAGACTTGGAAGACTGTTGCTTGTCTTCGTCAATGGCAGTCCACACTTTGGTATCTGGTCCCAAACAGTACATTCCCTATGGCCTTGAGTTTGTTCATGAGTTAGAATTAGTGACATTGCTTAGAATTAGCGACATTGCCAATGCATGGACAAAAAACATCTTTGAAGGTTTTCTATTATATGGGTTGTGAAATTGTGGGTAAAATATAGATATTTTGAAGTCGTTAACTAGAAAATGAGTATGGTGTAATGGTGATGACAAGTATATTCTTAAAGAATTGCAACCTTGCATGCATGAAAAAGGTTGTTGAGCTATTTATAAGATATATTTGACATGAATCAAAATATCAGCGGTGTTGAATGTAGATAAAGATAAGATAGAATAATTTTATTATAATAATAATAATAATAATAATCTATTTTTAGGTCACCGCCAAGCGAGACACCAAATTGGTGTATGAGACCCCCTTGTTTGTGGGACAAGGGACCCCCTCTGCACAGCGATTTAACTGCTAAAGTCTACAGAGGTGTACATACACTACCCCCCTCTGGATTTGAACTCGTGACCTCCTAAGAGGAAACACATGCTCTTAACCATTAGGCCCACTCATGCTGTACTAGGTCAATGGGACTGTATGGTGCCATGGTAACAATACAAAGTGGGAGCATAAAAGTAGCTCCTATAAAAAGCTAAAAGTAGAAGTTGAATCTAACCCTGATTCCACAAATAGAGAGTCAATCCCAAAGAGAGATATATGAAGAGAGCTGGTCCAAAAAATGTATAAAGGGAGTGGATTAGAGAGTTGTGATACAAAAATGGTGAAATTGTTGTTGTCATGGGCACTGGAAGCATTGAAAGCATAGGGAGTATCTCTCCTACCATTCGAGATCGACTGAAAGAAGCTCAAATGAGTGCTCTGTTTGGAGGAAGAACTGGAAGATGAGCCAAAATGGGTAGTGCATCGCTGCCTAGAGGAGGGAGCCTATTGCTATATCCTGGATGAGGTTGTTACGATCGGGATGGGGTTGAGATTGGCCATGTCACTGGTTTTGGGAAGATGTTTAGGTGGACTGTTGTGTCCTAACCAAGCGGTCAAGGTCAATACCAACATTTGTTTGTCTCTTGGTGCCCCTAGAGGAAGGAAGCATCAGAAAGAAGGAAGTGATCCCTTTGAGTGGAGACTGGTCTCGATTGAGAATGTCCCTAGAGGGTGAAGGAGTGAAGCCAGAGGGCCTCTTGAAAGTATAAGGCCAAACATCTTTGATTGGGGTATCTGAAGAATCTAGTCAAAGTTTGAAGCTCAGCGGGAAGATGCCTTAAAAGACAATGAAATCGCCCACATATATGGCAGTAAATAGGACACTGAAAGATGAAGTGCTCCTTGGTCTCAACCTCTCAAAGGTCACATACATAGCAAATCTTGTCTAACTGGTCAAGTTGGTGATCTCTCTCTACCTGGAGACGATGAGAGCCTACTCTGAATTGGTCGAAAGGAATACAAAGTGCATGTTCCCAATTGCGAAATGTGTATGGGGATCTAACAATGAGGCCCTCCCTTAGATTCAAGAAGTGTGTAGCGTAGAAGGTCATCTTGGGACGTAAACCCCCTTAATGGTTGATCCAAGTAACCTTTGCAGATTGTCTATAAATTCATCTTTAGTGTTTCTGTTCAACTCCTTCTTGGTAGGTAAGAGGCGGTCATGTGTGTCCAAGGAATACATAAATGGAGGAAGCCGATCAATCACAATACAACCAGAGATGTTAAAAGATCCACAACACTCGCAAACCAACATCTAGAGCGTCTCGAAGGGCTAGCTGATGTGATGGCCTCTAAAGAGAGATAGGCCAAACATGGGTATCAGTCATGCCCCTCCATCGAGTTAGCGAAGCTCCAAAGGTGGGTGCAAGAGAGTGACAAGACTGAACACAACCTTAAGCCGAAAAGGTTGAGCACCAAACTCTGCAAGTACAATGGGCTGAGTTATTGTCTATTTGCATTTGATGATTCCACAGAGGAGGATCTACACTCTCCGTGCTGAGGCCCAATCACAATCTAGTGGGCATGGCCCCTGCACCTAAGAGCCATAGAGGACCATGGGTTAGATGAGAGTATCCATGAGAGAGTCTTGGACGAGATGCCCTGAAAATGGTGGCTAAAGCACTGTCTCACAAGAAGGGCTAGGGATATGTATCCTTTATTAACTCGGGGTTGAAGAGCATGTCGTAGATTGACACGAGGTCCTATGAATTGAACCCCAAATATGTGTAGGTGCTAGTGATCTCAATCTCTTCTCCTCTAAAGAAGAATTGGAGATCAGTGAGTAAACTCTTCGATCCGTTGAAGATCACTACTTTGGTTTTGTCCAAGTTGACCATCAACTGACGAAGATCACAAAAGAGGGCCAAGGCATCTTACTATCTTTGCAATCCCTTCGGAGATGAGGCCAAGAGAACCACGTCGTTAATGAAGAGCATAATAGAGATCAAGACCTGGTGGAGGAGGCACTCGCCGTCATCTTGAATGTGCTCTTGTAAGGAATCTAGCGCATCGATGTATATCAAATAAAGTGGGGGAAAGAAGACACCCCTGCTTAAGCCCAATGGTACCCTTGATGAAATTTGAGATGTCGTGGGCCGTGCGAAGACGACCAAAGACCGACTCATATAGTCTCATAATGGAAATTAGAAGGGCATCGGAAAGGTTAATGCCTCGGAGCCTTTGGGATAATGCCAAGCTAGGGACATAATCGAACACTTTTTGAAAGTCTACAAAGCAACAATAAACTTTCAAAGAGCGGTGACGTTCCTCCTTGATGATGGTTGGGAGCATAGGAATGTGATCAATGGTTTGGTGTGCTAGTTTGAAGCTCATTTGTCCTCTAGGTTTGAGCCGTCTCTTCTCAAGCTCCGTAGAAAGCTGCGTATGGAGGGTTGTAGCATATAGGTCGGGGAAAGTGTGTCCAACCATGTTTGTTCTGTAGTTATTAGGATGAGTATTAGCGATCGATTTATGGATCAAGTGAATAATATGATGTGACCATTTTTCTAGGAAGCCATTGTTAACCATGTGGTTGAATAGATCGACCATGTGACAATCAAGTGCTCACAGTCCTTGTTTGACGTGTTCAATCTGAAACCCTTCCTCATCCGTTGCTCTACTAGAAGTCATGGTCCAAATAACTTCCTGGACATCATGGGGAGAGTAAGAGGAAGGGGGGGGGGGGTAACTTGGATAAGGGGATTGCCTAGGATGTCATAGAGGGAAGAGGTGCGGGAGAACATGGCTTTTGGATCAAGATTTTGCGAGAGCTGGGAGTGGTAAGGGAAGATGAAACGCCATAAATGTTTGGGGAAATGAATAAGGGAAGTACTTAGCTCTCATCGCCTACAAGAAATTAAGAGGCTTTTTTGAGGCGAAGGAGACAACAGTAGGGAGCTTTGAGAGCTATTAGGAGGGATGACCATGGTTGAAGGTATGTTGAAGTTGGGTGTGGAGGCGCTTGCAGCCATCGTCATACGACTAGTTCATGGCATAGGACCCAGGCTTTTGGGAAGGGGTTGGTGTAACTAGTGGAGTGGGAGTAATTTTAAGGGCAACCTACCAGATGATAGAAGAAAGACATGTGTACTTACCGATGGCGGAGTCGAGGGAAGCAAATCAACACATGAAGGGGAACATCTGGTGGATTGTGGAAGTAAAGGTGTCAGGGTCTCCCTCAGCAAAGAGGATATTAGTCTGATGTGGACGGGTGGGCAAGGAGGCGTCAACGGTGGGAGGGTGTCAATCTAAAGGGAGATGAGAGGAGAGCATGATTGGCCAAAGGGATGGTGGTTATCGCGAAGTGAAGGGGAGAAGGTCCTGACTGGGAAAGACATAACAACTACACTTTGACCACAACCATAAAGCTGGCAAGTGAAAGAAAGGGAAGTCCGGAAAAAGGGGAGGCCATTAAGGATCATTAGCTTGTAGGATTCTCCATGCTATAGGAGGTGCTTGCTGTACACTGTAAGAGGTCCCAAAATATCAGTAGATGATCAGTGAAGTCCCACAGAAGCTAGATCGATCTCCTGAACACAGAACACGTCCTTGGAGTGGTCATAAAGTGACCTGAAGGGCTTTGGTGCAGGCATTGAAGTCCCCCAATAGGATGACCTCTCCCACTACAGAATGTTGAATGATTGTAGAGTATAGATCCAAATATGGGTTGTTGTCAGGCTCGCCATGGATAGCGAATTGAGACGAGGCTGGGGAAAAGAAACAAACTACTATAAAGATATCCTCGAGGAGAGAAGGTAATCTGCTAAGCCGTACCCACATAAGCCTGGAAAACTGATTCACCGTGACCACAAAAACTCTACCCCAAAGGGACTCTCGTACTAAGCATGCCACACCATTTGAACCTCGGGTTTCCTTACGACATGAAGAAAACCAGTGATAACCTGCAATATTCGGAAGTGGCCTGACTGGACTCTCGTGGGTCTTAGTATTAAAAAGGAGATCTGAAGAACCAAGAGCATCGTGTAGCATGTCCAGTGAAGACCAAAAGTACCCATTACGAGCAGAGTAGTTATAAATTTGCTAGTGATTTTAAATTTTTTCTGTTGAACGACAAGTAATAAAGTCCTTGAACAATAGGGTTTGAAGAGTGCAAATTTAAGGTCATTTATTTTTTGAGCTACTACACGAGCATTTACAAGGAGATATAGTTTAGATGTGTTGGGAGCCATGCCTTATTTGAGAAAGACTGCTGTCTTGAAATGAACTAAGAGGTTGTTTTCCTCGTTTATATTTTTCTTTCTCAACGAAAAATCATTGTTTCCCACATATATTGATTGTTTTCTTCATTTATATTTTTCTTTCTCAACTAGAGATTGTTGTTTCCCACATTCTTTTTTGCACCATGTTGATGTGGAAAACAGATTGTTATTAATCATCAAGAAGTTAAACATAAAATTAAGTTAATGTAATAGCATAAACGCTTTCAACATTTTCATGAAAAATGTTTTTTACATCTCAACCTTTAGTGTGAATATTTTAGAGCCTACCAATGAATGGTGTTTTCTTAAATTTTTCTTTTCCTTGCGATGTTTTCTCAAAAAGCACTGATGATTTTCCTCATTAATTCCAGTGCTTTGTCTTATATAAATGTGTATGCTATCGTGATGGTTTGTCCTCTGTACATGGTACAGGTTTCAAGACTAGCATCTGGAGGGATAGAGAGCTGCCAATCAGATTGTTCAGTCAGGTATTGTTATCATTTGTCTTTGCCAAATAGTGAGGCTGATTTTTTTGTCAGATTGTTCTGTATAGCTACTTAAGGTGTGTATGTACACAGGAACAAAGGAGCTAGCACAAATTATCCAGACCAGTTAAACTCTAGAGCTGGTCCAACAACACAAACTGTGTCTCTCATAAAGTCAGATTCCGAAAAAATGAAAAGCACACCGGCTGGAGAATATCTGACTGCTGCTTTACTGGATTTCAATCCTGATCAGTATGATAGTCCTGCAGCTATTGCTGATGGGGCAAACAAACTTTTAATGCTGGTAAATATTTGAAGATGTATAATCATCGGCCTTTCCCCATTTCTGTTATTAGTAATTACAAATGAGTTTAGCAATCTGTTTTTTTTGAAGCATGGAATAATTGCAAATATCTTGTATCCAAATTATTGATGTCTCGGTAACAGATTAAGAAATATTATTGGGAGAATGTATGTGCTTACTTGGAACTGCTATTCTAACAATGACTTAGTGGCATGATCTTTTGTCTGTCAATGGAGCTGAATGTCAGTTATACTATTTAAGACTAGTGAAGAATCATATTTAGTTTTTACATTCACTTACAAATGGTGTTGCCAATTTGATCTTATAAAAAAAATGTCGACTATTTGAATTTGAGATTTTCTTTTGATAGGTAGCTTGGTTTAACATGTTCTGAAAACATATCCATATTTGTCATGATTTTTAGATCATCTGGATATGTGCTTGTGTTATAGAACATCAACCAAGTACCTGTTATTGTCTAGGACATGGATTGATATTAAACACCCATCACAATTTGGGAGATTTTGAATTGGAAATGGAATATGTTTCTTTTGATTGTGGCTAGGGTCTAGGTAATGTGTATGACAAGTCTGAATAAGTTATAATCTATTTTTTTGTGCACTGGCTCCACCCTAGACTATGCAGCCAATGAGCTCATCATTACCAAATTGTTGCACTGAGACTGGTGAGGTGCTCTACAGCCCAGTATGTTTCACCAAGATTAGTGCGGTCCTCTACAACTCAGCATGGAGGGATGTTGTCACCTACATAAACTACATGACAATAAAACAAATAAAGATAAAATAATTTATTAATGTCCAACACATGACCTCAAAAGTAGGACAATGGGACTGTGTGGTACCATGATTTTGATACAAAGTGGCAGCGCCATGGCGGCTCCTATAAAGCTACTTTGTAGTATATGTTGGTTCAATTTGAAAATTTACACAAAAGCTAAAGAATTAAAACCAGAATAGATCCATCTTAAATTCAGATCTATCAAGCATCTAGTGGGATCAAATTTATTGTGGAATCAAATTTATTGTTGCCCCAAGATTAGTGAGGTGCTCTACAATCCAGTATATAGGAGATGCCATGCACGTAATGTACGTGACATTTTTTTTAAATAAAGCTATTCTGCAACAAATGTTGGCTAAATTTTAAATTTTACACAAAAGCTATGAAAATTGAAACCGGTATAGATCCATCTTAAGCCCAGACCTATCAAGCATCAAGAGGGATCAAACCATAATGAAGGAAGATCACACAAGAAATCATGATTAAGTCACCCCCTAGTGTCAGCGGGTAACATGGCACTTACTATCTTCTTCTATTGTATGGGCTAGGCCTTGCTCTACTTTATCATTTGAAGTGACAGGGTTCACCAAAATTCAACTTTGAGGTTTGAAGTTCGATGAACCTTAAAAAAATTGAAGTTCAATGAGGTTCACAGAACTTGATAGGTAAACCTCATTTTGAATCTATTTTGTGAATCTCAAGGCAAACTTGATGCATATTCAAACACTACATGAACTTCAGGGGTGAATTTCAATTTTATTATTTATTTATTTATTTATTTTATGTAGTTTTCAGGAAGTTTTAAAATTAATTGGGTTAAAAGCCATATGCAATCCAAGAAAAGAAGCAAATTTTAATCTACATGTTTGGAATACATTGTTTATATTTGCAGTAATTTGCAATTGTCCTTAAGTAGCGTGGCCAAAGATTCATCTAGTTCCTCTTTCCCATGGCTTATGCCTAATTTGAGTGTAGAAGAAAATGCTCTTGGCTCTGATGGTGACATTGGTGATGAGCATAGTGATGATAGAGTTCCACTTATTGATGAATATGATGATCACAATTCAAGTGCCTTTACTACTCCAAGTGCTCTTGATTATCCAGAGATTTATGATGTTACAAGCAGCCCATAAGAATAGAAATTCTGTCAATGTTTTAAATTTTGTGAAACAACTTCAAGGATTATAACTATTTGACCTTATGGATTTTCTTTTAAATTTTGAAGTTTGGAGACTTTGTTCTACTACATTTTGCAATTTTCGATTGCATAATGCATTATCTATTCAAATTTTGATCATGTTTTAAATTTTGTGCATTTTTCTTAGAGATTATAAGAATTTCACGTTATGGACACCGTTTCAAATTTTGAAGTTCGAAGAATATGTTCTACTTCTTTTTGCACTTTGCAATTGCATTGTATGTTTAAATTTTAATAACAACATTGATGATTTGATTTGATCATGATTAAGATACTCGTGAGTCATATATGTTAGTTGATGTTGGTTTCTAACTATTTTGTGTTATATTTCATATATATATATATTATATTGAAAAATGTATAAATGAACCTAATGGAGGAACTCATGCGAACCTTATTGGAATCAAATCAAACTTAATTATTGTTGACCCGAAGTCGAACTCGAAACTTGTGACTTAGCTATCATCGATGTTGTATTATGTTTTTGACCCGTCGTTATGTTGTATTTTGTGTTGTGCTTGTGATCTATGTTTCCTTTTTCATTGTGTTTGAATGATGAAATACATGAACATTGAATTCTATATTGTTTTGTAGATGCTTTTGGGATTTATTCCATCTTTCTAAGTATACATATAATATATATTTTTCTATAGTTTCTGTATTTCTTCTTGAGATTTTCAAGGATGTGTTTGTAAAACACGTACCTATTTCTAAAACTTTTCTTGTTTCCCTGTGTGCAATATAGCTTAGTATTTGACCTTGCGTTTGGCCTAATATACTACCATCAGATTCTTAACTTAATTTCCTACCTTTTTGGATAGGACTTCCTTCTTTGGGTTTGCTTCAACACTTTATAGGTTAGGATAGGAAGTCCTTGTTGCCTTTGTCATTTGTAAATTCTTTTCCCTATGAGCTATCAACTGGAACATTAGGCTGTTGGGAGATGAGCTATGGGGGGGCACCCCCTACTTCGCCTTACCCCCTCAGTGTTTTGCTCTTGAAGTACGCTCCTAGAGGGAGCGATCAGGAAGTGCCCTTAGGAGCACACTTCCTGTTCGCTCCCTTCTGTTAGTGATTTTTAGGAGTGTGCTCCCTCAACGCTCCCAGGAAAAAAAAACGCTCCCTCAATGTTGTCCCTTAACTCCCACTGGTTAGAGGCACTTCCTTTTTCTCTCTTGCTTGTGGGAAGTGGAACCAAGACAAGGTTCCAATCATTCTTCTATGCATGGCTAGGGTTTCTTTAGTGGATTAAAACACTAACTCCATTTTCTCTCTTTCTATTTCTCATTTGACTCATTTCATTCCTCTTTTCTAGGGTTTTGAGTGGGTTGTTTGCTAGTGTTAGTGATCATTTGTGAGAGCTTTGAAGGTAAGTTGAAGGCTGTTGTTTGTGAGAGATTGGAAGGGATATTGAAGGCTTCCATAGTTGCATTAATTTACTCTTGAAGAGCTAAACCATTCAAGAGATTGAATTGTACAATGTCATTCATGTCATTGTTGATAACAATGTTTTAAAAATTGGGTGACTTAGACTCGGACTCGGCGAGATGAATTAGCCTGTAAATTTGTTCAGGTGACTGGTTTGGTAGTGAACCAACCAATTTGGTGTCCAATTTGGTCGATTCAGTATTGAACTGTCAACTCGCCCAAGTCACGACCTGAATCGATCAAGTCAGTTTGCATTGGCGCGTGTGGGTGGACGGTGGTCGTTTTCGAGTTCCCTCCTCTGTAGTTCTTCCTTGGATCGACTGTGGTCGATTTCGAGCTCTCTCCTCTCCACCCCTAGAGCTCTTACCTATCCCTGTGATTGCAAACACATGGTACACCTGTGGTTCTCCTCTCATCTCTGCATAAGCTATTTGGCACATATGGACGATTCAACACGCATTTGTGGCGATTCGGCACACACTTGTCTGTGCGACGACAAAAATAGTGGTGATCAACAATTCGACACGCATCTGTGGTGAACGACGACACTTGGCAGAGAGGGAAGGGTGATTGATGACAGTCAGCAGAGAAGGAAGGTGATTTACGTATTTCAAAATATATGTTAACTTTTCATATGTTATAAACCTTGTTTAAACTTTTATGTTATAAATTATAACATATTATTGATTAAATGTTATTTATATATATTTTAAATATTAGTTATTTTTAATATATTTAATAATCTGNTTATATATATATATATATATATATATATATATATATATTAAATATTAGTTACTTTTAATTGCACATTACACTTTGACCTTGTGCCATTTTGATATATTCACCCTTATATGGTATATGCCTGTAATATCCCAAACTGGTATTTTTCTTTTTGTGTGTATTGTAGATGGCTAATAGGTTTATGCCTCAATTAAATAGGAAAGAAAACCCCGATCTTTGCCTGCATGCAATTGCATGTATATCTGTGCCCTAGAAAATATTGAGATGCTATAAAATAGGAGAAGTCAATGCATGTACATACTAGTATATAGATCTGCTGATGGTGAAGAGGATGGTCCCTGCATGTAAGGATTCTGACAGAGGAATAGGGAGATAAACCAAATCGTCCTCCACAGGTGAATGCGCCCTCCTCTCAAGCTGTAGATGCTCCGAAATAATTAATAAGCCACTGTTGAAGGCCCAGATGAGGTGCAATAGGGTTATAGTATCCCTCTGACAGTGATGGAAGCAGTATGCAGAAGATACGGTGGCTCAATAGCCCGAAACGTGAATGTCCTCCTCAAATCAATTTGCCCATGCAAAATAACGTCTTCCAGAGAGGGGGCACTGTTGATAACTTGCTTGATACTCAAGCTAAACGACCCTTTTTCCAGGGGAAGGGTAATGAAGGTGCTCTGAGATGAATGGAAGTAGCATGCGGAAGTTCTGACCCTTGTAGATAAGTAAAACAATTGCTTTGTCTCTGACCACGGTACCACGGTATGATGGTGGAACTCTCTGGCTAGATGAATAATCAACCTCTCGAAATAACTGCTGAATGTAACCTGATGATGAACTAGTGCTGAACCTGGATGATCAAACCTGATGATGAACTAGGGCAGATAGATTTCGCTGCCGAAATACACCAGTTAGCTGAGCATGCACTCAACCCCAACTTAGCTCGTCGAGTTCTCCAATTCGACTCCACAAATCAATAATCACATAAGTGTCTTCTCCATTCACTTTATCTTTCTTTTATAACTTTCAACTGTGAAAACCCTAACTTTTGACCTAATTAGGTCACTTTAACTTCTAATGCATTGTAATATCCCAAACTGGTATTTTTCTTTTTATGTGTACTGTAGATGGCTAATAGACTTATGCGTCAATTAAATAGAAAAGCAAACCCCGATCTTTGTATGCATGCAGTTGCATGCAGATATGTGCCCTAGAAAGTACTGCCATGCTATAAAATAGGAGAAGTCAATGCATGTACATACCGGTATACAGATCTGCTGATGGTGAAGAGGATGGTCCCTGCATGCAAGGATTCTAATAGAGGAATAGGGAGATAAACCAAATCGTCGTCCACAGGTGAATGCGCCGCCCTCTCAAGCTGTAGATGCTCCGAAATAATAATTAAGCCGTTGCTGAAGGCCCGTATGAGGTGCAATAGGGTTATAGTACCCCTCTGACAGTGATGGAAGCAGCATGCCAAAGAAACGGTAGCTCAATAACCCGTAACGTGAATGTCCTCCTGAAATCAATTCACCCATGCAGAATAACGTCTTCCAGAAAGGGGGCACTGTTGATAACTTGCTTGATACTCAAGCTGAACGACCCTTCTTCCTGGGGAAGGGTAATGAAGGTGCTTTGAGATCAATAGAAGTAGCATGCGGAAGTTTTGACCCCTGTAGATAAGAAAACGAATTGCTTTGTCTCTGACCACGGTACCATGGTATGATGGTGGAACTCTTCGGCTGGATGAATAATCAGCCTCCCGAAATAACTATTGAATGTAACTTGATGATGAACTAGTGCTGAACCTGGATGATCCAACTTGATGATGAACTAGGGCAGATAGATTTCTCTGCCAAAATACACTAGTTAGCTGAGCATGCATTCAACCCCAACTTAGCTTGCCGAACTCTCCAATTCGACTCCACAAATCAGTAATTAGATAAGTGTCTTCTCCATTCACTTTATCATTCTTTTATAACTTTCAATTGCGAAAACCCTAACTTTTGACCTAATTTGGTCACTTTAACTTCTAATTTGCAGTTGACTTGCATGCATGCGCATGGAGACTTAATCGTGTGCATGCATCATTAAATAATGCTCAGATGTCATGCATGCAGGTGGCCTTTGGCTCTGGTGGCCCTCTTCGACCAAATGGTGATATAATATTTATGCCTTGGATCTTTTGTATATGGCATTAGTCTTCGGCTGATTCCTTGACTGCCAGTACCTGCTCGAACCTACAGGAATCACATAGGTTAGCGGGTCGGTTGTCAATGCCTAAGCAGAGGAGGACATTACAATGCCTCAACACTCTTTGGATATTTTCTCACTAATGCTTTGGAACAAGGTTACTTGGGAGCGGGAAACGAAATTTTCAGAAGCTTTCGGTTTGGAAGCGTTTCGGAAGCGTTTTTTATATAATATATATTTTTAATATATTTTTATGCATATATGCCAACAAATGCTTGTAGAATGTTGAATTAGTCATGGAAAGCATAAAAACATGAAATAAACCATAACATGATAAATCATAATACCATATAACATCATTAATCAACCATCAATGATTTAATCAATTATCATATACTAGTGAATTCGTCAAACATAGGTCCATTATCCATAACATCAAGTTATCAACCTTACAACTTCATAGTTCAACTTCAAACTTCAAACTTGAATTGCCATGTAATATTCACAAAATATACCATAATAAATATAAAAGAGTCATTGCTTATGAGTTTCAAACTGCCATCATTTTTTGAGGCTAGCTTTTATTTAATTTTCTTATTTACGTATCCTTGCTTTGATTATATCATTATCATTATCTGTAATGAGTTTTCATTGGCATCGTTAAAATTCATTTCTTGGGGTTCAGTTTTGTGTCTCAGGTGTGAAAATGTCTTCATTTTTTATGAGGCTATCGTAATATCATTCTATTATTTTCATAGCCTAGGGCTTTATTAAAGGATTGTTACTTGAGCTAAGTTTCCCTGGCATTTTAAAAATTCACATATGAGGGTCTTATAGTGGTTAAGAGCACATGTTTCCTCCTTGCTGGTTACAGGTTCAAACCTTAAGGGTAGGTTGTCTACATTAACGTTAGCAATTAAATTGTTGCATGAGGGGGTCCCTTATTCCACAAACAAGGCGGTCTTGTACATTAATTTGATGTCTGGCTAGGCTGCGATCTTCAATCAAATTATTATTATTATTATTCTTGAGCTGAGTTTCTACTAGTATGTTTAAAATTAATGCCCTTGGGTTCAATTAAAATCTTTTCTATTGTATTCACCAGTCTCATTGACCTGCTATTGTGTTCATTAGTTGGACATTAATAAAATTATCTTATCTCTTTCCTAGGTATAATTCCATGTTGGTCCATCAATATTTTAGCAAAAGATTAACATTATAGTGCCTGAGCCAAAAATAATTATGAAAACTGGGTCACAATACAAGCTCTTCATAATTCAGTATTT
>LPNX011120567.1:387377-480030 GCA_001517045.1 Pseudotsuga menziesii | reverse complement strand
TGAGTCTATGTTTGGGGCCACTTCGCACTTATTGTTTTATCTGAGGCTAGCTTCAATTTATTTTCATATTTATGTATCCCAGCCTCCAGGGCTTGATTCTAGCAACTATTATTATCTGGTCCTAGTTTCTACAACTATTCTCAGAATATATGCTTTATGATTCAATCACAGCAGAAATTTTCTTCAGTATAATTCCATGCCCTTCTTGACAACATTCCAGTGCCTGAATGGAAGAAAATAAAAAAAACTTGGTCACAATATAAGATTTTCACGGTCCACTGTTCTGTTAAGATGATATTCCTCAGCATATGGATCACTTCACACCACTAGTTAAAATAAAGAAAATTCGATCAGAACCCATAGTTTAAAGAATTTAGCTCTACTATTAGTTCCATGCCCAACGCCATATTTGAGAGTGAAAGAATGATGATTATTTATAAAAATTACAGCCCCAGTGCCGCGTATACCTAGAGTTCCTTGATTTGCACCATCTAAGAAACCCCAGGCTTTATCCTCGAAAGCCCTCCTCCTTCCCTGAAAAAACCAAATCATGTTCCTTTCCTCTCTTCCACGGGCCGTGGGCGTCGTTTAATGGGGGAAGCGTTGTAGGAAGCGAAGTTGGAAGCGTCGGGAGCAAAGTCGGATGCGCGAGAGGAAGCGATGGAAACGTCGACGAAGCGCGAAGGAAGCGTGTGCTTTAGGACAGAGTAGGATGCGGAATTTTGAAGGAGGAATCGCGCTTCTGAAATCGCACCGGATCGGGAGCTATCTAGGAAGCGCGCTTCCGGTTAGCTTCCGCAACGCTTCCTTTCGAAGTAAGCTTCCGGAGCGGGGGCAAGTGGCGGGGGGGGGGGGGGGGGGGGGTGCTTCTCCGCAACCTTGCTTTGGAATCATGGATTAGAATCTTGAAAATCTTGTTTTTATTTATTTAAATATTTTATGTATTTTTTAGTTAATCGAGTCATTAAATTCAAATCGATCGAGTCATTACCGAGTCCGAGTTGACCCTCGACTGATTCTGAGTTCGAGTCCGAGTTTTAAAACATTGGTTGATTGATAATGCTGCTATTTGGAAAATAGAAGGAACAATCATTGTGGATATGTACCCTAAATGGTTGATGATTTAATGATCATCATTAATCCAATACTTAGGTCTATGTTTTCATGTTTTCTACAGCTAATTTGGCATTCTGCATGTTTTTTTGAATATATATGCATCAAAATATATTAAAATATGTATTATATAAAAAACGCTCCCTAAATGGGAGCTTTTGAAAATTTTGCTTTTCGCTCCCGCTTCCCTCTTCTGCTCCTTGCTCCCAACAGCCTTGGTTGGGAGTGTAAAATTGTAACTCCAGAGCACGTTCCCAGTCCCACCACACTTCTGGAGTGGGAGCAAGGTCCTAAGGAGAACTCCACTGCAGCAGTATGCCATTTCACACATAGTTTTAAAAATCGGAATCGGACTCGGAATCGGTCGAGGGTCAACTCGGAATCAGTAATGAATCGGTCATAAATCGGCCGATTTGAATTTAATGAATCGGTTTGCTAAAAAATACATCAAATACTTTAATTTTAAAGGAAAACAACATTTTCAAGATTATAATCTACAGACTCTACGCTTACCTTGAGTATGTTACTGCATTTGCTTCCCTCAATAAAAAGCTCTCTAAGTCTACCGACTCTACGCTTACCTATGGCACTTACCTATGGTTTATCTGGTATATTATTGAATTACCTTTGATTGTCAAATGTCAAGAATCGAAATGCATGCATAAGAAGCATGCCTTCTTAAAAAGAAGTGGTTGAATGTTTCAATTAGTAATGGAACACAAAATGAGGTTTTACTGCCCTCACTATCCTGCTACATACCATTTCTAATTGAGAATTTACATGCAATCTGCCAAGAGACTGTAGCAATATTGTCCATTCATAGACATCTAATGGAAGGGTGGAGTCTTGTGGAAATGGCTGCTTACAGCCTTATCATTTGATAAGGCTGTAAGCAGCCATTTCCACAAGACGCCACCCTTCCATTGGAATGTTATGTCACTGTCCAATGCAAGCCTGAAGTTTGTAAAACATAAAATAATAAAAACCATGTAATAACTTCAGTCCATTCCTAAATTTATTGTAGTTACTAACTTCATTGATTTTTGGGCATCGAAAAGATAGTATTCCATTTTCAAATAGCTTAACAAGCTTAAATATATATTTGATTTCATTTGAATTTTCAGAGTTTGATACAAAATTAGTAATTGTAAATTGTAATGCATATGATGGCTATGTCTGTCTGCTGATGGCTCCTGTTTTGTGAAGAGGCAAATCGGGTGGATCAAATTTCATATTATTGCAGGGGTGGTCGTGAAGGAATGCACCTGGCCAATCACTAAGCCTCCAGCATTATTACTATTTCCTGTTTGTTTTAGGCCTTTCCAAAACAATAAATCTCATAAAGAAAAGGGTCAGGTTTGTTTTAGGCATTTTTCCAAACCGGACCGGTCAGGTTCGAAACCGGCCGGTTGGACCGGTTAGATACCGAACCGGACCGGTTTGGTACCAAACCGGCCGGTTCGGTACCAAACCGGCCGGTTCGGTATCTAACCGGTCCCCATCTAACCGAACCGGACCGGTTTGGTACCAAACCGGCCGGTTCGGTATCTAACCGGTCCCCGATCCGGTTAACCAACCAGTTTGACCCGGTTTGGTTCCGAACCGGTGAACCGGCCGGTTCCGATTCCGGTTGGAACGATTTTTAAAACTATGATTTCACGTTGCTATATTGTACCCTTTTTTGTATCCTTTTAGCGGTGGTTCCTGCACCATCCTTTTCTCTTTTTCCTTTTTCTTATAAACATTCGCTGTCTTCTCGAGTCCTTAGACCTAGTTTGGTCTTTTGTGGACATTAATATTGATTTCACTTCTCCGTCATTATTTCTAGATGTAGATGTTGGATGCGTAAGGAGTTGAATATTACATGTCTGTAACAACCAGTTACATGGACTGTATTTTCATCAACCGTGAACATTATATACTTTTCACTGTATTTCCTTGATCTGTTTGTCCACAGTATGCCCATTTTTCATTTCTCTCGAAGTTCTTGTTCTGTGTATTGGGAGTAGCTTTTATGTGCCACTGGATAACATTTCTTGTTCATATCATCAATCTTTTTCAGTTATAAATAATTTAAAAGTGTTGGTAACTAAAGGTGGTCAATATTGCAGGTTTTGGCTGCGGTTATCAAAGCAGGTGCTGCAAGGGAGCATGAGATGCTTGCAGAAATTCGTGATCCTGTTTTTGCATTTATCCATAAATTGGAAGCTCTGAGAGTGATGGATGCTATGCTTGTTTCTCGCGTGCGGATTTTATATATTCGCTCCCTGCTTTCAAGATCACCAGAGTTGCAGTCAGTTAAGGTAGCATGCAGTCAGCAAGAGTTATAGAATAGGATGAATTGATGCTATCTAAAAGTAACAGTGAGATTGGTTTGAATATTTCTCAAATTCTTATGTTCCTTGTTCTTTTTAGGCCCTTCCAGTTGAATGTTTCCTAGTAAAAGCTGCAGGACGCAGCCGCAGCTCCAGCCGGGGTAGCAGCCCAGGAAGGTCTCCTTTTCGCCATGATTCGAATGCAAGAAAGGATTTGATGACTGACAATATCCAAGGTTTTAGAGTGAACATCAAGCAAGAAAAGAAATCAAAATTTTCCTCTATTGTCTTGAAGCTCAGAGGAATTGACCAGGTAGTCAGAAACACAGGCCATTATTTGCATTTATCTGTAAGCTTTAAAGTGTTGGCTGTTCCTGGCTTATCTTCTGAAATTGATACAACTATTTTTTCCAATCCTTGGAAATGAATGAACTGGGACTCTTTTCATTTTCTTCTTCTTTGGCTCTGAAAGCCATAACTATTAAAGTGCATATTATAAGTTGCATCTTGTCATCGATGAATTTTAAGAGCTAACTTATTAATTATGTTGAAAATTCAAAGCCTCAAAATGCATTTGAATGTATTCTGAAACCTGTTTATAGTCATTAATGATGTAAACCTCTTATACATTCAGGCTAGAAAGGACTGCAGATTAGATGCGGATTTGTCTAATTGTTCTTGAGTTAATTTTTTGGGCATGTGAAATCATGAGTGGAAACATATTATGTGTTATAACATTGCAGATATTTATAGTAATTTGGAGCTGCAAAGAACTAATTTCTTTGCAAATTATGTGCTCGACTGTGGCTGAGTTTTGATGTTCTTAAACATAGATTCATCAGAGATGACTTGTTTTTGGATCAGGAGACATGGCAACAACATGTGACTGGTGGGAAGTTGAGGGAGATAACTGACGATGCACGGAACTATGCTATAGGTAATAAAGATCTTGCTGCACTTTTTGTCCACACCCCTGCTGGTGATCTTCAGCGACAGATTCGAGCTTGGCTTGCAGAGAATTTTGATTTTCTTTCTGTAACTGGTGGAGATGCCATGGGAGGAGTTCCTGGACAACTGGAACTTCTTTCAACTGCTATTATGGATGGTTGGATGTCTGGACTTGGGGTTCCTCAGCACCCAAGCACTGATGCATTGGGGCAGCTTCTATCTGCGTATACAAAGCAAGTTCACACAGCTCAGTTGCAACATCTGAAGGTTGTACCCCATACTCATTATGCCCCCTTTGTCTGAACCTTCCTCATGGAAATTTTGCTTTTACGTTTTCTGATCACCTGCTCTTCTGATTATAGTTTGTCCTTCAATTGGGAATTTGTAGAAGTAGCATGTTCTTGGAACTGTTTTATTTTCAAAATAACAGGTATTTATCTTTCTTAAAAGCTGGATGCAGCTTTACATGTAGACCCCTGATGCATTTCCAAAATATTCAGACAATATAGGTTCTAAATTAAGAGTCTTCTCCCACTTCCAAATGGGATAGGGTGTTCTGATTTTTTTCTTTTCCTACAAAATTCTTTTCAAGCCCTCCAATACTGCCTTACTCATTAACTGTATAGAAAAACACAGAAACAGTACAAGAATTATTGGGTGGATAAACCATTCCCTTTTCAGGGTCAAGTCCTATATTCACAAGGGAGCATGCAAGTCTGTTTACTTTTCCTAATCTTTACCTAGGTCCATTCTTATGATTTCTCTTTGGACTCGGCCTTTGCAACATGAGAAGGTGTAACTGCTTTGTCAATTGCCGCCTTTTCCATGCTAGGTTTGTGTACCATATCTGTCGGTTATTGGAGGTTCTGCATGGGTCGATCTGGGGTGGCTTCCTCTTCGATCACAATATTATCCTCTTTGTTACCGGATGAACTAGCAAGTCTAGTCACTGATAAGCAATACAAGGCGAGAGTGACCATTGTCACCTTAGCCACTTCTCCAAACTTCTTTGGAAGTCAGAACCTCCAAGGGAAGAGCCCTTATAAAAGCCTACAAAACACTTAGGGACAAAGAACATATGTCTTCCATACAAGAGTGAGTTAGAGGCCAGTGCCTTGTGATGAGTCCATTGCTTTACCAATCTTTATTGGACAGGGATCCTCTTGCGAACCAATATTTACTTCTTCATACTCTGAATCCTGAGCTGTTTCTTCTTTTGGCTTGCACTTGTCATTTCTGTCAAACCTCTTTTCCAACGAGAACTTTTCCATGGGAATAGGAATGTATTCGAAATTTTTTAAGGACCCCAACCTGGTTTCAGTTTCAGTGCTGCATATGATTTAATGGCCAGACCCCATCACGCATGTACAAAAATTAAAATTTTCACTGAAAACATGAAACACATGAGATTTTTTTCTTCTTTTGAACTCTGAAAATTTATAGCAGCCCTAAACTCTTACTCAGAAATTTAAATTCAGCCACACATGAAAATTAAATGCTCAGATTTTTGGTCAAACTGAACCAGGAAAAACTTTGAAAGGAAAACCTGTATGAGAGGGAAATTTTATTAATTCTTCAGGCAAAAACAACTCAGAACAGCAGTACTTATCTCCCTGCTAACACCTTGAAAATCGTGCCAGAATCACTTTGTACGGCTGCCTCAATTTTTGTGTTCTACGGCCCACACGTGCAGCAGTACGGACAACTTTTTCTGCCTCGAAAAATTTGCTGCGGTATGGCCTGGCAACAGCATTAGATGCTGGTCAAATCACCTTGATTTGCGTGTTGTATGGATTGGTCAAAGCACCTTGAGTTGCGAGCTGTATGGACTGTACAGAACTGCTGTTCGGATCACCTCGAAAACTGTGCTGCTGTACAGAACTGTATGGTACAATTTCAAAATTCGTGCCTGCTGCAAATTTGTCTTGGGAATCGTGCCCAGTTTTTTCCTTTTCCTGACTTTGGAATATTTGCAGAAATTATCTCTCTCTCTGAAATTTTAGGAAAGAAATCTCTCCAAACCCATGTTTCTTCTCTTGCTCACTCCTCTCTCAAAATTCTCTTTTGTGAAAGTGAACAATGATCTCTCTTCGCTTTTTCCAAGCCCTTTTTGTTTGAGTAACTTCCACTTTGAGATCAATGGCTTAGATTAAAAGCCAACTAAATGAGATCTAGGGCCCATCTCATTTCCTCATTAAAAATCACTTTTAATTAATTAAATGAGAAATTAATCCACACCCACATTTGATACTCATAAAGACCCTTTTTAAATATAAAAAATCATTCTCACCTTTTTAATTAGGCTAGGGACCACTTATTAAAGTGTCCTTGTTCACCCCAAGGCATGAGCGAACAAACACTTCCTTGGTAAAAATTCAACACTCCCTCTTATCGAGGAAGGTGTGTTTCACCACTCCCATCTTGTCTCTGAAATGTGTGTGCTTTCCTCTACCCAAAGACTTCGTGAGAATATCTGCCACCTACTCATCTATAGAGATGTACTGTAACTCTACATCTCCTCTCTGGACATAATCTCTGATGAAGTGGTATCTGATCTCAATGCTTTAACATGTCATGAAACACTGGATTCTCAGAGCGCCTGATGCAACTCTGACTGTCACAGTGAATGATAGTAGGCCTCAGCTCCTATCCAAATAATATACCATGAGCTTGTGAAGTCACAATGCCTCGCAATATTCTTACTGGCTTCCATGTACTCGGCCTCAACAAAACTCAAAACAACTGACTTTTGCTTCAGATTGAACCACGACACAACTGCCGAGCCCAACCTGAAACAACACTCGAAAGTGCTCTTCCGGCCCGAAGCACTGTCTGCCCAATCTGAATCCTTGAAGCCAACCAAGTCCACTCTTCTTGACCTCTTGTAGTCCAGACCATAGTCTATAATCCCAACAAGATCTCTCAAAATATGTTTTGCGACTATTGTAATGTTCCGTTTTTATAAAAAGGGAATAACTGAGGACTAATAGCACTAGGAGCAGAAAGGTACATCAATTCAGTATTATTAAGTCATCAGTGTAGTAAGAAGGCCATAAGAGTTCATATCATAAAGCATGCAGAGCATGCATGCCTTATTTTAGTGTTAAAGTCAACATGAAATCATGGATAATTTTAGGGGCGAAATTTAGCCCAATGGGCTATTTTTCAATGCTTTTCTCCAAAAAAAGATTCGCCATTTTGCATTTTTTGAAGCCCTTTTTCGACCAATTTTGATGGGGTAAATTTTTTCACCCTAAAAATTGCCAAATTATTATATAAACGATATAAAATCCTTGGAAATTAAAATATTTTTTGAAAAATATCGCCAAACATTTTATAGTTGTCGTTTTAAGAATTGGTAAGATTCGCCAACATTTATACACTTTTAAATAACTATGGTTCCTTAAAATCATCCCTGCATGAAATTATAATTGCATGCATGCAAAAGTGAAGCGTAAACCCTAAAAATACATGCTATTCTATTTAAGAAGGGTTATTGGATCAAATGGAATATCTATTGTTATTGTTGATTGATTTTGGAGTTTCGAGCAGCAGCATAGCGTGCAGCCGCGACAGTTGGGGTTGGAGACGGTGTCTTCAGCTAGCGAGGGTTCGGCAGTGAGATATATGCCCTAGTCTCTTATTGGGATAGATCATCCAGGTTTATCCATTGCATCCATCATATACTACAGTATTTGGATATCCAACACATTCCGAAGGGTTATTAATAGATCTACGTTTTGCAGCTGGAAGTAGTAGGGAAAACACAGAAGGATTCGCTGGGACCACAAAACCTAGTCTTTCCTCCGCATGTCAGCTTCCTCTTTCTCAGCAGGCCTATCCTATGGTATGCAGTGATTATCAGCCATTAGTTTGCTCACCTGGAGCAGCTATTAGCCAAACAGATCAGTTAGGGGCGTGAGCAGTAGAACTGCCAATCAATTCGCTAGGGAACTTAGAGGCAGACAAACTGCCGCATGTGCTAGGCCATCTCTCCGGCATCAGCAGACGGACAAGCTCAGAAAGTTTCAGCCCGAACAGACCTCTCCTCCTACAAAAACGTCATCTTCAATCTGGAGGGTTTTTACAGTACTGCGGGGTGGTAACATCGGAGAAAAAGAGCATTATTAGACCACCTAGCTGGATCACTATGCATGCAGCCATCTCTGGAGTCATTATCAGCGAAAATATCAGTTGTAAGTGTTAATTTCTCTCTGCAAAATCCTAATCCTAATTCAGCTATATTTTAGGGCATTTTTGCATGCACAGTTATTTTGCAAATTTGTATGAGATTGAGTGTGCGAGTCAGCACTATCATAGAACATTAGAGAATATCAGTATTTGGGATATTACAGTGGTATCAGAACATGATCCTTGCCAGCTGTGGGAACAGAGCAATTGAATAAAAGTGCATGTTGATGCATGCTTGTACATGCAAATGCATGTCAGTGATGTTGGTGAAGTGCATGTCAGAACAAAGGTTTTTCTTTGCCAGCTTGTGAGAACATGAAGACAATGAGAACGATCTTTACTGGAAATTGGCAGAGGTTAGCAGTAGTTCAACACTTGCCTCGATATGGGGAGTATCTAGCCTTGGGTGATGAGGTATGTGCAGCATTGCCCTTTCAAGATTATTACACCATCAAGTTCGGGAGCCAGCCCAAGGATTTGGATGAGGATCTCCTTAAAGGCATAGTTGGGGGAGGGAAGAAAGATGAGCATGAAGTACAGGTTGTTGGTGAGCTTCATTTGGAGTTAACAGTACATGATGAGGATGTGCATGAGGAGATAGCATTAGAGCCATCCTGTGAGTCTAGCGACACAATCACATTCGCTAGTCAGATTGTGGACAAACCGCGTGATGAGTTGGAGTTGGTACACTCTAAATCACCTACGGCAGGAATTCAGACAGTTATGACAGGCAAAATACATGAGGTGCAAGGCAATGAGCACAGCAGTCGAGACAATGATTAATCACACATGGAGGTTAGGGAGAGTTTATACATGCATTAGATAGAGCTTCTAGATGATAGTCACCGAAAGAAGATTGAACGTGTTAAAGAAAGCATTCTAGCGATGAAAGAGAGGACCAAGATACTCCGAGACACCGTAGTACAACGAGATGTTGAGCTTACAGTTCTCCGAGACACCCTAGTCTCTTATTGGGATAGATCATCTAGGTTTATCCATTGCATCCATCATATACTACAGTATTCGAAGTTCCAACACATTCCGAACGGTTATTAGTAGATCTACGTTTTGCAGTCGGAAGTAGTAGGGAAAACACAGAAGGATTTGCTGGGACCACAAAACCCAGTCTTTCCTGCGCATGTCATCCTCCTCTTTCTCAGCAGGCCTATCCTACGGTATGTAGTGATTATCAGCCATCAGTTTGCTCACCTGGAGCAGCTATCATCCAAACAAATTGGTTGGGGGCGTGAGCAGTAGAACTACCAATCAATTCGCAAGGGAACTTAGAGGCAGACAAATGGTTGCATGTGCCAGGCCATCTCTCCAGCATCAGCAGACGGACAAACTCAGAAAGTTTCAGCCCGAACGGACCTCTCCTCCTACAAAAACGTCACCTTCAGTTTGGAGGGTTTTTACGATACTGCGAGGAGGTAACACCGGAGGAAAAGAGCATTATTAGACCACCCATTCGGATCACTATGCATGCAGCCATCTTTGGAGTCATTATCAGCCAGAATATCAGTCGTAAGTGTGAATTTCTCTCTGCAAAACCCTAATCCTAATTCAGCTATATTTTAGGGCATTTTTGCATGCACAGTTATTTTGCAAATTTGTATGAGATTGAGTGTGTGAGTCAGCACTATCATAGAACATTAGAGAATATCAGAATTTGGGATATTACAACTACCCATTGCACTCTCCTGGGCTCTGCCATGAACTGACTGAGAGTGTTCACCGCAAAACTCATATCTGGTCTGGTGTTGACCAAATACATCAACTAACAATAAGCCGACGGTAGGATCCACCAACTCTTCCTCAGAAGCATGAAGCTTCTTCCAGTTGGTGATGATGGGTGTGGACATGGGTTTGCAGTCCTGTATTCGAAATCTCCTCAGAACATTTGCAACATATTTTCCTTGCCCTAGGAAAACATGTTCATCCTCCTGCCACACCTCTGTGCCTAAATAGTAGTGCATCAACCTAAGGTCGGTCATCTCAAACTTTGAAGCAAGATGTTTCTTGCAAGCCTCTATCAAGTGCTCCCCTCCTGTAATGAACAAGTCATCAACATACAGTAGAAGAATGAGTGAAACACCTCCAACCACAATGTAGTAAAGGTTGGGATCCGCCTCACTCTTCTGAAACCCAATTGAAAGCAAATGAGAATTAATCCTCGAGTACCAAGCTCGAGAGGCTTGCTTCAGACTATACAAGGCCTTTTTCAGCCTGCAAACATGAGAATCTCTCTCATAAATCTCAAAGCCTCGTGGTTGCTCTAGATATACCTCCTCTCGTAGGAGACCATTGAGAAAAGTGGTCTTCACATCCATCTAATAGATCTGTCAACTGATCTCTGCCACAATGGAGATCACTGCTTTGATCGAAGAAAATCTAGCAACAGACGCAAAGGTCTCATCATAATCAACTCCCTCTATCTATGAGAACCCTTGTGCAACAAACCGAGCTTTGTACTTCTCGATGCTACCATCCGCAACATGCTTTATTTTATAGAGTCACTTGGAAGTCACAATTGAGTTCCCCTCTGGTCTCGGAACCACCTCCCACACACCATTCTTCATGATGGAATTATACTCTTCCATCATGGCATCTCTCCAAACATGATGTACAAAAGCATCCTCATAAGTAGTAGGCTCCGACTCACGCAAGCTGGTCACCTGTGCCATGTGACTGGAAAACCTCTCTGGTGCCCTGCTCTCTTTGACCTCCCTCCTGGGTGGCCCGACAAACTCCTCTGCTTCCTTCACAAGCTCCCTAAGGCTACTTGGCTTTCTCTTCCTGGAAGTAGCATCCTGTGGCAGACCCTCCTCTACATCCTCATCAGACAAATGTTGTTGATTTTTCCTAAGCAGCATCGAGAGCCATTCTCTTAAGAGAATGGGGACATATGGTTAAGGACCAGGATGTGGAACCGGTTCAAAATTGGGGGAAATCTTCCTTGTGTTGAGTATCCATTCTGTTGAATGAGGACATTTGGTGAAGGACCAGTATGTGGAACCGGTCCAACATTGGGGGAACTCATCCTAGAGCTGAGTGGCCATTCTTTGAATGGAGGCACCTAGTAAGTTATTGTTATCATGAATCTTGTAGATGCCCCGTGGGATGATCCTATTCAGGACGACAGAGGAAAGGAAACTAAAGTCGTGACCTATGATATCCAGGGCTTTCGAAAGAAATTGGATGTCACACCAGTCAAGGATACCCGCACTTTGGACCCAATGAAACACTAAGCCCAGGGGGCGTCCCTAAGACGAAGAAACCCTAAAATTATGGATAAAGAACAGACATGCAACAGTATCTTGGTTGAATCTCTTACTTAACTTATTAATTATAGTTTGAAACAAAAACCGAGAGATTTAGAGCATTCAGGTGAAAAACCCTAAATTTGCCCTAGGGTGTATGCAAGAAAATCAAGATCTAGGGAAAAAAAAGAAATAAAGTAAAACTGGACACTCAGATTGGATGTTGGGTGCAAGATTAGGCGATTGGAGAAGAAACCAACAATACCCAGTTTGCGATTTGCGAAAAAGACCACCTTCCCCAAGGGGGACAATTTTCCCTAGTAACTGGCCAGTGCTTTGATTGGGTAAATGGAGTCCGATCAGGATGAAACTTTAAATCTAGGGGTTTTATGTTAAATCAAAAGTGGGTTTTTAATTTCGTAGCTCACCGCAAGCTAGAACTCATAGATTTACAAAACGAGGGTTTTGATAATATGGAATGATGAGCAATGCATGTACAGAAAATAAAAGAAGAGAAACTCACCTGTGAGACGTACCTGGAAGCTGTAGATGTATTGAGAAATGATGAGGAATGCCGATCTCTTGTCAAGATAAACCTTCCCGAGCCAGATCTTGGTGTAGCTATGTCTCAAACAGTCACCCTTGTGCCCCCTTCAACCTGCCAGATTAGAGAAACATCAACTGATCAAACAAACGAATGAGATCTGCAAAATACAGAAAAGGAAAAGAGAACAAAAAGTCATAAAGACGAAAATACTCCATGAACCAAACACCCAGGAGCAGAGACGAAGGTGAGTTGCCCTACAAAATTGCCCTCTCTCTCCTAGCGTGCCTCCTTTTCCTGTAAATGAAATGGGTAAAGAGAAATGCAAGATCTATCCCGAATGAAGCTCAGTATGGAAGAATAGCAATGCCAATCATCAAATCAGAACATCCACAAGATACACATATAAATAATCCCAAGCAAAAATCTCTTTATTGATATTCCGGTGCCAAATCTCATCAATCACAATGGGGGGTCACCTCTCTTAAATAGTTTGAGAGAGACAAACGCTAACTCACTTTATCATCCAACGCTTGAGATTAAAAGATCATGAACGGTGGAGATCAATAATACATAACTTATCACATGGATCAAGTGACTGAGTCAACCAAAGGGGGCGCACTTTGCTCAAGGACGCCTATCCTAAGTGAAACTCAAAATATAACATAAGTGTGATACATCAATACACTGAGGGGGGTCACTTAGGGGCTTAATTCACACTAGGCCCCTTTACAACTTCAAATCATAAGATATAATCATGAAACACATCAATAGCCAATTAGAGGGGGCGCCCCTTGGGGGGTTTTTCCTCATTGGCTGAGCCATAACTAAATAATCTAGACATCTTGCTGACTGAAAGCTGCTGAAGGACTGTCCAGGATGCCAAGAAACATCATATGTCAAAGTTCCAAACCATTTCCTTGACCCAGCAGGCCAAATCGATTTTTCCAGTGAATTTCTAGTTCATTTTCTGTTGGTATAATCCATGGAAACTGATAAATCCATCATAACTCACTCTAGGATGAAAACTGGGGCAACTGACTACTCTAGATGATTTGGAGACATAGGAGAATGGTGTAAGTGACTACTCATACCCCCTGGAAGACTACTATGCTCTAGGAGAACTAAACATACTGCCATCTGGAATACAAATAGATTCTTTGGCCAATAATTAAGTGATAATAATCACTGTTCTGGAGAACCGGGGCCAAACTCTAAAAACCGAAACTGTAGTATTGGTCCTGGGCATAGTTTTAAAAATCGTCCAAACCGGAATCGGAACCGGCTGGTTCACCGGTTCGGAACCAAACCGGGTCAAACCGGTTGGTTAACTGGATCGGGGACCGGTTAGTTACCAAACTGGCCGGTTTGGTAACAAACCGGTCCGGTTCGGTAACTAACCGGTCCAACCGGCCGGTTTCGAGCCTGACCGGTCCGGTTTGGAAAATGCCAATTTTTTTTCATTTTTTAGTTATTTTTTTTTTTTTATAAATGTTTACTAACCTAAAGCTAAACGGTTCCCTAACTCTTAACCTAGGTCCTATCCTATTCCCTAACCTAATGCACAACTACAAAACAAAAATAGGACCGGTCAAAGATCATTTTATTTGGTTGAAAGTTGAAATCGTGGAGCTCCCAGCACTTGGACGAGGTGAAGCCGTGAAGGTGACAAAGCTTGTTAACAATTGTGGACTGGTGGAGTGGACAGTGCACTGTGGACTCGTGGAGTGGGCAGCAGTAGCACTGTGGACAGTGCTGAGTGGTTTGCAAGCAAACAACAGAGCTTTGAAGTATGTAATCAACCTAATACTTCTATCATATATCATCCTCTTAAAACTTAAAAGCATATTTGTATTTACAATTTTACTATTTAGTATTACAGTTCAACCAACTAGAGACATTAATTAGGAAACCCACTCCCTTCGTAAATTTTGTTCAAACTTTGAAGGTTGACTAAAACTCAGATTTTTTTTGGAATGATGCTCTTGCATCACATTCTCCAGGAGCATTGCCTGCTTGAAATACACTGGACCTTTGAATTTGAAAGCAGATTTGTTTTTGGGTAATATATTAAAAACTGTTCTTGAATTTTGAAATTTCGGAACTTATTTTACTTGAATTTAAATCTAACATCTCTCTTTATTTTCTATCATTGCTGTTTTAAAACTTATCAATGGGTGTACATTGAGACTTTACTTTCTGTATGGTGTTTATAGTGAAGTGGGGTACAGTCACAGACTTCAGATTATAGTGCACTTTGTACCATTTTGATATATTGACTCTTATATGGTATATACATGAGCAGATTTTGGTTAATTTGTCTTCAATGCCTTGGAATCATGGATTATAATCTTGAAAATGTTGTTTTCCTTTAAAATTTAAGTATTTGATGTATTTTTTAGCAAACCGATTCATTAAATTCAAATCGGCCGATTTATGACCGATTCATTACCGATTCCGATTTCGATTCCGAGTTGACCCTCGACCGATTCCGAGTCCGATTCCGATTTTTAAAACTATGGTCTTGGGCATGTTTCGAACAAATATAGACCATGTTGTATTTTTGAGTCATTTCCTTGGGAAACGTGATTGACTTGGTCAACTGGGCTGACCAAGTCAAAGTACCCGAAATCAAGGTGAGACACTGTACCAGTATGATCTTGCAACATTCCTAGGTAAGCCATGCTCCAATGGTGTATATCAGAACCCAACTTTAATCAGTTATTCATAATCATAGTGACAAAACATAATAATAATAAAATATACCTTTTCTCTTGAAAGATCTTAGATTCTTCTGGCAATCTGCTTGCTCATGCCATACTTACAAAGTGTAATCAATTTGCTATAGATGGGTGATGATGGAAGAACTAGGCTAAGGCAAAGGGGAATTACTTGACTGACTTTGACTCAATGTTACATTTGACTGATCACTAATAAACAATGTTCCCCCAAGGTTTCGGGACGACAGGACGCGGGTTCGAGGAGACGCATATTCGGGACGTGTGGAGACCACCCCCAAATTTTAGAGAAATTCAGTGGGTATGACGGGACGTGATAGTCATAAAAATTTTAAAAATATTAAAAATATAAATCTCAACAATAACAAACATTCATCATTCTGGAATCTGCAATCATGCAATGTAAATGCAAAATTCAAAGTTCAAACACATTACAGGATTCATCAAGATTATCATTATATTAATAATAATTTATAAATATATTTATATCAATATGAATCTATGATTAACATGCACATCATATTTGATAATCTTCAGATTTGACTTTTAAGTGATTGAAAAAGTGAATCAATGATACTGTATTTGTTTCATGGCCATTGATAGTTTATAATCATATAATATACTTTAGGTTAGACATTGTAAATTAGAATTAGTTTTTATTATTTAGTTTTTAATATTTTTTCTATGTTTAAAATTTAAAATTTTAATATATAAGTTTAGAAGTTTATAAATAATAAAATTTTAGGTTTTATTAAATGGTTTTAATTTTTTTTAATTTTTTTAAATTAAGAAAAAAAAACTTTGGAGTTTTGGGGTGGGACGCACACAAGTTTTGGCGAAGTTTTGGAGTTTCCGCCAAGACGCTAGGAAGTCCCCCCAAGTTTCGTCGCCCATCGAAACATTTCGGTCCGCATCTCGTCAAGTTTTGCCAAAAGGGGAACGTCCCGAAATGGTTCGGATGGAGTTTCGGAGTCCCCGGGATGCGATAAACGCCGAAATGCATCCCCGACCCTCCGGGACGCGTCCCCGTGTAACACTGCTAATAAACTCTACCAAGGTGACTCATGTATGACAGATAACAATAGGGGATGGAGGTGTCTCATAGATGGGTGAAGTACTTGGGTATGCTTCCCTCAGACTCTAGCAAGTTTTCTTTTGCAACTTTATTGCAAATATAGGTCAACCTTCAAAGGCAGGTGCCCTAGAAGCCTTTTGGGCTGCACTACTGACAAAGACCCAGTTTTCCTAGCTAGTCTCACCTTGTGGCCCTACGGGGACCATTGAGTCAAACACTATCCAAGGAGTGAGTGCTCACTGCTCATCCTTTGACCATAAACCTTTCAATGACTTTTACAATTTCAAAAGATAGTAGCCAGCCTACAAGAGTAGGTGCCCTGGAAAACCTTCTGGGCTCTAGTAAATGACTAAGGCTACTCGCTGCCCGTAAGCAGTCCATAGCCCCGACGGGTTCGCCTCTCCCTGATGCCCTTGTAGAGGCAAAACTGAGCCCTACATTATACAAGGAATGGGTGCTCAATCTTTTGGCCATTGACTACCTTTTTCAACATTTTATACTTTTGCATCCTTTAGATATAACTTTTATGTGTTTTGAAGCTTTAGTGTTTAGCAACACTGTTATGGTGGAGCACTTGTTTTGAGGGCTTAAGGTTGACAACCTTGTGCAATAGCCACACTGGCCAAGACACGTACTTCATAGCTTGAGACACATAACAACATGGAGTCTGTCACACATAGTGGCCAGAATGGGGAAGGGGTCTTCAATCTCATCAGTCTCTATCAGTCATAGTCATGGGGTAGAAACAAAAGTGGATGAACTGGATGCACAAACAGAAATGTAATGGGACAAACCTAGCACTAAGGGTTACATTTTGTTTGTGCATGGCATGGGTATGAGTCTTCACATTGGATTCCTTGATCAATCATAACAAAGGTCAAAGCAATAAAAAACATATAGCATACGTTACTATGATCATCCTAACATGACAGGTATAGGTATCTGAGATACATCACAGAGCAACAACCAAACCAAGGAAATATACCTGATCTCACCATGTATACCTGTCTCCAACTGATAAGCCCCTGGATGTGTGTACCAACTCTTGATTGGTTGCTCTACTGACATGAACTAGATCATCACCAAAATCACCTCAATGGACTCCTGAGTCTCAGTCCTGGCAAGGACGATATTAAGAACAAGGCTCTGAAGTGGAATGAAGCTGTAGAGATCCATGCTGATACCCCATGTAAAAGTAGCCCGAAATACAAAAAGAGACCAGTCTGCTTGCTTTGCTACATCATGGAAGCCTGGCTGAAAAAATGTATATGTGATAACAGTTACCAGGAAGATGAACCAGGTTAGAACTGGGGGACTCGGCCTAGGGCTGAGGGCCATTCTCCGGGAGAATGGAGGCGCTTTGTCAGTTACCAAGTATTTGACCTTGGGTCAAATTATGCAGCTTATGGCTGAGGCACCTGGTTAGTTACCAGGGTATCACTATAAGTCCTAGACTGGGTTTCGGCACGTGAGATACTCCTACCCTCGATCTGTGGGCTTTGTGATCTTCTCCAAGGATTAGCTACCCTTGGTTAAGACACCTAGTACCCAATCTTGGTGGCACAAGGAGTGTGAGATAAAAGCATTAATAATTCTCTCTATTTATGATGATGTACTTTGAGTGGGGATGAAGGACCCCTATGACCACTTGTTTTGACCACATGGCAATTGAAGAAGGCTAAAATGTAAAAGTAAAAAATACTTAAGGACCCTTGGACCATTAAGGAGTCAAAGTGAAAATGCAAAAAGACCTTTAGTACCACTAAAGGTAAAAGTCAAGAGATAAAAGAATAAAATGTTATTATTTTATTCTTTTGAGTTTTGGTCCACATCCAAGTGAATCAAAGGCTATAAAAGAAGATTAACTCCAATTCATTTTTACACACACTTGATCATCATCATTAAGCTGCTCCTAGATTATTTTCACTGGTTCTTGAAGAGAGAGAAGATTCTTGTTTTGGTTTATGGCCTAGCATGGAGGCTTTCTAGCTAGGGCATCTACTTTTGTTGTAGCCAAACCCTACGTCTGTTAGGGTTTACCTTCCATTAGTCGCGAGCAAGAAGATCCCGGCTAGGGCATCACCCTAACCCTCACGACAGCTACAACAGGATCACAAGCAGCCATTCTACACCCTCGGGCAGCCTAGCTATACCCTCGTGCAACAATTTACAGTCACAGGCAACTCTCCCTCTTTTCGGGCAGTCTCCTTCTGGCCGCTAACAGTCTCGGGCATCCCTCTTTTCTCCACGGGCAACGTTTCCTCCAGCTCGGGCATCCCTAACAGGCTGCCTTCAGCTGACAGAAGCTTCACGGGTAGCTCCATTAGGTCTCGGGAAGGCAGACAAAGGACTCGGGCAGTACAACTGCTGCCCTCAATCTGTAACAGACAGTTTGGGTAGGTACAGGAACTTCTCGGGCTGGTACATGAACTTCTCGGTGTTAGGATTATAATCCTCCCTTCTCCAACTTGGTCAATTTAGCCTAACTTAGGAGTGATTTAGTCATAATTGAGTCACTTGTACCATTGGGTGCACTTGGCCTAATGGGTCCAGATGTACCAGTCACTAGATTGTGGGGAATACTGATTGAGGCTAACTGCCACTGATTGCACTTGCATGCATCCGTTTAGGCGTCTCCTAGACCAATCCCTACAATTTAGGAGCCATTGGGAGTGTCGACAACAACCTCCTTCAGTTGTTGACAATTGGTGGCTAGTCAAGCCTAGTTATGAGTCAGTTACATTCAATTACAGTCAGTTACATTCAGTTAGCGCCAGTCTTTGCATCACTGCATGTGGGAAGGTGCCTTTTCTCACCTACCACATCGGTTAGACTAATTTAACTGATTCTAACTGATTGAGAGACTGAATTAGACAACTGGAGTTAGCTAGTTAAGCTTCGATAGTGATTTAGACACATCGAGTTATCCATGCAGTTAGATTGAGTTAATCAATTCGAATTTCCTCATGAATTCGAATTGTTTGGCTATTAATGCCAGTGTATTGCATTGTAATAATTATCCAGATTGCATCCATTTACTTCTCTGATTAATGAAAGCATTATACAGCTGCAATCCATTTTTTGCACTGTTTCATGTCAATTTTGAGTAAATTGCTTGTGAGATCTATTTGTGAGTTTTGTCTTGGTTCATAGATTCCTGTGAGCTCAATTTTAATATCGTATCAGAGCCTCGACAGGACAAGGCAATTCTTCTTCTATAGATTTCCTGCTGGATATATGAAGCAATTTGAACAAAAAAACTCAAAAACATTCCAGCTCTGCTCCAGAAGCAAAGAGTTTAGCACATAATTCCTGGAAGCCCAACCTTGTTAATCAAGCTTGCTTGATTGACTAAGCCAGGTGTGCTGCAAACTCCAAAAATGCAGGTTGTTCGACCTTACTTTGTATTTTTTGTGTAATTGGAGGTACAACTTCATATGGATTTGAAATTATCCGTTCCTCTTCTTACTCCATCCACAAGATATTCAGAATGGAAGTTGAAGATGTTTTCATCTCTAAAGAGACAAGATCTCTATGAGGTGTCTGTTGGACTTGGTAAAGAGTCTTATAAGAATGAGAATGACTGGCTAAATGACGGTGATAGAGCTTTTGGAACAATATGTCTGGCCCTTTCTCCAAGCTTGCGCTACCTTATTGCTTCTACTGAATACCCAAAAGATCTCTGGACAAAATTGGATAGAACCTTTGGCAAGCACAATGAGGATCATTATAGGACATTGGAGATCACACACAGCACCACAAGAGTTCTTTATTCAAAAGTCTCGGCCTCTACTATCTCTGATGAAGTTGTTCAAGATGAAGAAGAAGCCGAATCTTTTACACAGTTAATTCAAATTGAAGAAAGTCTCCTTGTAGTGGCTCCTTCTCCTGCTGCGTCGGAAGTTTATGAGATCTTTGATATTTCATCTTATCATATGGTTGATACAGAAGAAGACATTCAAATCTCTGATATTGAAGAAAAACTCTCCTTCCATTCTATGCAAACACTCTCCAGTGATTCTCTTTTAAGTTCTGTGCAAAATTTGCCAGTGATTGCTTCAGAAAGTGAAGAGGAATTCGATTTCTGTCCCTTTAATGTTGTTGTTGGTGTGTAGATATGAAATACCTTGGATATTTTGGAAATAATATCAGATTGTAGGAGTGATCCATCCACTCTTATTGATCTAGAGATTCCAGTAAATTCCTACAGGATTGCATTTACCAATACCTAGAATTTTGAAGACGGAGAAAACTGCGCATCTACCATCTCGGTGGAGCACACTCTTGGATTTGATATGACCTTATTTGGATCTGATTGGATCTGATATGATCTTATTTGGTTTAGCTTTTAAGTTTCAAGAGCTTTCAGTAATGCTTGTTGCTACTCTCACCAATTTTGGTGTGAAAAATCAAGTACCACAAGTCTCCAAAATTACTGCTGGGGATTTGATGGCATTCCACACTTTTAGATCTGATATGAACTTATTTGGGTCCGATATGATCTTATTTGGATTTGATCTGATATTATTTGGTTCAAATTTTAAGTTCCAAGAGCCTTCAGTCATGCTTGTAGCTGGTGTCATCTATTTTTGTGTGACAAATCAAGTACTGCAAGTCTTCTTCAAACTTGCTGCTAGGGATTTGATATTAGTTTCCTCTTATGAGGTTGCTGATATTATATTTTGTGAATCATTGGTTATTTCTGAAGCTATATCAGATTATGGAGCTCAAGCATTCGCTCTCCTCAGTCCCAGGGCTTCTCTACCTTTGTATTTGTTCACATGCTCATCTCGTCACAGAACTAGTAAAGTGGGAGACATTCTGCATTCGCCTGGACACTTGCTCTTAACACTTGGAGCTGATATTACCTCACATGGTTTGATGTTCAAGGTTGCAATATATCAGTTGCTTGGGTGTTCCTCATATGGTTCGAATTCTCAAGCACTTTTGCTCTCTTATCATTTGATTTCAGTTGTTCTACATGGGTCCAGTTTTCATCTAGCAACTGTCTATATTTCTGATTTAGTTGATCATATTCTTCTTCTTCCAAAGAGGAAGATTCCTCCAGATATAANGGGGTATTTTTCCCATGAGGTTTTTCCCCGTTTCCTTGATTGTATTAAGCAGTTACATTTTTCATTTTAGTTGTAATGGATGACCTTTGGTCTTAGTTACCAGGGCTCGCAATTGTCCAAGTTAGCATTCAAGGGGGGTGTTAGGGTTATAATTCTCCCTAGTCCAAACTAGTCAATTTAGCCTAACTTAGGAGTCATTTAGTGATTATTGAATCACTAGTACCATTGGGTCCACTTGGCCTTATGGGACCACATGTACCAGTCACTAGAGTGTGGGGAACACTGGTTGAGGCTAACTGCCACCGACTACACTTGCATGCATCAGTTTAGGTGCCTCCTAGACCAATCCCTACAATTTAAGAGCCACTGGGAGTGCCAACAACAACCTCCTTCAGTTGTTGACAGTTGGTGACTAGTCAAGCCTAGTTATGAGTCAGTTACATTCAATTACAGTTAGTTACATTCAGTTAGCGCTAGTCTTTGCATGGCTGCATGTGGGAAGGTGCCTTTTCTCACCTACCACATCAGTTGGACTAGTTTAACTAATTCTAACTAATTGAGAAACTGAATTAGACAACTAGTTAGCTAGTTAAGATCTGATAGTGATTTAGACACATCCAGTTATCCATGCAATCAGATTGAGTTAATCAATTCGAATTTCCACTCATGAATTCGAATTGTCTGGCTATTAATGCTAGTCTATTGCATTGTAATAATTATCTAGATTGTATCCATTTACTTTTTTGATTAATGAAAGCATTATACAGCTGAATCCCATTTTTTGCACTGTTTCATGTCAATTCTGAGTAAATTGCTTGTGAGATTTGTGAGTTTTTTCTTTGTTCATAGATTTCTGTGAGCTCAATTTTAATACTCGGGAAGGCATAGAACAACTTGAAAAACTTTGGGCAGCAAGAATTCCATCCCGGGCAGCAAGAAATAAATTCGGGCAGCAGCAAATCAAGTTTGGGCAGACATTTTGGGCAGCTAGGCAGGAGAGAGAAAGATTGGGTAGAAAGCCATAATCTGATTTTCTTATGTAATTTGTACTTGTGAAATTTTTTGATCAAACTATGCTAAGGTTTGGAAGTGGTCAAGCCTGCTAGGGTTTGAGAATTATTGAAGAACATTCATTTCATAATTCTGAGATAGAAGAACTCTAGTCATTTCATTTAAGGGATGAATTACGAATGCTTTTTGGGGTTTTTGTCCTTAAGGTTTCCCCGTGAAAAACATCTTGTGTTCATGTGTGTGATGTTTTAATTTGTCTACTGCACTTGTCTTATTGTTATCTCATAATCTGCAAAATTTTAAGAATACATGCTAATGCTAAAATTCAACATGGTATCAGAGCTAGCATGTGAAGACCCCGGTAAGAGGCAAATTACTGTTGTCTTCCTAGACCTTGGGACATTTTGCAGACTTGGATAACTGACTTGTGTAGGAGAGATGACTACCAACACTTTCAAACTGGAAGAAAAGCTTGAAGGTTCAACAAACTACAACTATTAGGAAGCTAGGCTCACAGCCATCCTGGAGGAAAATGACATTGATGATATGGTGATCAACACCATAGAAGAACCAACATCTAATGATGGCAGAATTGCTTACAAGAAGAAGCAAGCAAAGGCTAGAAGGATCATCTATGACTCAGTCAAGGAAACCTTGATGCCCACCCTCACACCATTGAAGACTGCCAAAGAATGCTTTGACACCTTGACAGATATATATGAAAAGAAGGCTCCGAGTCAGAAGAGAGTTTTGAAGAAAAGGCTTCGAACACGCAAGATGAACAAGGATGAAGGAGTTGGACCCTTCTTCAGAAAGATTGCACAGGTAAGAGACCAACTCACTGCTATTGGTATTACTGTGTATGATGATGACCTTGTACAGATTGTATTTGATGGACTCCCAAACTCTTGGGAAACATTTCTAGCAGCAGTAAGTGGACGTGAGAATCAACCAAACTTTGATAGGCTTTGGCATGATTGCTTGGAAGAAGGAAGAGTTCAAAAGAAGGCTACTAGCACTAAGGAAGGAAACCTTTCTCTTACAGCTAAGACAAGGAAGTTCAACAAGCCCTCCCCTTTGAAAAGGAAGGGAAAGAAACCACAAGGTAAGCACATTGATGTTTCATAAGTGGAATGTTGTAATTGTCATAAGATTGGGCACTTTGCTAAGGATTGCAGGCAGACCAAGAGGAAGTTCAAAAGAAGATTCAAAGCCTCTGCTGCAGAAGAAGAAGAAGAACCCATGAAGAAGAAAAATACAAAGACTACCAAAGAAGATGAATCTAGAAGAGAATATTGCCTGATCTTTGCTCTTTCTGGATTCATCACTGACAGTGCTAACTCTTGGTTAGTAGATAGTTGTGCCTCCAGACATATGAGAGGTAATCCTGGAGCACTCACCAGCTAAAGAAAGAAGAAGTTCACTACTGAAGTGGAAGTTGGAGATGACTCCACTTATAAGATTGAAGGAGTTGGCTCAACTTCTATTCAACTTGATTTAGGTATGGTCTTGCATATTGATGATGTCTAATATATTCCTGGTTTGAAGAAAAACCTTCTCTCTGTTGCTGGCTTAGAGGACAAGGGCTATAGAGTCCTCTTCATGGACATGAAGGTTCTACTATGGGCAAAGAACGAGAAGCTAATCTCAACTGTACCGATTGGGGTTTGAGAGGGAGGTCTTTATAAGGCTTCCGGAAATTCCACACTAGCCTTGGTTCACCACACAGTTGAACCATGTGAGATGTGGCATCGGAGTTTTGGACACCTCCATTATACAGCTCTTCCAGGTTTACAAAAGATGGTTACAGGTATGCCAGAGGTCTCTCCCAAACACGATGAAAATTTGCAAGGGATCTTCTCTAGGTGAGAACACTAAGAAATCCTTCTCCAAAAGCAAGAATAGATCTAAAGAAATATTGGATTTAATTCACTTTGACATTTGTGGGCCCATGTCTTCACCCTCTTTAAGTGGGTGCTTGTATTATGTCTTGTTCATAGATGATCATTCTCGGAAGTCATGGATTTACTTCCTCAAAGCCAAAAATGAAACTTTTGACAGGTTCAAAGAGTTCAAAGCTTTGATTGAAAATCAGACAGGTAGACACATTCGTATCCCGATGTCAGATAACAGAGGTGAGTATGAGTCTAATGAGTTTGATGATTTTTGCCAAGAAGCAGGAATCAAGAAAGAGTTGACAATGCCTTACAACCCTCAATAGAATGGGGTTGCAGAAAGGAACAACATAACAATCTGTAAAGCTGCTAAACCCATGTTGACTAACCTTGATCTTCCTTTGTCTCTGTGGGCTGAAGTTGCATGTACTGCTATGTACATTCAAAATAGAACCCCTCATGCCATCTTGGGAGAGAAGACTCCAGAAGAAGTGTTTACCAGCAAGAAACCTGTAGTTGACCACATGAGGATTTTTGGCACTCCGGTTTATATTCAATTGTCGAAAGAAAAGAGGCCCAAGCTAGAGCCTTTCAGAAAGAAAGGAATATTTGTCGGTTAGACTGACAACTCAAAGGCCTACCGCATCTACGTCCCAAAACAAAGGTACATTGAAGTCAATAGAGACGTGATTTTCCATGAGGAAGCTGTGTTTCGTCAAACACAAGAGCTTTCAAAGGAAGATGAAGGACCTTCTTCTGAGATCCCAGATTCAGAAGTTCAGAGGGAGGAAGAATAATTTGAAAATCAAATTCTGGATGTACCTGAGGAACCAGAAAGTCCACCAAAAGAACTGCTTGAAGTTCCTCCTTCCAAAAGGAGACCTGCTTGGTAACAAGAAACGGTACAAGAGGCGGAGAAGAATAAAGCTCCTCCCGGGACTTTCAGAGAAAGCATAAGGACACAGAAGTACTCAGGTCTTATGAGCTAGCTCATCAGCGCTGAACCTTCCACATACAAAGAAGCAACAAGTCAACGAGTATGGATCGATGCCATGATTGAAGAGAACAGTTCAATTATGAAAAATGATGTGTGGGAAGTTGTTCCCAGACCGACAGGAAAGTTAGTGGTAGCATCAAGATGGCTCCACAAAATCAAGCATGCTGCTGATGGCACCATTGAGAAGTACAAAGCCAACTTTGTAGCTCGTGGATTTACTCAAAAAGAGCATAGACTATGATGAGACTTTTGCTCCTGTTGCCAGGTGTTAGTTTTTCTGAAGATTTGATTAGATTATCTAGGATCTTTATCTGAAAGAATAACAAGTACAACAAAATGCATAAGATGTAAAAGATACACAAGACACAAAGATTTTCACTAGGTAAACCATAAAGGACAAAACCTCGCAAACTTCTTCAGAATAGTAAAATGATCAAAAGCAGTAGTAAGAAATGTTCAGCAACTATCTATCTCTCCTCCTCTGACTGTCTCTCTCTCTTATGCGCCTTAGAGAGTGTGTGTGGTGTGTATTAATGAGGGAGAACGCCTCCCTATTTATACCCTTTGAAGTTACTGACAAAATATAACATTCGAGCCTACATGTCATCTCACATGGGGCCCACTTCTCCTATAGAGACTACAAGTACATATTGCATGATGTTACACTGGGGACTATTGCCTCGACTTACAACGGAGGGTGTACCTCAAGGTCTAGACACAATTTAGACATCCCATAAAGGGGTAACACACATCTCCAATGGGGGTACAACAACATACAATGATAATATAGATCAGAATATCTTTCGAAGTTACAAAGACATCAACACTCCCTCTTAACTAGAAAGGTATTCTCTCTCTACACAGTCATCAACACATCTGGTCAGGTCTTCATTGCATTGTCATCATCACAGAGTCATAAAGTCTTCTCCATAGCTGCTTCCATCATCTTCTTATAATTTGATCATTGTCTCATACTATTTGTCATCAGAAGTTTCTATAGTGCCAGCCCTTTTTCATGCTGGATGTAGGCCTAGCCCTCTGCCAGCTCTTCATCACATCTTGAGCAAGCCTTCACGTAGAATCTGTCCAGGATCTTCTTCACGTTGCCACGACAATATCCTTCCTCTTCTACCTTCATCTCGTCGTATCCAGATCATCTCTTTTGTCCTGCATAAGACAAAACAACAAACAACCAAAGCATCTACGGTCGACCCACATTCTATTAAAAGAACCCCCTAGGTTCACCTCTTGTGCTTCATGACTTTATCATCTCATCATGGGAACTTCACATATCTCATATATATGTAGGACTAATTACAACCCAACAACCTGCTACACCAACACCCGTTATATGTTCTTCTGGTCAACCTTAAGGAATTACATCAGAATAACCTGTCTCTAGGATCTTTTATGTTTAGATAACCTTCGAGACATATTACATCCGAGTAACTTGCATACCACGCCAGGGCTCAGTACTTACACTCGGACAACCCACAGGACATATTACATCCGAATAGCCTGCGTAACATACCAAGGATCAGTATTTACGTTCAGATAACCCATCTTATTTCCCATGTGAGATAATATGCTTTGTATCAGCACTGATTACATCCAAGGATAACTTGCAGGCTTTGCCAGGATGTTATATCAAAGGATAACCTACAGGATTGATTACGTTTGAGCAACCTACGAACTTCGCCAAGATGTTACGCTCAGACAACCTATCTTTTTAGTTTTGCTAGAACACACCACTCCCACTTTCAAGGGATTTCGATCTGGATCACACCAAGTCTTTCTCTGAAGTACTCGAACTTCACTCTCGCAAGAGGCTTGGTCAACACATCGGTTGTCTGCTCTTCTGTTGCCACGTACTGGAGCTTCACTACACCTCTCTGCACCATATCCTTGATATAGTGGAACTTGATCTCGATGTGCTTCGACTTGTCATGGAACACTGGGTTTTTCGTTAGCTTCACGCAACTCTGATTGTCGCAGAAGATGCAAGTCACATTCAATTGGAGATCAAATAAGTCAGACAATAGCTTTCGCAGCCACACTGCCTCGCAACTAGACGAGCAAGCGGCAACATACTCTGCCTCGACTCTACTCGGTGCCACACATGATTGCTTCCTGTTGACCCAGGAGATCATGCCAGATCCCAAGCTAAAGCAACAACCTGAGGTGCTCATCCTGTCTGTGGCGCTACCTGCCTAATCTGAATCAACATAACCATGTAGGTTGATCTTTTGATTCTCATCATATTTGAGCCCATCATTTGACGATAGATCGTGGCATCGACCTTCTCGGATGAAGCATCACTCATAAGCTTCAAGTTAGATGCCATAGGTGTGGCCATAGCCTTGCAATCCAACATTCCGAATCTTTTCAGAATCTCCACTGCATACTTCCCTTGCCCAAGGAAGATTCTGTCTTCACTTTTTACACCTCCATGCCTAAGAAGTAGTGCATCATACCTAGGTCTTTCATCTCGAACTCAGTAGCAAGTCTTCTTCTTGTATCTGTAATGAGTTCTTCATCGCCTGTTAGAAACAAGTCATCGACATATAGTAGGAGTATCATTGGTCTTCTGTCTTCCACCTTGAAGTAGAGGTTGGCATCTACTTTACTCTTGGTAAAGCCCAAGCTCATCAGGAAGCTATACATCCTGCCTTACCATGTCCTTGGTGCTTGTTTCAAACCATACAAGGGCTTCTTCAATTTGCAGACATGGGTCTTTCTATCATGTGTCTCAAATCCTAGTGGTTGTTCCATGTACACTTCCTCCTCGACTACACCGTTCAAGAAAGTTGTCTTGACATCCATCTGGTGTACTTTCCATTTCATAACTGTCGCTATAGCAAGTATGGTCCTTATGGAAGTGTACCTCGCCACGGGTGCAAATGTCTCTTCATAATCTATGCCTTCTTTTTGTGAGAAGCCTCGTGTTACAAATCTTGCTTTGTGTTTCTCGATGTTGCCATCTGTAGCATGCTTGATCTTGTAGATCCACTTTGAAGTCACGACAGATTTCTTGTCCGGCGTTGGGACAACCTCCGAGACATCATTCTTCATGATCGATTGATATTCCTCGATCATTGCATCCTTCCATTCTTTCTTTTCTGTAGCTTCTTCATAGGTGGAAGGTTATTTATCAATGATGTGACACAACATGGCCACATAGCTATTCTAGGGCTTTGCCCTTTTTCTCTCTTTATGTATTCCTTCTGGAGCACCATACCTTTCAGCTTCTCGTAAGAGCTCTCATGCCCATGCTGGTTTCCTCTTGTGGGAGTCCTTCTCAAGGAATGGCTCTACCGTCTCTTGTGGCTCTATCATGTCGTGATCTTCAGGTTCTTCTGGAATTGCTTTTCCAATTTCCATGTCTTAGATTCTCGTCTCTTTAGGTTCCTTGACTTCCTGGATAGGAGTCCTCCTGGATCTGACGTCTTCCGAGTCTTCATCAAAGGTTACATCTCTATTGATGTAGATCTTCTTGAATCCTGGGAACTATATTCGGTAGGCCTTTGATGTATCACTATATTATACGAATACACCATTCCTCCCAGAAGGATCGACGTTGGTCCTTTTCTCCTTTGGGACATGTATGTACATCGGGCAACCAAATATTTTCAGGTGGTTGACTTCGGGTTTCACTCCTGAGAAAGCCTCTTTAGGAGTCTTGTTGTCAAGTACTCGATGAGGAGTACGGTTTTGTAAATACACAACTGTTCTTGCTGCCTCCGCCGAAAGGTGCATAGGAAGATCTTGGTCAAGCAACTTTGCTTTTGTTGCTCCCATTATGGTTCGGTTCTTTCGTTCCGCAACCCCATTTTGTTGAGGATTGTATGGAGTGCTTAAATCCATCTTAATCCCAGATTCTCTGCAGAGTTCCTTGAATTCTTCTGAAGTGAACTCGCCGCCATTATCTGATCGTAGAATCTTAATCTTCCTATCTGTCTGGTTCTCGATCAAGGCTTTATATTCCTTGAACTTACTAAAAGCTTCACTTTTCTCTTTCAAGAAATATATCCGAGTCTTACGTGAGAAGTCATCTATAAAGGAAACATAGTACACATACCCGTTTAATGAGCTAGAAGACATGGGTCCACATACATCCGAGTGTACTAACTCCAATATTCCTTTAACCTTTCTCTCACTGTTGGGAAATGTCTTCTTTGCATTCTTTCCTTTTGCACATCCTTTGCAAATGCCCTCATGCTTTGCCTGGATCTTTGGCAATCCTGAAACAACTTTGCCTGCCATCAGTAGTGCTTTGTAGTGCACATGTGCAAGCCTTCTGTGCCACATTTGATTTGGTTCAATTGACTCATGAACCAATGCTTGTTCAGGCTGTCCCTTCAAGTTGTACAAGCCTCCGTCTTCTTCTCCAATCATTGTTGCATACTCTATTGTCTTTCCTTTGGGTCACGTCAGAACTTGGCCATCTACAAATGCAACCCTAATTCCTTTTGCATCTAGTGCAGATATGGAGAGAAGATTCTTCTTCATTCTTGGAACATATAACACATCCTTCATCTTTAAGGATTTCCCACAGTTAAGCTTGTATGAAGCTTCGCCACTTGCTTTTATGGGGTATTGATAATCATCCCCAAGTTTCACTTGTGAGGTGACTCATGTTCAGACATATTGACGTTTGATTTCTTGTATCCCGTCATGTATTTTGAAGCTCCACTATCCACGAGCCAATCATTGCTTCCGTGTGTGATAGTGCCAGTAAGTGCTGAGATTAGCACATACTCTTCATCCGAATCATTCTGCTCTCGTTTGGATCTTTTGTTTGTTGGTTCATCATCTTCGGCAATATGAGCATGGTGTCTCCTTTTCTGGATGGGACAATCTCTTCCCAAGTGTCCCTTTTCATCACAAGTATAATATCGAACATTTGAAAGATCTCTTTTGGTCTTCTTCGGTTTCTTGTCTTTCTTCTTGTTGTGATGAAAATTCTCCTTCTTGAAATTATTCTTGGTGTAGACTACAAGAGGTTGATCGTCAGTTTCTTCCATCTTTTCTTCTCTTGTCACAAGTCTAGCTTCTTCTTGTGCACATTCTTCTTGAAGTCTGCTGAAAGAGATCAACTTCCTTCTTGCACAAATCCCTTGAATGAATGAGTCCCATAATCTAGGGAGACCATTCAAGGTAGTCATAACTATTTCTCCTTAGACATTTTCTTCAATTGTGTTATCACCTGCCTTGTAGTTTCCTGCTTAAGGTGGATCCATAATGGATGGTAGAGGGGCAAGCAACTAAGGGGTGGAACCACGACTGCCTAGACTCCCAAATGGATGGTTGTCATGCCAATCAAGGCAGCCTTCACTTTAGGTTATCCTAGTTCAGGACAACAATGGGGGAGACCTGGATCTGCTCCCGACAAGAGAGATCGAACCTAGACACTAGAAGAAGATCAGATGGGGCTTCAGGGTACTTAAGGTGAAAGGTGAATGGGAACCCTAGCTCTAGGGTTTAGGTACTAGCAATTGTCTTGGGAAATGTAACTATGACAGGGCGAGCACGAATAGAGTTGGGACTATCCAGTACCTAGAAATCAGACTCAGTAAAAGGTGTTTGAGCTATTAGTGAATGTTGGTAGATGGCAAAGGCTAAGAGCCTAAGGGCAGTGCTAGCTTGGAGATCAGTGCTTTGTATTCATTGGGCAATGGAGTCAGCAGTAAGACAACGTTTTAGGAAACTCACTTGGGAAACATACGAAACCAGAAAGCAATTGGTCCAGAAAAAGCCAAGGTACAGGAAACCCAGCTCAGTAGATAGCTAGAGCTAGGGCCTAGGAAGACAAATCTGAAGCTTTAGGGGGTACTGGAAGGCTGGTGGCTCAGCGTTGAGGATGAGAAGAGATCAGGAAGACCTGATCTACAAGCCCAAATCAAGAAAACAACAGGAAAATCAGATCTAGAAAAGTCAAAATCTGATGATGGGCCTAGGAGGCTGAAAACTGATTTTTTTAGATCTAGGGAAACTAGGATGAATTAGCACAACATTGAGGGTGTTCTGGGATGCTTGGGACCTGATCTATCAGCCTATCATGTCAGATTTCAGAAAAACCTACTTCTGGAAAAGGCCAATTTTCAGTGAGGGCGCTAGGGCGGTTTCAGTCTATTTTTCAGATCCCGGTCAAACTGTTGAGCCTCTTGACAACGTTGGGGTTGATTTGGACTGCCCAAGACCCGATCTATCCGTCTGTGTAGTTAGAAATCAGAAAAACTCAAAACCTTAGCAGGTTAATTTTTTCAGTGGGGGATTATGCAGTTTTCGTCTGAAAAATCAGATCTAGGTCAATCTATGAGGAATTTGACCAATGTTCCAGTTGATTTAGTTAGGGGGAGGCCCGATCTATGAAACCCAGAAATGGTTTGGCAAAAGATTGGACGGTTCCTTGATTATTTGATTTTTTAGGTTTTTATGGCTGAGGAGTTTTCAGAAAAATAGTTAAATTTTAGCAAGGTACAATGGAATAAGATTAAAAAAGAAGAACTTACCTGTGGATCTTACCTAGATAAGCTTGTAGAAGTCTGTAACAGTGACAATCCTAGCTATCCCGATCAATCCTGGAAGATCCCCGTGATTTCTATGGCATATGCAAGTTCCAAGCCATCAAAGCACCCCCTACCCTACATGAGCAAACGTCAACCATATCAGATTTGCACATACAAAATAAAGAAACTGAATGCTACAAGACAGTAAAATGAAGTAATCATAGATCACAATGAAACTAATGAAAACCCCCTGATCCAAGACGAAGAGAACCATGCGAGTTGAGGCCCCCCTACAAAAACGCTCCAGCCAAAACGCCCTCCTGTAGACAAAACAATGATAGCCACGAAAAAAATAGATCTCATGAGAATTTCCACGATGCTAGTAAGTTGAAGACAAGCTGATCACCATTTGAGCACATCAGATGCAAAGCAAATCCAGAAAAATTTCCACAGAAAAAGTCTTTCTATTATTCAGATCCAAGAGCCAAAGACCCCTTTACAAATGAGAAGCTCTCTCCTTTAAATAGAAATGAGAGAACCTCAATCATAACCAAATCCTAACCACTTTCAAAACGAGTGGCTAAGATTAAAAAATTAAATGTTCTAATCAATGGTTGAGATGAGGTCAACATACAACACATGGATCAATATAACCATAATTTACCAAAGTGGACTAAACCACCCAAATAAAGGTAACCTAGTCAACAAGAAATAAATGAAAGCACATGGTAGGTCCAAGGAGTGTTTGACTAACTCCCTTTGGGTGCCCCCATGGCACAATAAATAATATAACAATTTAATTCATTGACCTTTGTGCCTCCTTGAGGAAATCGTGAGCCTCCAAAAAGACCTCCAGAAAATAATAAAAAATGCCCAAAAAATAGGTGTGGGCCCAAACAGGAGTTGCAACTGCTGGAGAAGGTGTGGAGGTCATCACTCTCATCATCATGACTGATCCCATGTCATTTCCTTGCCTCAGTAGCCCAAATCGATTTCTTCAATAGCCATTTAATGATTTTTTAATCTGCCTCGGGAAATGTGATTCTTCCAAAACAGCCTCCTAGGGTGCCTGCATTGTCAAACTGAGCCCATCAGGCTTTTTGGGGTGGGGGTACAATGGTACAAACAAGCGGCTGCACCCCCCTATGCCCCTACAACGCCCTAGGAGATCCAACTGAAACATCTCTCTGCTAAAAAATATCAATCTGTGAAGAAAAACTGCATCAGAAATGCAGAGTGAGCCTGATCACATCTGTAAGTGCCTGGAACTGGAAATAAACTGTCTCATTGGACTCAGAGAGTCCCAATCCATCTAAGGTGTATACTCATACCCCTCATAGGTCTCTATCTGATTATCAATCATACCCAATAAACAATATAACCATTTGTGAATAATCAAACACCCATAATAACTCAGAATACATCCACCTGCTGCAAGTGTTAAAAGGTTAAACCATGCTCTACAACTCATTCAAGTAACAAAATCAACAAGTAGCATTCATTTCACTGGCGGTACATCAACCAATACATACATAAGGCTTTATTTATTATTACTCAAACTTAGTCTTTCAAGACTATATTCATTTCATAGCTGTAGTCATTTTGCTAGTGAAGGGTGAAGGGTGGAAATGACAAGGCTAAGGCAAAGGATGACTTCCTACTCGACATCATGACATTTTGGACAAGGAAAGGGAACACTCACTATAACCAATGTTGGACAAATAACAACACAAGGAATGGCAGTGCCTCACAAATGGATGAGTTGTTTAGAGAGTGCTTATTCAACTTAGGCATCATGTCTACATCAATCTTGATCCAAGTTCATTAGGACCACATTTTATTCCATGGTCTTTTTGGCCTATATGACCCTTTTGGGACTTCACCAGTGCTTAAAAGCACAGCTAATCGCAGCTTTCATCCGAGACATATTTATTTTTAATAAGGTCAACAATTTTTTGATATAGCATATTTTTAACCATTGCTTTTTAGACCTTTTCTTATACTCTTCAAGGAGTATTTTAGCACTTCATTGCTTTTGCCCTTTTTACATATGTTAAGAAACAGTTTTACAATTTCATTTTCCATGGGTGCATATTCAATATTTCAATACAAATAGTACATGAGCTTTCAGTTTTAGCCAACAACATCTCAAGTGACTAGGGGGAATTCTGCACAGTGCCAAACATCGGGACAACCAACCAGAATGATTTAGGCATACTATCCAACTTACCAAAGGCAAGCTTTGTCACCAACTCAGAGCCGAGACACAATATAAACAGGGAGGCTTGTCCAACAAAAGTTCTAGCGGGGAAAGAGGTCCTCCATGCCATAAGTCAAGAAGTCAGTTGGGTTGAAAACTAAACTGGAAGGTAATGGATGGGTGAAGACAATGAATGATGGAGCCAACACTAGCAAGCCAAAACAATGGTGGGATGACTACCTCTATTCTCCCTAAGGAGGGTAAAACCAATGAGTATAGATCAAGAACTTCAAAGTTAGAGGAAGGACATCAATACATAGTATAAGATACAACCAAGTCCATATAATTATGACCACCAGATCATGATACCACAAGTTAATACATGTCACAAAAATCAGTATAAGAGCAATAATAACCATAACACAATATAAAATGCTGAGTCATAATCATGCAATATAATCCATCTGAGACACCATCTGTCCAATGAGAAAGAACTGATATAAAAATGGGCATCAATGACTGCTCTGAAATGACATAAATGGCTACATTGGTCCTCAAATCTGAGTGTCCTGAGACTCAGTCCTGGCATGGGAGAGTACAATAGTCCACTAATATAATATTGATCCATCAAAACTGCTCATCTCAGCATCTCACATGTAAGAGATCTGGCTCAAAAATGTATTGTGTCTGAAAAATAGAATATGGTAGCCTGGCTACTATATATGTGATAACAAACTGCTTCAAGTTGTTCTTTGATTTAAGCAACCCTAGTGAAGTAAGATTGTATAGTCTCGAAGTTCTGTATCTTCACATTCTTTAGTTGGTTCCTCAAAGTCATTTTTTCGATTGATATTCTTTCCCTTGAACATCTTTGTCAAAGCATCATATACTTCCTTCGGTGTCTTGAATGCAGACACATGGGGAATGAGGTAATCCTTAATAGAATCTACAATGATTCTCTTAGGCTTAGCCATGCTTCTCTTGTGAGCAGCCTTAACCTCATCTCTCTTTGGTTCTAGAACATCTATAGCAATAAACTGATCCAAGTCATTTTCTTCAAGGATCAGGGGGATCTTGTACTTCCATGCCCGGAAGTTATCAGCCCCTCCAAGCTTGTTCTCAAGCTGAGTATGGTGAGTCATCTTTTCAAAATGAGAACCTCAAATGGAAATAGTAAGGATTTGGATCTTACAATTTTGAGGTGTCCGACCAGGTTCTGGAGCAGGTTGACCTAGGTTTTGTCAGAGAATCCTTAATTTTCGAAACTTGGAGTTTGGGAATTTTGTTTGGACAGAAAGATGCCCCTCCTTAAGGCGAGTTGCTCAGCTAGGTCACTTTCTAGAAACTGAGGTGGGAAGCCTCCAATACTTGATGCCCTAGTTCCTCCTGACAGTAGTTGCAGCTAAAATTTGAAACTTCACTAATTCAGAAACTGCTACTAGCAGAAGATGCGCCCTAGTGAGGCGAGTTAGCCTAGCCCTTTTTGTTCGATGATTTGTGGAGAGAACACCTTCAACTAGGAAGCCCTAGTTCCTGCAGCTGCATAATGCCTTCTTTTTCAGAGAGGCTCTGATACCATGTTAGTTTTTCTTAAGATCTGATTAGATTATCTAGGATCTTTATCTGAAAGAATAACAAGTACAACAAGATGCATAAGATTTAAAAGATACATAAGACAAAGATTTTCACCGGGGAAACCATAAAGGAGAAAACCCCGCAAACTTCTTCAAAATAGTAAGATGATCAAAAGCAGTAATAAGAAATGTTCAGCAGCTGTCTATCTCTCCTCCTTTGACTGTCTCTCTCTCTTAGAGCGCCTCCCTATTTATACCCTTTCAAGTCACTGACCAAATATAACATTTGAGCCTACATGTCATCTCACATGGGGCCCACTTCTCCTAGAGAGACTACAAGTACATATTACATGATGTTACACTGGGGACTATTGCCTCGACTTACAACAAAGGTTGTACCTCAAGGTCTAGACACAATTAGGAGATCACGGAAAGGGGTAACACACATCCCCACTGGGGGTACAACAACATACAATGATAATATACATCAGAATATCTTCCGAAGTTACAAATACATCAACACCGGTCTACTACTATCAGAACCATCATTTCTCTTGCTACAGTAATCAGATGGAAGTTACATTAGATGGATGTAAAACCAACCTTCCTCAATGGCAAGATTGATGTGTTAGCCTACATTGAACAACCTTAAGGCTTTGTGACTCATGGGGATAAGTCCCATGTGTGTAAACTGAAGAAAGCTTTATATGGGCTCAAACAGGCTTCGAGAGTCTGGTGTGTGTGGATGGATGGATTCCTTCACAGCTTGGGGTTTTCCAAAAGTACTGCTGATTCCAATCTGTACTTTAAGGTTGTTCATAATCATGTCTTGATCCTTGTCCTATATGTGGATGACGTGTTCCTTACAGGAGGAACATCTGATAGCACAGTGTAAGAGGGAGCTCACCTCTGAATTTGAAATGAAGGATCTTGGTTTGATGCATTATTTTCTTTCTTTAGAAGTCTGGAAAAATCCAGGCGATATCTTCCTAACACAAGGGAAGTATGCAGTGGACATCTTGTAGAGGTTTGGGATGCAGGATTGCAAGTCCATGAGCGTGCCCATAACTACCAACTTGAAGAAGTAGCGAGACTCGACCACCTATTCACAAGATGTGGACTTTACTCTGTATCGACAACTCACTGGATCCTTGATGTATCTCGTACACACGAGACCAGATAACTGTTACACAGTGAATGCTCTGAGTCAGTTCATGCCTGATCCGAAGCACATACACTGGGTAGTTGCAAAACATGTACTCATGTGCGGGGTACCATCATTTATGGGCTCAGGTATACTTCCAGTAGTGGAGTATTGTTAGCAAGATATGCTGACTCAGATTGGGTTGGAAGAGTAGTGGCTTGAAAAAGTACTTCAGGTTACTGCTTTAGTATGGGATCTGCAATGATCTCTTGGTCCAGCAAGAAACAGGGTTCCATAACACAGCTGAAGATGAGTATATTGCTGCAAGGAAGTAGTTTGGCTTAGGAAGCTACTATTTGATCTATTCGGTGGAAAGCTTGACTCAACGATTATTCATTGCAATAATCAGAGTTGCATTAAGCTTTCAGAAAATACAGTTTTTCACGATAGATCAAAACACATTGAAATGAAGTATCATTTCATTAGAGACCTAGTACAGAGAGGCACTTTGATGTTGCAGTACATATGTACAGATGAACATATTGTAGATATTTTGACCAAGCCTTTGACAACAACGAAGTTTTTGTACATCTGTGACAAGCTTGGCATGGCAGAGAATACCTCTCTCGCTGAGTGGGAGTGTTGATTTTTCCTAAGCAGCATCGTGAACCATTCTCTTAGGAGAATGGGGACATCTGGTCAAGGACCAGGATGTGGAACCAGTCCAGCACTGGGGGAACTTAGCCTTGAGATGAGTAGCCATTTTGTTGAATGGGACATCTGGTTAAGGACCAGGATGTGGAACCAGTCCAGCACTGGGGGAGCTCAGCCTAGAGCTGAGTGGCCATTCTTTGAATGGAGGCCCCTGGTCAGTTACTAGGAAGATGAACCAGTCCAAAACTGGGGGACTCAGCCTAGGGCTGAGGGCCACTCTCCGAGAGAATGTAGGCGCTTGGTTAGTTACCAAGTATTTGACCTTGGATCAAATTATGCAGCCTATGGCAGAGGCACCTGCTAAGTTACCAAGATATCACTATAAGTCCTAGACCGGGTTTGGGCATGTGAGACACTCCTACCCTCGATCTGTGGGCTTTGTGATCTTCTCTTAGGATTAGACACCCTTGGTTAAGACACCTAGTACCCGATCTTGGTGGCACAAGGAGTGCGAGATAAAAGCATTAGTAACTCTCTCTATATATGATGATGTACTTTGTGTGGGGATGAAGAACCCCTATGACCACTTGTTTTGACCACACGGCACTTGAAGAAGGCTAAAAGGAAAAAGTAAAAACTACATAAGGATCCTTGGATCACTAATGAGTCGAAATGAAAATGCAAAAAGACCTTTAGCACCACTAAAGGTTAAAGTCAAAAGATAAAAGAATAAAATGTTATTATTTTATTCTTTTGAGTTTTGGTCCACATCTAGGTGAATGAAAGGCTATAAAAGAAGATCAACTCTGATTCATTTTTACACACACTTGCTCATCATCATTCAACTGCTCCTAGAAGATTTTCGCTGGTTCTTGAAGAGAGAAGATTCTTATTTTGGTTTATGCCCTAGCATGGAGGCTTTCTAGCTAAGGCATCTACTTTTGTTGCGGCCAAACCGTAAATCTGTTAGGGTTTACCTTCCATCAGTCAAGACCAACAAGTTCCGGGCTAGGGCATTACCCCAACTCTCACGGCAGCTACAGCAAGATCATGGACAACTATTCTACACACTCAGGCAACCCAACTATACCCTCGAACAACACTGTACAGTGACAGGCAACTTGCCCTCTTTCTGGGAAGCCTCTTTCTGGCTGCTAACTGTCTCGAGCAACCCTCCTTTCTCCACGGGCAGCCTTTCTCCAGCTCGAGCAGCTCGAACAGGCTGTCTTTAGCTGCCAACAGCCGACAAAGCTTCACGGGTAGCTCCATTAGGTCTCGGGCAGGCAGACAAAGGACTCAGGTAGTACACCCGTTGCCCTAAATCTGTAACCGACAGTTTAGGAAGGCACATAAACTTCTCGGGCAGATACAAGAACTTCTCGGGAAGGCACAAAACAATTCGGGCAGTAAGAATTCCATCCTGGGCAGCAAAAACAAATTCGGGCAGCAGCAAAAGAAGTTTGGGCAGACATTCTGGGCAGCTGGGCAAGAGAGACAAAGATTGGGCATATAGCCCTAATCTGATTTTCTTATGTAATTTGTACTCGGTGAATTTTTTTGATCAAACTATCCTAGGGTTTGGAAGTGGTCAAGCCTGCTAAGGTTTGAGAATTATTGAAGAACATTCATCTCATAATTCTGTGATTGAGGAACTCTATTCATCTCATAATTCTGTGATTAAGGAACTCTATTCATCTCATTTAAGGGATGAATTACTAATGCTTTTGGGGTTTTTGTCCTTTAAAGGTTTCCCTGTGAAAAACATCTTGTGTTCATGTGTGTGATGTTCTAATTTGTCTACTGCACTTGTCTTATTGTTATCTCATAGTCTGCAAAATTTTAAGAATACATGCTAATGCTAAAATTCAACAAATGTTTCCTTGAAGTACCTACGGTTTGAGATCCTGTACCTGGTGAACCTGAACCTGAACCATGTGTATCCGAATCACATAAAGGTGAAACTTGTGAGCTTGTGACTCGTGAACCTGTCCTTGTACCAGAAGTCCATGTAGACTGAGTCCCTGACAACAATGAACCTGTAGCCTGTGATCCAGTGACCCCTGAGACTTGTGACCCTGTGCCCTGACTCGTTGAACTCTGAGATGCTGTCTCTTGTGGATTAATCTGTTGCTCCTCTATGTCATAATCTGGAGATCTCCTAAAGGCTCGCTCCTCCTCAAATCTCACCTCTCTCCTCGCCACAACTTTCCTTTGTGCAGGAAGGTAAATGCGGAAAGCCTTCGAGACCTCATCATATCCAACAAAAATACCCCTCTCTCCAATAGTCTCCAACTTTGTCCTCTTCTCAGAAGGGACATGTGAGTATGTAAGGCATCCGAAACTGCAGAAGTGTCCTATCTGAGGCTTGTTCTCGATGAACATCTCCTCAGGAGTTTTGCACCCCAATGCACGTTGCGCACCCCTGTTTTGCACGAAAACAACTGTACCACAAGCCTCTACCCATAGAAAAGAAGGAAGACTCTGATCATGCAGCATAGCTCTAGTTGCACCCACTATTGCATAGTTCTTTCTTTCAACCACTCCATTCTACTGTGGAGTGTAAGGAACTGTCAACTGCCTCTTGATACCCTCCTTTTTACAAAACTCATCGAATGCATGAGAAGCATACTCACCCCCATGATCTCATATGAGTACCTTGATCTTCTTTCCTGTTTGGTTCTCCCCAAGAGCTTTAAACTCTTGGAACCGAAGCAAGACCTCCGCTGACTTCTTACTTCTCAGAAAGTAGATCCAGGTCTTCCTGGAAAAGTCATCGATGAAAGTAATGTAATATTCAAAACCTGTCAACGAGGCAGAAGACATGGGACCACATAAGTTTGAATAAATCAACTCCAACACTCCCTCTGATCTGTTGTCACTCCTCAGAAAAGCAGTCTTGGTGTAGTTTCCCAAAGCACACCCTCTGCATACACTACTCTGCTTTGTACTGAAATCTGGTAAACCTGTGGTCATGTCTCTCAGCATCCTCAAAGATGAATGGTGAAGGTGGGCCATCCTCTTGTGCCATAACTCACAAAACTCACTGCTGCTCTAAGTGTGTGCCAACGCATGATGTGGTTGGAAGAGAAGCTTGTACAGTTTCCCGCATCTGACTCCAATCGCATATGAAGCAGATGGACTCTCTGCTTTGGGAAAGATGTAAACTTGCCCATCTAGGACATATACCCCAAGGCCTCTGTCCTCAATCGTGGAAATTGAAACAAGGTTCTTCTTCATCCCAGGGACGTACAAGACATCTCTCAGTCCCATGGGCTCCATGGACTCCTTGTCAAAGCGGACACTCCCACGCCCAATTGCTGTCGACACTCCCACGCCCAATTGCTGTCACCACTGTATCATCGCCCAGTACAACCTCCAACCCCAAGCCTGTCTCTGAAGTCTCGGTGAATATCTCTCAAGAAGGCATAACGTCGCTCAAGCAAGAGAAGTGTGTAGATCCAAAGGAAGACTAACTAGGTTTCAAGAAGGCATTGAGAAGACAATTTTTGGGTTTTTATCTTTCTCTTTCTCTTCGCCTTATTGCCCGTGCGCACACGTAGCTCCGCCCACCTCCCACGTTCCCTTCCTGCGCGGCTCCTATCTCCACCAACTGTGCGCACCACTGCTCCTTTGCACGTGGCTCCTCCGTGCTGCTACCTTCATGTCCTGTACCCTCCGTCCACGTGAGCACTGCTTGCTCCTCGACCTTGCCCTCCTCCACATGCCTCCCCGCGACCTTTTCCTCCCACAACCCCTTTGCCTTCCTCCCCCCCCTCGTTATCCCCCCCTCCCACAACCCCTTTGCAGACAGGCTCTGTGCCCTTAGAGCTAAACGCAGACTGTTCTCACTTCCTGACAGGATATTCCTTGATGAATACCTCACCTGAGCGCAGGTGGCAGAACTCAAACAGTCCAAGGAACGGGTCGCAGCAGCAAGAAATGCAGGAAAATGGGCAGTAATTAGGAACCTTCGAGCAGTTATTCGAGATTCCTTCCCCCCTGGATGGACACCTCGAACAGGAAGCTCTAGATGATGGGGTCAACCAGAGAGACGACACGATACAAATATAATTGTTCGTTGTTGGAATGGAAATGGGTCTTTTTAGTCATTTCCAGGTCTCGTATATGACACACTCGCATTGATGGATATCCTCCTCGTGATCGAGACCCATGCGAGCCTTGTATGACCTCTCCTGGATATCTTAGGTTACCACTGGTTCTCAGTATGCAGACAGGAAACAAGGAGCTCTGGTGGAGTCAGGGGTTTAGGGGGAGTTGCTTGCCTAGTCAAAGACTCTCTCAGGAAGATGGTCTCCTTGATGGCCTCTGATGAGTACGCTAGATTCATGTGGATCCGGATCAGTAGCATGTGGATCCGGATCAGTAGCAAGATGTCCCCCTTGAGACATGTCTACTTCGCAGTTTGTTAATTTCCACCTGTGTCCTCATCATTTGCCATCCACAACAAAACTGATGGGGACCCTTTCACGGATCTATATGCCGGCATCACCCAATACTCTGGTGATGGAGAAGTTATACTTATAGGGATTTTAATGCCTGTACTAAAGACCTCCAGGTTCCTCTCCATGACAGATCCAAAGACGTGTTTTGCACTACAGGACTAGATCTCGCAGCAGTAGGTCTCCATCGGATTTCAGAAGATGCCTTGGGCCCCACTACAGCTTACGACAAACATCTCCTGAATTTGGGGGAATCCCATGAGCTTCTTATTTTGAATGGCCTCCCTTGTTTCCCGAACTCTCATTTCTTCATGCGTCGACCTCATGGGGGCGGGGCTAGTGTGGTGGACTACGCTTTAGCCAGCCAAAGCCTACTCTCCTTCATCCGAGACCTTTCCATCCTCCCCATCCCACTAGCTAACCACACACTTCTCTCACTTTCCCTCCAAGTCGATCCTCTCCTTCCTACTCTACTCCCCCCAACAAGCAACCCTCCCCCCCAGAGCACCTTCTGTTTTGTTGAGGGAAACCTGGACATCTTTCTTTCAGATCTCCGCCAGATCCTTCCGCCCGAAGTCCGTTTCTCCTCACTCGACTCAGCCACTGCCAAGTACCATTGCCTCTCATCCGCAATTTGGAAAGCATTGCTCAACTCCTTCCCCCACTCCATTCGTACCTCCTCGGATACCACTAAAACTAAAACTACCTCTTGCCCCATGAACAAGTGGTACGACGAGGATTGTATATCACTTCATCGAGAACTCCGTCATGCCTTCCTCCACTCCTGTCCCACTTACCCCAACATACAAAAAATCTTACCGACGTCTTCTTCGTCGGAAGAAACGACACTTTATCTCTTAGAGAAGACGGGAACTCGCAGCCCTTCTCGTCTACTCCTCGAAACAGTTCTGGCGCACCATTCTTTCTCGACGCTCCCCTCTGTCACCCGATCTTGACCCTGCCTCTATGTTTTCTCACACCTCCAAGCTCTATGATATTCTCGGCGAGGCTGATATTCATGTGGCTTCCCGCCCCCCCTCCTCCTGCAGCCTTTTCACCAACAATGATGTCACAAAAGCCATCCAAGCGATGAGCAGCAACAAATCAGCAGATGAGGAAGGCTACCAAGTAGAGTTCTTCATGCAGGGTCTCCGGGTTCTGGTTATTTACTTGGTTGATCTCTTTAATCACGTAGAGCGTGAAGGATTTCCATCGGTCTGGTCTCATCATATCATCCACCCGATTCACAAGTCTGGAGCCACTTCTGAACCTAACAACTATAGAACGATCATGGTAGGCCACACATTCTCAAAACTCTATGCTACAGTTCTTCATATGAAACTCTCCAGGGACTTTGAATAGAGAAATCTTAGAGCTCGGGGTCAGGCAGGGTTCAGACTTGCACATCAGACTATCAATCACATCTTTACTCTCCGAGCCGTGATTGAGGAGGCACGTCACTGCTCCTCGAAAGTCTACTGTTGCTTTGTAGACTTCCTGAATGCATTCGACTCAGTTTTGAGAGAGGACTTATTGCAGCGACTCAGAAACATTGGCGTCTCGCCGATCCTTTTGACAGCCATTATGCGCCTATACGAGTCCGTTCGTGGCCACCTTCACACAGCGCGAGGGTTATTCGAGTTCATCCGTAGCACCATTGGGGTGAAGCAAGGTTGCCCGCTTTCCCCCACTTTGCTTGAAATCTATATTGACGAGCCGGAAAGCCTTCCTCTAGGAGCACACACAGGAAATAGATGGATGCCTCCTTCACCAGGACTTGATCTCTATCCTGGTTTTCACTGATGACATTGTACTCCTCTCTTCCTCTCCGGAAGGTTTGCAACGACAGTTGGACGCTCTAGCCCTGTTATGTGAGCTTCGGAAACTGACGGTGAATCTGGGCAAAACAAAGGTTATGATCTTCAATGGGACAAACAAAACCCTTGACTTTTGCTTCCTATTCAAAGGGAGGAAGTTGAGATCATTAGCACCTACACTTATTTAGGAGTGCAGTTTTCTGGGCCCCTCTTCAGTCTTCGTCCAGCCCTCCAACCTTGAATCAACAAGGGGTACAGGTCTCTAGCCCTCCTTGAGAGACGGTGCTTCCGTCACCACTTCCAGGATATCTCATCCAAAATGGACCTGCTAAATACTTTGATCCGCCCCACCGTTTTATATGGATCAGAAATCTGGGGGCCTTCATTACTAGACTTAGATTGCGCATTGTCTGAAAGACTTCAGATCGTCCTTCTCTGACGTATCATCAGGTGCAAGCTGATAGTGCCACAACACATCATTCTCGCTGAATTTGGAGCCCAATCCTTCCGTCTCGAGACAGTTTTCAGATTGGTCTCCTTCAAACATTAGATTCGAGGGCTAGCCAACTCTTCAAAAGGTCGGGATAGGTATCCGTATCTGGCTTATTGCTTCGCTCAGACTATTGCTAGTACTAACCACCTAGGCAGGTCCAAGTGTTGGTTCACAGGTGTCTCGAGCCTTCTTGCTTTAGTGGGGATCCGGTTAGATCATCTTCCCCCGTTCCAGTGCTATCTAGATGCCTCGGGTCATCTCCTACCTATCCGACAAGAGTTGAATAAGATCATCAGAGAAGATATTTACAAGCAGTTCATTCAGGCCACTTGGACCAAGTCTCGGTGAGGATTGCGCCCTAAGATGGCCTTTTATGCTTAACATTTCTTGGAGATTAGAGACAGGCTCATTGTCCGGCCCAAGTATACGCTTCGTGACTGGATGCATGCCCTTCGGATCCCTCTCGGACAGTTCGGATTAGGATCACATAGACTCCGGGTAGAGATAGACTACCAGATCGATAGATTAGATAGGATCTGCCAGCTATGCCACCTACAGGAAGTGGAAACCGAGTCACATTTTATCTTCAGTTGTCATGTCTACTATGAGATCAGAGGACGCTTCTACTGTTTGTTCAGAGGACCCCAAACTCTAGCCGCTTTCTTCAGATACACCTTTCAGAGATGTCTAGCGCTTTATATTCAAGAGGCTCTCAGGTTTCGAGCCTAGATCCTCCATCCTCCCACTAGACCAGACACCACACAGCTGATTACCGCATTCTTTGACACGCTACCGACATCCAGGGGCGCCAAGAGATCAACTGACCCTGATATAGATTTTACCCCCAGATCAGTAAAGGTTGGGGACTCTCAACCCACGAGATCTCAGCAGCAGCTCCGCACCAGGCCTCCCTCCAAGAGACGCTCAGGACCATCCAGATCCCACTGACAGCATACAGACACTTTTACAGTTCTCTCAGTTTTTTTCGTTCAGCCTCGAATGTTAGGAGTACCAGACCTTCCTCGGTCTTTTCGGCTCCTGGACCTTGTCCACCTGAGCTCCTCCGCTCCTGGGCATGACTACTTGTTTGGTATCAGAGCAGGAACTCTCCCATGCTTCAGCCTAAATTGACTTGATTATCTTTACTTTTGTTTACTTCATTGTTTATATTGTATTTTCTTTATCCTTAAGGGAGATCGTTTGATCCTCCCACATGCATAACCTATCATTGTAACCAACAGTCCCGTTGACCTACTTTGTGGTCATTAGTGGACATTAATAAAATTATCTTTATCTATCTTTATCTATCTAAGTCACTTTATGACACCTTTTTTAATTTAATTACTCAATGTCACTTTTTAGTGTTGGTTTTTGACCAACTGATCAGGAGGACACACTCCCAAAAGTCATCTCCACTTGCAGAGCAAGAGAACACAAAAATGGGGACATTACAAATGTCTCCAAACCAATGAGTTACAATGAAAATGGTCTCTCCTTTTATAGGCCAATGACATAGTCAATGGCATCATCATCTAGCTCAAGCTTGGACTCCTCAAGGTTATCTACAACTACAGTAATAGTAGTAGTACTAGGTCAATGTCTAGAAGCATGAGGTTAGGGTTCATCTTATAGCTTTAGGGTTAGGGTTAGATTCTAAGTTGCACAAAACGGGGAAACACATATCAGTTTCTAATGAGCAAGGACATTAAAAAAATGAATGTGAAACATAAATCATAAATCATACATGTCGGCGAATCATTGCCTATATTGGAATCATATTCATCATTAGCACCTTATGGCACCTTGAAGAAATTTCATAAAAATGACAAAAACTTCTTATTGGACTTTTATCAAACACTTTGACTGCTAATCTGATTTATAACTTTTCTGAACTAAGAATTCATATAATGAATTTATCTGATAGTTTAAGCATAAACACCAATGCACTCAAAATTAACTGAAGATAAGTATGGCAATACAGAAATTTAGGGCCAACCCAGGGCAAACCCTCACCAAAGGAAAACCCAGAGAAAGAATTTTATTTATGAGAGATAAAATAAAAAATTGAATAACTCAGAATTTCTTCTACAGCACCAAAACAATTTCGGAAACCCCACTCATCTGTAAATTTGCATTGAAAAATGTGCCAAATATACTCACAGTCAACCCACACGTGTGAGCTATACACAACAATTTTCTCAAGATTTGTGCCAAGTACGCACTGTACGGATTCTGCCCAACATTAAAATGCAGAAAACAGTCTTGAAATTCATGCCAAACTTGACCTCAACTAACTTGAAAACTGTGCCTACAATTTGTCTCGTTTTTCGTGCTTGCATGGTTTGCAATGATGGCTGTACAGTCTAGCTGTACGGTCCAATGAATGCTACAGGAATTTCTTGGGAATTGTGCCTTCAATTTGTCTTGATGACCAGTCTCTCACAAATCAGAAATCTCCTTCAAGATTTAATTTCTCTCTCTCACTTGTCTTCTTCTCTCTTGATGTGTCTCTCTTCTCCCTAGACATTCTTTATACTTTATTTTATTGAAACCCTAATCCTAACTACCATATGTTAGATTTTCATAAGATTATAGCACTATATCTTAAATGCATTTATCAATAGGATCACTAGAAGATAGACAAAGCATAGAACAATAACACGACAATAACACGAGTATTTTTATCCTGGAAAACCCAAATGGGAGAAAAGAAAACCCAACAACCTTCCTCTAGAGATGATAATTCTGAGATCACTGTACAATGAAGAATAAAGAGAAAATATGGAAATGCTTTCCAAAGATAGAAATCCTGAAAACATGCCTCTTCTGCAGTGTATGTGTAATATCCCAAATCCCGATATTTTATATTTCTAAGCAACAAGGCTGATACAACTGGGCATGCAAACTGCCATGCAAAAATCCCTATTTTATAGGAAAAATTAGGGTTAGGGTTTGTGAGATAGAATGAACACTTACCACTGATAAGCCGGCTGGATTGCTCCGAAGAAAGTATGCAAGCACTGAGAGCTGGATCGGAGATGAACTGATCTCCTCTGCTTACGGTGAACCCCCAGCAGCAAGACGCCCAGTCAGAAAAGGGTGACGCCCTTAGGGAAGGAGGTGTTCGATGGAGCTACGGATTTGCGGTGCTGGTAGCCTTTCCGTGCCGGAGAGAATGCCTGATACAAGAGTGATTTCTCAGTCCTCTAGGCAGGATAGCGACTTGCTTCTGAGAGACAGCTGCTCACGCCCCTGGAATCCCGAAACTGCTGATAACTGTTCCGGATGAGCACGGATGGATTTGATAATCACCGGGTACCGGAGTATGATGCTGATGATGAGAATGGTGCCTGAGTTTCGGAAGGAAACTGAGATCTGAAGGCCCCACAGCTGATTAGGGCTTTCCGGCTGAAAACCCCCCCTTTACGGCTGCACACGTCCCTGCAACGATCTATACCATATGCTAGATAACTGATGAATGAATGAAGAACAAGTGGTGAACCAGTATGGCTTACCCTGAATAAGACTAGGGCAGATGTTTCACTGCCGAAATCCTGTTAGCTGAAGACTCCGTCTCCAACCCCAACTGTTGTGCTGCACGCTGTGCTGCTATCCAAGAGCTCCCCAAAATAATCATAATCAAAAGTGAAGTCTCCTCTCGCTTTATCCTCTATTTATAAAGTTCAACTGCACAAAACCTAATCTTTGACCTAATTAGGTCACTTTATCTTCTAATTTGCCGTTGACTTGCATGCATGCAGATGGAGACTTAAAGAGTGCATGCATCATTAAATAATGCTTGGATGGCATGCACGAAGGTGGCCTTTGGCCTTGGTGGCCCTTCTTGACCAAATGATGATGCCCTAGATCTTCTATGGATGGCATCAGTCCTCAGCTGATTCCCTAGCTGTCAGTAACCGCTCGAACCCACAGGAATCACATAGGTTAGCGGTTTTGGGCCTCAAGGCCTAATTGGAAGAGGACATTACAGTATGCGAACTTCTCTCCCCCAAAAAACTGCGAACCTCACTTGTGTTGCTGTGTGTAATAATGAGGAGGGGCGCCTCCTATTTATAAAGATTTTCCACTAATATTTTAACTGGGGCTGACTTCTCTTGGGGGAGCAACATAATTTATATTTTGTCTTTTCTTTGCTTGCTTTTCTCCCCAAGGCCTTCATTGCCTTCATTGTTCTACTAGGGTTTGTATGATTGATTACAATAAGTTCATCTCTCGTAGGAGGTACAATATAAGAACAATAAGAATAGCTTGTGAAATTGCACAAACTCCAACACCATAAGTATCTAATCAAAGGATGAGATTGATTAGATCTTAGGATTCTCATTAATTGCACAATATAAACTCACTTTTATGTAATGAAGTGCACATTAAATATTTGGGCCCCACAACTTAAATCTCATTTTAATGATAAAGTACAAACTCACTTTTTGTCACTTTACGTTAAAAAAGTAGCCTAGAAAAATACAACTTATGTCGCCTCCATGTGACATCAAAATCATGGGGACAACCAAGTTATAAAAACTAGCACTCCCTCCTCTAGGCTCAAGCCCTTGCCTCTACCTTGAACTTCAAAGTCGATCCTCCATGGACATTAGTCAACGATTCAATACCCTACAATTTTGATGAAACTTCCTAATCCAATTGTTAAAATAAGGTAGAAAAATCTTCCCATGCTTAATAAGTGATTTTGATTGAGTGAAGAGTACATTTTTATTAAGGTCAGTACATTCTTATTAAGGTGATGACAAAGGGGTTCGTCAATCAACACCACCAACATCAAGGTATGAGCTTAGATTAAATGCCAATCCCATACCCTGATACATGATAGAATATGGTGTAAACTTTGCAATCCTAAAACCTTGAAAGCTATTAAGTTTGTTGAATTCTGAATGGGCTCTTAATTTCTTCTTTTTGCATATGATATCCGATGAAGTTGGAACCACTCTCAAACATCCTGAAACAATTAATGGTAATGTTAAAAATTTAAGTAAAATGATAGAAAATGAAAGATGAACATTACCATTTAGTATTACCAAACTTTACTGAGTAACTAAATAGAGCAGATTGTATTTTACGGTAACTCCGTCGTTTCAGGTCGGGACTCGATCAAGTTGACCAGTTTGTCATTGCATCGACAAAGTCAGATACCAACTCGGTCAGTTCAGTACCAAACCGGTCACCTGATCCGGTTTGAAGGCCAAGTCGGCTCAGTGGAGGGTCAACTCAGTCAACTTGGCTGAGTCTGAGTCCAAGTTGACTGATTTTTAAAACAAAGCCTTAGAATACCCCTTTCTTATATATATATATCACTTTCACTTTCATATATTTTTTACTCCTTTTGACCAAGGTAATATGTACGGCAAGGGTATTTAAAAGTTAATCTCATCTTCACTTTTCAATCCACCTCCCTTGATTTCTTTTAATAATAAAATTTATTGCTAGACTTTACTATAAACCTCTTGATTTTCGGTTTGAACCAATTGCGTTAGAATAATTGATACTTTTTACTAGTTTCACCAATGATGTTTTGGAGGTTAAATGACCCCTCACAAGGTTAATTACTATATTTCAAACAAGGATGATATTTGAAAACTGTGTCAACTGTCAGCTCAAGCATTGAATTAATTAGAGACAATTAGAAGCATCGTGATTTTTGGTGGTGGTTCAGTTTTAAGCCCGGTCTGCCAAGTGTCCCAATTCAGTAATCCCTCTACGGATATGTTTGATAACCATGTTATGTTCTTTGTAGCAGACATGCCTTCTCATGATGGGGTACCCTTGTAATTTATTTAATGAGGAGTCACAATGGTCCATGGATGTTTCTGACAGTAAGATACAAAGTGGTGTTGATTTAGTGGCAGCAGTTTTTCTGTCTTACTGGGGGCAGTTAACTCCCTGTTTAATGCCTCCGCAGTGTTCTCTAAAAATGAGCAAGGAACTGGGTTGCTATTAATACGATTTATTATTTCCCTCGTTGTCAGCGATGCAATGAATGGATAATTGATATCTGTGCTGTCTTTAATGTTCTTTGATGTGATTCATCTCAAGCAAAAAATTTCTTTTGTAGCAGTTGTTGAATTTTTAGCATTAGCATGAATACTTTAAAAAATTGCAGACTAACATAAAACAAATGACAAGTGCAGTAAATCACATCAACACATCAACACAAGAATTTTTCATTGGGGAAACCTTGAAAGGGCAAAAACCCCAAAAGCATTAGTAATTCCTTTTGTAAATGAGATGACTGAGTTCTTCAACAATTCTCAAACCCTAATTGGATTTGTACCAAAGATCCACAATTACACAGAAGATAATCTTTTCCACAGAAATGCCAAATTAGGGCTTGCTGCCCTAATCTTTCTCTCTCCTGCCTTGAAAACCAGTCTGCTCACAAATCTGCCCATGATGCCCAGGATGACCTGTTTGGCTGCCCAAAACACTCTGTCAGGTTGCTCGGACTAATTTTCTATTGCCCGAGATCTTTACATGCCTTCTCGAAATGCTGCCCGAACTTCTCGAGTTTGTTTGACCTTGCCCGGAACCCTGCTTGGACTCTGTTTGGCCCTACCCGGCTCTATTCTTCGCTGCCCGAAGTTTGCCAGTTCCTTGCAGCCCTGCCCGGATCAACTATTGCTCTGCCCGAGCCCTTCCAGGCCTACTTCAACTCTGCCTGAGTTCTTCCGGGCCTGCTCTGTTGCATCCCTACTCCTCCCGAGCCTGCTTTACCTTGCTCGGAGGGTTTGTTAGTCTGTGCGAAGGGTTGCTGCTTTGTCCGACAGCCTAAAGCAACAGCCCGACAGTCTGCTTATGCTACCTGGGTGTGCTGCTACAGCCCGACAGCCCTATTGTGCCTGCTTTGACTGCCCGAAGGCACCAACAGGCTGTCTGCTACTTGTCAAGGGTCTTCTCGTGGCCCAGCTATTAGCCCGAGCCCTGTTAGGGATGGATGTAGGTGCCTGAAGGCACTACTAGGCAGCCAAGGGCCCGCCTTGAGTTCCTTAAGCCCAGTTAGGGCCTGCCCGAGATGTATGCAGAGCATTCGAGCCCAATCCAAGGCTGCCCGAGGGAGAGAGAGGGTAACGTGAGGTGTATGCAGCCTGCCTGCCTGTGACTAATTTTGAACTGCCTATGAAGATACTAGGGTAAAACCCTAGCACCCATAAAAGAGAGAAGATATTGCTGCTATTCTTCTTTGTGGGTGATAACCTAGGTTAAGATTTGCTGCAATAGGTATGGGTGCCCTAGCTAGAATCCTCCATGCTAGGGCATACCATAAAAAATGTCTTCTCTTAAAAAAAACCAGTGAATGTTTTCTTGGAGTAGTTGTACCTGTGAGAGCAAGTGTGTGTAATAATGAAATGGATTGATCTTCTTTTATAGCCTTTGAGTCACTAGTAAGTGGACCAAAACTCAAAAGAACAAAATATTATTATTTTATTCTTTTATCACTTTGACTGTTACCTTTAGTGGTACTAAAGGTCTTTTTGCACTATCACTTTGACACCTTAGTGGTACTAAGGATCCTCATGTATTTTAGACTTTTGCTTTAGCCTTCTTCAAGTGCCTTGTGGTCAAAACAAGTGGTCAAGGTGGTCCTTCATCCCCACTCAAAGTACATCATCATAAACAGAGAGAATCACTAATGCTTTTATCTCACACTCTGTGTGACACCAAGATTGGATACTAAGGTGTCTTAACCAAGGGTAGCTAAGCCTTGGAGAAGATCACAAAGTCCACTGATCGAGGGTCAGAATGTCACACATGCTTAGACCCGGTCTAGGGCTTATAGTGTTATGCTGGTAATAGACTAGGTGTGTCAGCCATAGGCTGCATAAATTGACACAAGGTCAAATATTTGGTAGCAGACCAAGCGCCTTCATTCTCCCGGAGAATGGCCCTCGGCCCTGGGCTGAGTCCCTAGTCCCAGTCTAGGTAAATTCCTGGTAACTAACCAGGTGCCTCCATTCAAAGAATCGCCACTCAGCTCTAGGCTGAGTCCCCAAGTGCTAGAGTGGTTCCACATCTTGGTCCCGGACCAGATGTCACCATTCAACATAATTGTCACTCAACTCAAGGTTGAGTCCCTCGGTGTTGGTCTGGTTCCATATCTTGGTCCCAGACCAGATATCCCCATTCAACGGAATGGTCAGTTGACTCTAAGTTGAGCCCCCCAGTGCTGGATTGGTTCCACACCGTGGTCCTAGACCAAGTGTCTCCATTCTCCTAAGAGAATGGCTCTTGATGTTGCTCAAAAAAACAACACTTCTTCTCAGCGAGAGAGGCATTCTCTGCCATGCCAAGCTTGTCATGAAAGTACACAAACTTTGATGCTGTCAAAGGCTTGGTCAAGATATTTGCGATCTGTTCATCCGTACGAATGTACTGCAACTTCAGAGCACCTCTTTGTGCTAGGTGTCCGATGAAATGATACTTCATTTCAATGTGTTTCGATCTATCATAAAACACCGGGCTCTCTGAAAGCTTAATGCAACTCTGATTATCGCAATGGATGATCGTTGAGTCAAGGTTTCCACCGAACAGATCAGATAGAAGTTTTTTGAGCCAAACTGCTTCCTTGCAGGCATCACTTACAACAATATACTCTGCCTCAGCTGTACTCTGAGCTATGGACACCTGCTTCATGTTGGACTAAGAGATCATTGCAGATCGCATACTGAAGCAGTAACCAGAGGTGCTTTTTCGGTCTACTGCACTGCCAGCCTAATCTGAATCAGCATATCCTGATAATAATACTCCATTGATGGAAGTATACCTGAGCCGATAAGTGATAGTACCTCGCACATATCTGAGTACGTGTTTAGCAGCTACTAAGTGTATGTGCTTCGGATCGAACATGAACTGACTCAGAGCATTTATTGTATAACAGATGTTTGTTCTCGTATGCATGAGATACATCAAGGATCCAATAAGCTATCTGTACAGAGTAGAGTCCACACTTTGTGAACTGGTGGCCGAGTCACGCAACTTTGTCAAGTTGGTACACTCATGGACTTGCAGTCCTGCATCCCAAATCTATCCAAGATGTCTACTGCATACTTTCCTTGTGGTAGGAAAATATCGCCTGGCTTTTGCCGGACCTCTAAGCCAAGGAAATAATTCATCAAGCCGAGTTCCTTCATCTCAAATTCAGAGGTAAGCTCCCTCTTACACTGTTCTATCAATTGTTCATCACCTGTAAGAAACAAGTCATCTACACATAGAACAAGGATCAAGACATGATTATGAACAACCTTAAAGTACAAGTTAGAATCAGTTGTACTTTTGGAAAACCCCAAGCTGTGGAGAAATCCATCCATCCTCACATACCAGACTCTCGAAGCTGTTTTAGTCCATACAAGGCTTTCTTCAGTTTACACACATGGGTCTTATTCCCATGAGTCACAAAGCCTTCAGGTTGTTCAATATAGACTTCCTCCTCTATCTTGCCACTGAGGAAGGCTACCTTTACATCCATTTAATGTAACTTCGATGTGAATATTGCAGCAAGAGAAACGATGGTTCTAATGGTAGTATACCTGGCAACAGGAGCAAATGTCTCATCATAGTCAATGCCTTCTTTCTGAGTGAAGCCACTAGCTACGAATATGGCTTTATACTTCTCCACACCGCCATCAATAGCATGTTTCATTTTGTAAAGCCATCTGGATGTCACCATTGATTTTCCTGTTGGTCTGGGAACAACTTCCCACACATCATTCTTCATGATTGAACTATACTCTTCAATCATGGCATCTACCCATACATGTTGACTTGCTGCTTCTTCGTACGTGGAAGGTTCTGCACTAATGAGCTGGCTCATAAGACCAGAGTACTTTTGTGGTCTTATGCTTTCTCTGAAAGTCCTGGGAGGAGATTTATGCTTCTCGGCTTCTTGTACCGTTTCTCGGTACCAAGCAGGTCTCCTTTTGGAAGGAGGAACTTCAAGCAGTTCTTTTGGTGGACTTTCAGTGTCCCAGAATTTGATCCTCAAATTCTTCTTCCTGCCTTTGAACTTCTGGATCTGGAATCTCAGGGGGAGGTACTTCAGCTTCCTTTGAAAGCTCTTGTGTTTGACAAAACACAACTTCCTCATGGAAGATCACATCTCTGCTGACATTCTTCTATAAGCCTGTAAGAGTTGTGTAGTGAAGGTGTCCAAACCTTCTATGCCACAGCTCACATGGATCAACTGTATGATGTACCAAAGCATGAGTGGAAACTTCGGAATCCTTGTAAAGGCCTCCCTCTTGAACCCCAATTTGTAGAACTGAGATAGCTTTTCATCCTTTGCCCATAGAAGGACCTTCGGGTCCATGAAAAAAACTCTGTAGCCCTTGTCCTCTAAGCCAACAATAGATAGAAGATTCTTCTTCAAACCAGGAACATATAAGACATCATCAATATGTAAAACCGTACCTGAGTGAAGTTGAAGTGAAGTTGAGCTGACTCCTTCAATCTTATAAGTGGAGACATCACCAAGTTCCACTTGAGTAGTGAACTTCTTCTTTCTATAACTGGTGAGAGTTCCGTGGTTACCTGTCATATGCTAAGTCACATGACACGAGGATATGGGACACGGAGGACACGAAAATACGAGTATTCGACACGAGACAAGACGACCTCGGAAATAGGACACAGGGGACACATTTTATAAATATATATATATATATATATATATTAAAAAAAGACATAAAGATCTACATTTTAAAAAAACTAGAAGTATATACAATGTACATCAATCATAATATCATTCAATTGAAATATGACAATGATGAATCAATAATACAATTATCAATGAATCATGAACTTTGAACCATAAACCGCATATTTGATATTTGTGATTAAACCACAAAAATCTAAATGTATTACATAAATATCGAGAGAATGCCACTAGCAAATACAAAATAGAGTAGATACTACTTAGTACTAAGTTGAGTATCTACAGTACTGCTAGATACAAAATGAAAATACTAAATAGCCATAGGGAAGAATATCATAGCTCATCAATGGTACTAGCCACTGCCAATCGTCCTCTTGCTCCTCCATGTCAAAATTAGCATTATTGTCGTTGCTCTTTCCTCTATCCTCCTCCTCCTCCTCTATACCCATTTTGACAGGACACATATCTAGAAATTAGGACACGTTCCTGGCACGTGTTGAAATTTGGAAAGTGTCCAGATTTAAGGACACGAAAATTTTGGTGTCGGAGACGTATTAGGGAAAGTGTCGTGTCTGACACATGGAATACGAGACACGGGCGCTATTTGGAACTGTCTTGTTACTTAGGTCATATGCCTGGAGGCACGACTATCCACCAACCAAGAGGTAGCAATGTCTGTGATGGATCCAGAGAGAGCAGAGATCTGGTAGTACTCTCTTCTAGGTTCGTCTTCTTTGTTAGCCCTGGTGTTCTTCTTCTTCTTCTTCTTCTGCAACAGACGCTTGAAATCTTCTTTTGAATTTCTTCTTGGTCTGCCTGCAATCCTTGGCAAAGTGTCCAAACTTGTGGCAATTATAGCATTCCACTTTTGAAACATCAGAGAACTTACCTTGAGGTTTCTTTCCCTTTTTTGTTGAGATGAGGGCTTCTTGAACTTCTTTGTATTTGCTGCAAGTGCAAGGTTTCCTTCCTTAGTTCCCTTGCTTGAAGTCCTTCCCTCTTCCTCTATGCAATGATGCCAAAGCATTTCAAAGTTTGGTTGATTCTCACGTCCACTGACAGATGCCAGGAATGTTTCCCAAGGGCTTGGGAGACCATCGACCACAGTCTGCACTAGGTCATCATCATCAACAACAATACCAATCCCAATAAGTTGATCTCTTACCTGTGCAATCTTTGTGAAGAAGGAACAAACCCCTTCATCTTTGTTCAACTTCAAAGTTCATAGCCTTTTCTTCAAGACTCTCTTCTGACTGGGAGCCTTCTTCTCATACAAGTTAGCCAAGGTGTCAAAGCATTCTTTGGTAGTGTTTAATGTTGTGATGTTGGGCATCACAGTTGCTTTGACAGAATCATAGATGATCCTTCTAGCCTTAGCCTGCTTCTTCATGTAAGCAAGTTTTCCAGCATTGGATGTTGGCTCTTCATTGATGTTGAACACATTGTCATCAAGGTCATTTTCTTCTAGAATAGCTGTAAGCCTAGTTTTGCAGGAGTTGTAGCTAGTTGAACCTTAAAGCTTCTCTTCTTGTCTGAAGATGTTGATGGCCATCTCTGCCACTTAGTCAAATGTCAAGTCTGCAAAATATCCCGAGAGCAAAGAGTGCAAAGATGATAGTATTATTCTCCATTTACAAGTAACAATGAGAAGTCAAGTCTCTTATATAGAAAAAAACCTCAACTCCCTCTACAATAAAATAATAATATATGTGCTAAAACCCTAGATCTATACTAGGGATTCTCCAAGATAGAGTTAAAAAATATAAAATATATTGCAATCTCCCAACAAACTCCTCAATGAGAGAAGGTGCCCCAATAGTGATTCGAAATGGTATAATACAAGGCCTAAGAAAGAGAGTGCTCAACCACAATGGTCCCAGATACAACAAATCAACCCCAAAACTTTGGGTGCTCCGCTAAGCACCCACACATGTGGTCCAAATGGTCAACCAGTCGGACATCAATCCTCAAGAATGGTCCATTGAGTAACAAATCTCCTCCAAGCATGTGCCACGCAGTTGGGAGGAGTAATTCTAGCGTCAAAGCCTAGAGTGTTCCCCTAGAAACTCCAACAAATTTGTCCCAAACTCACGCGTGTGGTCCAATGGTCCAAGTATTTCATAGAAGATGCTCCAAATGGTCCCAAAGTGAGGAAAAGAAGGTCCAAATGTGATGTAGCAAGAGTCTAGAAGCATCTCCAAGTTCCCATGTGCCCACTGAAGGTATCTTCAACATGTAGAAGGGGGACGACCCCATCTCTAGCTAGGAAATCTGATGCAGAACCCTCAATAATGTGTAATGCTCCGAGCCTAATAATCATCCAACACACCATATCATGTCATAGCATGTGTGTAAATAAAATCACTCTAGTGTATAAAGTTAACCCACCATTATAACTTAGGCAATTGTATTCTAATATGACAATAATACACAAGATATACTTACAAATACACATTTTCTGACAACTCTATGGTTTATAAGTTTTTACTCATCTAATCTAACATTAGTGTGACCCTGAGAACCCTTTTATTTGTGAGAGTTCTAAGTCAACATGTGTAGCTTAGCTACCTAAGTCAAGTGAGGGTACATGAAGTGAAATACGTACATAGGGAAGGAAAGGGTCTTTGTGAACTAACCATCATAGCAATATAAGTGTGTTGGTCTATCCTCAACTTTCAAGAGTTAGGATTTATGATGTTTCTTCCACATGTGGGCCTAAGGAAGTGTTGTATGGGTCATCCATCTTTGAGCCTTCACATAGCAATCCCTTTTATTTTCTTTTTTTCCTTTTTGACATTTCATTTAGTCCTTTCACTGGCTTAGTCCCCGTTGCTTTAGATTTGGGTTTGATAGCATGGGATAAGTGAACCTCGCTTTTTTGCAAGGGGAGTATCTCCCATAACTTTCCATTTGCATTTGCGTTTAATTTATTAGCAAATCCTTTCTTTGGAGAGTGTAAGTCTCTTTTAGCTTTATTTGAGGTATTCATACTTTGGAATAGTTATGAGACCATAGGTTATTACAATTGACAGATCATTCACAAAGGGGAAAACAAAGGGGATGGTTGAATTGGTTAGCGAAAAGAAAAATGCTTAGGTAAAATGCTATGAAATGGATGAAATCACTTGATGTAGTTTCAGCAAGGTACAAATCAACCTTCATACTAACACACTTATTAAGCAAGAAGAATAACACCAAGGTTAGGCTAAGTAACAAGCAACAATTTCAAGTATATGAGTCACTATAAAAGTATACATGTAACATCCCATGCTAACCTACCGTCATACCAAAAAGGATGCTAAAAGTAAATGAGGGTTAGATAAGATAATTTTACTTATGTCCACTAATGACCACAAAGTAGGTCAACGGGACTACCAGTTGCAATGATGTTTGTGCATGTGGGAGGACCAAACAGTCTCCTTTAAAAGAAATGCAATACAAGAAGTAAAGTAGAGAAGAAAATAAAATAATTAAAAGTATACAAAGAAAGAAGGGTTGTAACATGGAAGAGCTCTCGTCCTAGTCTCTGCACAGGGGCGAAGAAGCTTAGGTGGACAGGAACTGGGAGAAAAAGCGATTGGGGAAGGTCAGGTACTCCTAACATCCGAGGTCGAAAGAGAAAAACTGAGGGAAGTTCAATAGTGTCTGGTGTCCCGAATAGGAGCTGGTGGGCACGGGGTGTTCTCTGGGGTGATGTCGGTGAGGTCTGGAGGGTCCTACGCGCTTCACGGAGGGAGGTCCGGTATGAAGCTGCCGCTGAGATCTCGTGTGTCGAGAACCATCGACCTTTGCCGATCTGGTAACTAGATCGATGTTTAGGTCAGTCGATCTCTTGGTGCCCCTGGAAGGTGGTAGCACGCTGAAGAACGTCGTGATCCTCTATGTAGTATCTGGTTTGGTGGGGGGTTGGAGGATTTGCGCTCGAAGCCTGAGAGCCTCCTGAATATAAAGTGCTAGGCATCTCTGATTGATATACCTGAAGAAGGCGGCTAGAGTTTGAGGCCCCCTAAACAAGCAATAGAAGCGTCCTCTGATCTCGTAGTATATAGGACATCTGAAGATAAAATGCGACTTAGTTTCCACTTCCTGTAGATGACTAAGCTGACATATCCTATCTGATCTATCAATCTGGTGGTCTGTCTCTACCCGGAGTCTGTGGGATCCTACTCTGAACTGCCCCAGAGGGATCCAGAGGGCATGCATCCAGTGGCGAAACGTGTACTGGGGTCTAAGAGTCTAAATATCCCAACATGGAAGAGGTCTCATTGCAACATGGGACATGCTAACCTTCCTCCCTCTCTCTGAATTTTTTTGGGGATTATTTCTTTGCTTTTCTGCAGTTGGTGTGATTAGTTTGAAGTTCTGATTTCTTCATTTTAGCAAGTGAATCATAGATACTGGAATGCTAGCAGATTTGTAGTGGCATTTTCCTTTGAACAGACAAGTGTTCTTTTCTTTTACAATAGCATAAACACAAAATACCAAAAATAACACCACCCATTTTTCCAGAGAAAGTTGAATCCAAAGCCACATTGGAATATTACATCCCCAGATTGACAGTTTGATAGGGTTCTAATGACATATTTACTATTTTTCGTAGGAATCTGAACCCTAGGAACTTGCCAACATATAATTTGTCTATTATTCATTGTATAATTTGGTTATATGATTCTGTATAAACATTCAACCAAACATTGTAAATATATAGAAATGAATAAGTTTATTTCTAACAAAAAACTATTTCTTACTTTATAGTTGCTTTTGTTTTGTTTCAGGATGTTGCAGGTACATTGGCAACTGAGGAGGCTGAGGACTTGCCCCAAATCACAAAATTGCGTTCTGCTCTTGAATCGATTGACCATAAACGCAGAAAGGTTGGGATTAATCTGTGCCAATCAAGATAAAACCGGTTTTGCTTGTTGCATTAAAATGTAAATTCTTTTGTATCTGATGTTGCGTGAGAACCATTTTTAATGGCTAACGGAATTTCTTGTTATGGAAAGCAGCTGTTAAGAAGCTTCTCCGGTTTTAACTATAGAGATGACATTTAGAAATGAAGTTGACTAAATGAATTTCTGTTGATGCACATCCCGAAAATGTTTCCTATGTGCTGCAAGTCCAAAGTCATTTAGAGATTATTTACTTCTTGACCATATCAAAGTAAAGAGGCCTGATCTAACTGAAGAAGTTTTATTTTTAAAATTTTTCCCATTTCTTTATTAAGTCTTCTTAGGTTTTGTTGTTCAGCTTTTACAAAAGATGAGAACAGATGTTGCAATATTGACGAAGGAAGGAGGAGGATCACCTGTACGGAATCCTTCAACTGCAGCTGAAGATTCCCGATTAGCATCACTTATTTCACTAGAGGATATTTTGAAGCAAGTAGAGGTTATTGCTCCCTAACGCTCTACCACCGTTTGATGTATCTCTTGTTGATTATAAGTTTCTTGATATACTAACTAGGAAATACAAATATTAATAGATGCAGATAGTTAACCTCATATAGGGATCTTTGTCTTGTTAAATGTTTTGAGGGTATATGGACTTAAGCAATGTGTTTGTGAATGTGTTTCCAGGAGATACAAAAGGAAGCTTCATGTAAAGTTGTACTTGCAGTTAGGAAAGAAGCAATGTTCAGAACACTGGATGAACTTTCAGAGCGAATGCCTTCACTTCTTTCTATTGATCATCCTTGTGTGCAGAGGCATCTTGCAAATGCCAGAAAACTAGTTGATGTGAGATTTCCAGTGTTTTAGGGTTTCCACTAGCTTGCAAGTGCATTAGTAAGGATTTAGATGAATTAAAATTGGTAGCAGTGTTGTATTTTCCTTCAGGTTAATTTTTTTTGTAGGTTACAATTAATCAGTGTTCAGAAGTTTTGTGAATATCATAGATTAATGGTTGGTGTTGTTTGTTACAGTCACTGGAAGAAAAAATGGGACAAGTCCAGTCTTCTTCTATGGATGGATCAACTGGAGCAGGGAATGATGTAGTCCAGTGGAGTGTCTTGCAGTTTAACACTGGTTCAACTACACCTTTTGTGATTAAGTGTGGTGCAACATCAAATTCTGAGCTTGTTGTTAAAGCACACACTAAAAGCCAGGACAAGAATGGTAAGGAGATTGTTACAGTTGTGCCAAAGCCATCAGTGTTAACGAATATGGACTTTACAGAGATGAAACAAGTGATTTCACAACTTCCAGAATCCTTGTGCCAGCTTGCCTTAGCAAGAACGGCTGATGGGACCAGAGCAAGGTATTATCGACTATACAAAACATTGGCTATGAGAGTTCCTTCAATGAAAACTGCTTTAACTGAACTTGAAAAGGAGGAACCATCTAGAGATGGATTGAACCCAAGCACACCATCCAACAGGCCAGCTCAGCTCCGAAGAAAGTCTGATAGTGATAATTTGTCAGATGCTACGCGGTGATATAAGTTTATGTAATTTGTTTTGAGTCTATGTTTTAGGCAAACTGTACATTGGAGATCTTTGTATTGAAGAGGCTAATTGATGAGTCAAGAGAGAACTATTGATTCATTGAAGAGTGTATCGGTTACATGTTGTCGCTGGCTCTTTGTCCAGATTTGTGGGCTCGTTTTGTTCTTTCAACTCCTGCAAAGCCTGTCATGCCATGTTGACAAGTACACTGATATATCTGTATTGGAATATCTATTCTGTATTTATATTTGACACTTGAAAAAGCCAACGCTTGCATAGTTAAGGCACGGATAGATTGTTTTTCTTATTTACGAGTTCTGCATTAAAGTCAGCACGCTGTGAGATGTTTTTCTATTCCGATCATCAAGAAAATTCCAGGAACTTAATTCAACGTCTTCTTCAGTGAAGGAGCATGCACTCTTTAGATGCTTGTGAATATATTTATTAAGTTTGATATAAAGGGATTTCAAGCCAGAATCTACTTTGCACTTTATGTTGATCTTATTTGTAAATATAGATATTCAAAACTATATTTATCAATTTCCAGCCAGCATTGCTATGGCATGACTGCTAGTAGCATTCCATCATTGTTGAAAAGATGATCATGATTCATGCCAATATAATATCATATTGTTAAAATGTTGATTTCCCATTTTCAAGGAAATTGAATCGAACTGCACTAATATGGCATATATTTTTTCAAGGAGTTTTTTATGATTTTTATCTGGATACCCATTCATTTCATTTTCGAAAATACTTTTAGTAAAGCTAGGTGAAAATTGACTGTCAATAAATAATATTGAGATTTTGGTAAAGATTGCCATGGACTAAAAATCCAATGTAGCAGGATATTTATGGAGAGTTGCTTCATGTCTTGTTTTTAGGATGTATAAGATGTATAGACCAATATTGTAAGATTACTTGTAAAGGTATCACCACCAACCTATTCAGTTTCATGAGGTCTTGTGTGAAGTAGCTGAATTATTGTCATGGGAATTCTTGCTATTTTTCGTTAGTCAAACAGTTTGAAGGCACGATATCGTTTGACAGAAGTTCGATCCTTGTAACATTAAATTTTCAGGAGGATGCACAGTATGATTATAGTAAACTAGGTCAATTTACAAGCATGAAATCCCAGTTGGAATATTATATCAACCATTCCAAATCATTTTGAACAAAAAAAACAACATTTTTGAAGTTTCCTAGACTGTCATGGTTAATCTGCCTAATTGATTGAGCTTTCATTTTCTGCTAGCTTGGTATAATTTGGAGGTTGTATTAATGCCTCTAAATCCATCGGCATGTCGTACCTCCTGACAAGTTAGAGAGATATTTGTTTGCAATTGATGCCTCTTACTTTTGCAGATGTGCAGCTTACTACAGAAGTTGAACAATGTGTTAAAAGATACATTAAAAAATGATTCAATCTTAAAATGAGGTTATTTAAAGTTCTTCAAGTTACCCTATTACTTCTTCCAAAGATCTTAAAATGGTACACAGCATCTTAATAATGCAGATTTCCTTGTAAATATTTACTTATTTGTAGAGATACTGACGACTACAAATAAGTGTTAGAACTCCTTTCCATGGGATATTCAACTTTGCCACAATTTAGAAGCTTTGCTTGTTCAATCTAAACACATTTGTTATATTGTTTTTTCTTGAAGATACATAAATAGTAACTGTCCTCGATGATAAAATGGGTATTGGTAAAATGTTCATTATGAATAATAAATATTTTAGAGCATTTTACCAAGCATATACTGTAAGAATAAGATATTTTATACAAATTTTTATTTGAAAAAAGAATAAGATTTTTTATATAATTTTTTATCTGAAATAATAGCATAAGCAATTTTTAATTTTTGGTTTTCATCTTGCACTGCAGTGGAACTGTCTAATAATTAGAGCTTTTGCCAGTTTTTATGCATAAAAAATTGGAAATTCTTTCACCAAATGGACAAGACAGTATTACCAGAAAGAGTTCTCACAACACTAATGGAGGAAATAATGGCAAAATGCAATTTCATATAGATATGGACCCTACAAGTAGACTGGTAGATATCTATAATAGAGCTGCCACTGTCTATGGTTAAAAGAAAAATGAAGCAATGCATAAATTTCATAGAATAGGAATGGAAGAAAAAAACCTTGTGTATAATACTGATTTTTTTGCCCAAGCACATGTTTATACATATGAGATAGATACAACACATGCATAAACTTACTTGTGTCTAGTATTGAAATTTTTTCCCAAGCATATGTTTAGACGCGTGTGAGAGATTCAACTCTTGCATATGCAGAGACATTGGAAGCTATCTTGATATTTAAAATCGCCCGATGAAAAATTATCCATGTATAAATTTTTACATTCAAGTTATGTCCAATGTTGTGTCACTATTATTCATTTTATTTTAGTAAATATTAATTTGAAAGTTTAGACAAATATTTTATTAATTTTTGTTGATTTTCTTTGGTTATAAATCATGTTTTAGCTATTTGAAAAGCAATACAAAAACATGCAACCAAATTCATTACTAAACAGGCCAGTTCATAATTAGATTAAATGAAGATGTATGGCTAATTAAAACATTTAAATGGATTTGATTATGAATTAACAATGCACAATTTGGTATTGGAAGGAAACCCTAGTTAAATGTAAAAATCAAGATAGCTGTTATTGCCCATGTATGGACATACGAAGGTGAGTAGCAATTATTTATTATTATAAGAGATGGCTTTCAACAACCCTTAAAAAGTGAAACATGCTCAACCCAAGAACCCACTAATGAATACATTAAGTTATTTAAGGATGCAAACTCTTTTGCCAATTTATGGTGCAATAACAACTTTAAAAATACATATACGACATATTGTGGGAAGAGTTATTCTTGCCGAACCTTTGTATGCATGATCATTGAAAACAAAAACAAAAAACTTGATGCTACTTTACAATTATATATCCATTTAAGTAACAGATTTACTATCTTTTATTTTAAATAAAAGATTCTCTTTTTTGAAAATAAAAGGAAAAAAACAAAAATGTTAAAAAAAAAGAGTTGTAAACAAGAGCACTTTCAGATTCGGGATTTTTTTACAAAGGTACAATATACCCAATAAATATCATATAATCTCATTTATTTATGGGAGATATTAGTAAATATCATATAATCTCATTTATTTACGGGAGATATTAGTATAAGGAGCCATCAATCATGAATTAGTACACTTTCTTTTAGTGACAATAATTTTTTATTTTTAAATTACTCCAATAAACTTACATTTAAAAAATAATAATGTGACAATAGTAAATATTTTTTAAAGATTGTTTCTTTGTAATTTTGATATTTACCTTTAGTAATAAAGTTCTAATATGCATCTCAAAATATCATGGAGTCCTAAATCATATGCCATTGGCTCATGCCATTGTAATATGAGATTATAAACAAATATGATTTGAATTGACTTTGAAAACAAAAGAGAATTAAGGAGTGCCCCCTTTTCTGGTGTTAATGAGAAGACTATGTTGTATTCACATGAGTACTTATTATAGATTTTGTTCCAGGTTAACTTCATAGTGAAGGCAAAAGAAATGCACAAAATAATGTGCATTCATTCGAGTCAACATTTTCGTGTAAACCAAAAAAATATTGATGTTAGGTACATGTCTTGTGTACATAACCTTTTAGGTAATTTATCATTAATCAATGGTGAGCCTCGGGAAGCATGTAATTATGTGTCTCATGTACAAAATCTTTTAGGTAAATAATCATTAATTAATATCTAGCCTCATGAAGAATCTAGTTGTTTTTAGTTGCAAGCTGTAGACAACTTTAGTGAGAACATGTCAGGTAATTCTAGTTTAGGGAAGAGGTATAGTTGTTTTTGAACCTCAAAAAGAGTTGAGACCTTGCTACAACCTATTCATCTTTCCTTTAGATCAGACTTTAGGCTCAATGTAGTCGGATGTATCAAGAAGTGAATATGGCAGCATATCTCTATTCCTCTACTAGTATTGAATGAAAAACTTATAGCAATTTTAAATCCATGAGGCCAACATTATTTTTTAAAGCAATAACAACATTGCAACAAGCAACGCACTCCACCACCTCTTCTTCATTGCTTCAGCAAGTAAGCCAATTCTTTATTTGACTAGTAATGGAAGGTTGATTATCTCTTCAGTGATTTCTAACCATCTTGCTCATTGTTTTCTCTTTGCCTATGCTTCCTACGCTATAATTGCTACCTCTTCCAATGGTTTCAACGACTAATCTAATGACTATGGAAAATATAAGTGTTGATTGGGTTTTTTTTTTTTTTAATTTTTTTTTATACAATTTCTATACATTTTAAGTTTTTCCATCGTCTTATGAATTTCTTTAAATGTAACAACTTTAAATATGAGTATCAAAATACACAATACAACTTTTTGGATCAAGTGGTGCACATCCAAGAGTTTAGATCACAAGTTGTCATTCATCAACTAAATTTTGATGGATTATACCAAATTGTTGTTGAAAATACATGTATTAGGCTTTGAAGCTTGTTTATGATTTAAACAATCCTAACATATGCATTAGGACATGGACATGAAATTGGTTTCATTTAAAAACTTGCTCTGTGCAACACAATCCATAAGTTAACAATAAGAAATTGAACATTGGTCTACAACTTAATTTTTTTGCAACATTAGTTTATTTCTTTGTAAAGACAATCCATTAGTCATTTTTACGCAATGCCATAACCCTCCCCAATTTTGTGATGATTAGACATGGAATATAGTGCAAATACAAGGTACAAGAAACAATCGACAACAAAAAAAAATGTTTCAAGCTAGTGTTTCAAACCTTACTATTCTCTAGAATTGTCAAAATAATTAAACGAAAGTTAAAATACCATGTATGCACTACAAGATGGCTTCATGGATAACAAAAAATAGAATTTAGAATTTCATAATGTAGTGTTAAGAAGATAATGGGAATGAAATAAGAGTCAGATTCATACATTTCCATGCTTGCTTTTTTATCTTTATTTGAATTCAAGCAATTTAAAATATTATAATAACATCAACATAAAGTTTCGAGTCCTTTTGAACCCTTCTTAATTCAATTTTATGGAAACTAGAAAAAGGCTACCAAATGTAAGCAACGCGGTGCTTTAAAACATGGATAAAATTAGGAATCCATTGAAGAGTAATGCTTACCACAATTTCCCAACCTTTTAGTGGAAAACAACTAAAATAAGATTTCATGAAAATCCTTATTGGTAAATTTAGCTTCTTAGGAAATAACAATCAAAGCCAAGTCAACGAACAAAACAGTCCAAAAAAAACAACTTAAATGACAAAACAAATTGTTAGCAATAATGAATTATAATTATTTATCTTTAGTTTATTTTGTGACGAGCAAAATAAAAATATATTCAAAGCATACAAATAGAAGAGAAAATGTTTGAATCTTGAACTAGCAAAAATATATGAGTTATAAAAGTCAATATTGTGATGGTTGGAGCACACTCATAATCGAAGAACTAGTCAAATATCTTGTCATGACCAAAGGAAATTACCTATCATACTTCAGAAGCATATTGTACATTGACCATACTCTCTAAACCTTTAATCTTGCATCAGTGATTGCTATCAAAGGATGATGAAAATAAAATGAGGCCGCATGCCAAGTTGTTGTAGGCATCATGAAGCCCCCCAAAATGTATTCCGGTAAAATTTTGCAATGCAAAATGTTGGAATCTTCGACTCATGAGAAGTTGTAAGGTTGGGTCATGAATTCATAACAATGTTGCAATACAAACTATTGTAGTAATGTAAGGTTTGTCACATGGCCATCATATACCACAATAAAAGTTGTGAAATGTTATTTTGTCAATATCCTGTGAAATTCACATGATAGAGTTGTGACATAAGCCCTTGGAAAATAAAATCTTATAGAGGCTAAGTAACATAATCCTTGTAACTGATTGGTGATGTTATGAAAGAGTTACCTTGTGGACCCAACAAGGACTGGCTTGCAGAAATTTCACCAACAAATGTGTGGTCATGGAAGAACCCCAAGGTTGTAAAGAAACCGAGATCTCTAATTTCAAGGGTCCAAAGGATACAAGAATCATAACCTTGACCTCAAAGTTGCACATGGTCCAAAACTCATAACAATGAGGTTGGAGAGAAAGAGGCATGGCATCATTCAAAGTTTGTAAATTCAACATGAAAGTATGAAAACATGCAACTCTTAGGATTATGGATTATGCAACCCCTAAGCTTATGGATTATGCAAGCCTCATAAGGTTTAAAATTGAACTCGTGATAGAAGTTGATAAGTCATATTACAAAAAAATCATAAGATTAGGACATTTTGGCATTAAAATTTTATATGATAAAAATCTAATCTACTAGTAAAACGGTGTTGGCATCATAAGGAATCCAAACGTTTAGCATTCTACTTTTCTAGCCTAATAATATAGAACTGGGATAAACATAAATATGTTTAATTTAAAAAAAAGCATTGATAGGTTGCTTCAAATCCCCTCTGGTTCTCTTGGGATTGGTTCAAATCGATTGTCTAGAATTTCCTTTAAAAAATTAATAGATATGAGTTATTCATAGAAAATGGATGTTTGATTTTTTTTTCATTGCTAGATGTTGTCTCAGGCTGTTGCTTAAATATTTATATATATAGTTCATGAATGCCATACAATCATGTAATTCTTGTTGAAATTAACAAATGATGATTGATTGTTTCAACTTCTTATCTATTTCAGCCATTTATCCTTAGAATTCATGGAATCTCCTGCATTGATTCCTACATTTCATTGCTATTGTGTGGATTCTACATGTTTTATGTTGAAAATTATGAAATACTACGTTGCAATCTTCAAAAAATGCACGAAATGCTAACAAAGCTTGCCATTTTTCCACCTATATTTGAAATGCATGATTGGGAGGTTTTTCTTGGGATCTACGTGTTTCAATATTTTTTTGGCAAATTGGATTTTTGGGTTTGTCATTTAAATCATATTCTCAAACTATAATATATGTGCAACTATTATGAGCAATGAGATTCAAACGAGTCACGTTTGGGGATGCCTTCCGAGGATGTCATGCTAATATTTGTTTGAGTTGATGCACATGCAAAATTTTCTCCAGTGGTTTATTGAAAAAACCTACCACATTTGTCATTTGTGGAAGTCCTTCCTTCCATGGTGAATTTTACTTGTATAGATAGTAATTTGAGTGTCAGTAAAATTGGATTTTAATTTTTGTTGTAGAGGTTAAAAATAGGTGAATATTCTTGTAAAAAGTTTGCAATATGTTTTCGAAAATTGCCCTAATTTTCATATCTATAGGATTTTTTATGTAACTTTTATCTTTTGGGTTTTTTTTCCTCAATGTTTCTACGTTTATATTTTTGTCTGAATCTTAAGGAGTAGTTGATCATTTCAAGGCTTGCCCATAAAAGTAGCAAGTTTCACAAATTCACAAATTAATTCTATCAAGTTGATAACAAATAATGTATCAATAAGGATATTTGGAATTTATATGCCTAAAGTACATCCCAACAAGCATAGGCATAACATTGTTTTCAACATTCAAGAACTCTATCCATGTACATCACATTCTATTCATGTTACTACGCCTTATCATTACAATTAGTGTTTATTCTTGTCATATCCCATGTACTACCATTACCATATAGTGCTTCATGATTACGATGTGCTCCCGTGCTTGAATAAAAGTGTTTTGTTGCCAATAAATCTTTATGAAGACTCAAATATACAACCACATCCAATGATTTTGTAACCAACGATTTTTATGACCATAACCACTACATATATATTCACTCATTATCAATACGTTTGTCAAGTAAAGAACAATGCTCATCAAGAGCCGAAACTGAATAACGATAATGCATACAACATTATTTTTGTTTAGAAATTAATGAAGAAACAATCAATAGCTTCAATTTGATTTAGGAAACAATGTAAATACCTTACATATATTTCTATAAATTTTGACACCAAACATTAATTCATACCAAACTACACTCGTTCTATGTCAACCACATCATCATTAATTCCCTTTTCCAATGGTTTCATCCCATAAACATATTCCAAAGAGTACATAACAATAAATCAATAACATGAGTACCTTCCTCCTCCCAAGGAATACAATTTATAGTTCATCCCAAGAGACATTTCGAGCATGAAGCTCAACTTTACTTTTGTTCATGGTCAACCAACTAAATATGTTGTTCAATATAAGAGCATATAGGTTACAGTTAGGGCTATTGGTTGCCCAAACACCAACATACCATCATTTCTTGATCAATCCATGCTAAAATTTTCTTTAAGCATATGTCAGTCCTAGAGGCCACAATGTACTCATAACCAATATACAAAACTCATCAAAATAAACCAATAGATCTAAGGTAGTTTCATAACTATAACTAGGTGTTACGACCAAATTTAAGAAGGAACAAATTTCATGAGGGAGAAATCATTTTCTATCAAAACACAAGCTAGGAAAAATTTGCTATAATTGAATATGTGAGTCAATCATCTCCTCTTAAATTATGAACATAACTTAAGGAAACATAAAACACCCAAGAAGTTAACAACCATTTGACAAGATAAATGGAGGATTGTCACCTAATCTTGGATTTGATCATGGGATCTAGACTTGATTGTCATGGTGTGCTTGCACTTTGTCAAAATGCTAAAAGAATTCAATTGCAAGCACTCGTGATTTTGTACACTACCAACAATAGTTGTAAGGAAATATTCCCATAGTTACAAGTTATCTAAAGATAAAATTGAAACATTAATTCAAGGAGAGTTTTATTGAATAAGATATAATATAAACTAACTAAAGAGTAGTCCTTAGAATTATACTGTAGACCAAAATAGAAACATAATAACCATACTTTTTAAACATTTGGTCAAAAACTTGGAAAACATTCTTAAATTTCCATTGAAATCAAAATTACATCAACAACATTGTCTAGTCAATAAACAATATTGACTATTACAAGTTTAGGAATCATTACCCATATCAACAATATTTCTCCATAACAACCTTTAGAAAGGGATTTCCTTCAACTAGACTTATTTGAAATGCATCTTGTTCCTTCTACAACATACATGCCCATGCATTTCTTGGGTAGAATTTACAACAAACATAAACATGCCAAAGATAACCTAGGAATTATTAAACAAAACTAGTTAATCCTTTCAACCAACAACCATGTTAGTACATCATTAAATAACTTGAATGATATAATATCACATACATCCTAAACAACTTTAAAGAATATATATTTCTTGAAATTTCATAAACAATCACAAGTTATACCTAACCAAAATACCATTTCTAATAATTAAACAAGTGTCCAAGACTTCATTTCCCTTTCCTTTGCCAACTCATGTTTGTCTAACTAATTTCCATCACCCTATCGTTTGTGAGAAAAAACTCCTTCCTAGAGGATCCTTGAGTTGTTTGGGATCACAACTATGAGATAATGAATAATTCAACAACATAATATGTTTAAGTTATGGGGTATCCACCTGTTCAAATTTTCAAGCAAACAACTACACGGATAGCAAGGGGATATGTGTAGAGAAACTACTTAGATACCTTCACTAGTTTCATCTTTCCAAGTACTTAATATCAATGGTATTCTAACAAAATTCAAACACCATCTCCCTACAACTTTAGTTACCCCCTAAAATTATGGACACCCTCCCTGTATCTACAAGATCCAATAGGCCTACTACATTAGCCTGTAGATTTTTCTTAAGTTTTCAACCACCGGTTTCAAGAAAAAAATTGTCTTAGTTTATTTCAATCTCAGAAATTTAAATTGCCGGAAATAAACATAAATTTTTCTAACTTAAAACATTGCTGTTAATTAATCTTTTCAGTGACAGGAAATAAAAATCAGCATGCCATTTAATCACACAGAACACTAGGATTTTTGGCCAATGGCCCTGGAAAAACCCACAAGGGGAAAACTAGTCAGAGAGAGAATATTTTTATTTTTCAGGAGAAGTTTATCATTTACAGCAATACATAGAAAATATCAAACCAACTTATCTCAAACCGGAAGATAAATTTCTGTCTGGATTTGCACGCCGAGCAACAAAAATCAAACTTTGATTTTTTCTTGTTTTTTGCCTCGATTTTTGTGCCACCGTATGGACTGTACGTATGAACTGTACAGACAAACCGTATGGATGGTACGGACTATACGGACCTTGAAATCTATGCCCAAATTATTTTTTCTCAAAAATTGTGCCCATAAATTTGCCTCGAAAATATTGCCTGCTGCCTCGAAAATCGTACAGCATAGATTGTGCGGACCAGCAATAAATGTTGTTGTCTTCTCCTCAATTTTTGTGCCCTCTTTGCTGCTGTCCTTTCCCTCGATTTGCGTGCTGCAATTTTTCCTCTTGCTCAGGAAAAATGGAAACTTTCTCTCTTCTCTCTCTCAGCTCTCTCTTCTCACTTCAATATGCAAAAGTGAGGCAAAATGCCTTTCCCTTGTGTTTTTGAGTAAACCCTAGGGTGAGTCTAATCTAACGGTGGAGATTAGATTAGATCAACGGCTGAAATTAAATGCTCATATTTTATTTCTAAAACATTAATTTCACTCACCCACTTAAATTGATCAAAAAGTGACTTTAATTCTCTAAAGAAAAATTAAATGCTTTTACTTAAGTCATTTAATGCAAGGGTCACTTTATCTCCCCTCTCTAAGTGACTAAGGAAAAAGTCAATAGGGAAACACTTCCCTAGGTACAAAACTAACACTCCCTCTTACTGAGGAAGGTGTTCTGCACCACTCCCAACTTGTCTCTGAAGAAGACAAACTTGCCCCTTCCCAAGGACTTCGTTAGACTGTCAGCTACCTGCTCATATGTGGAAATGTACTGAAGCATCAATGCCCCTCTCTGAACATAGTCTCGGATGAAATGATATCTGATCTCATTGTGCTTTGACCTATCATGGAAAACTGGATTCTAAGAGAGCTTGATGCAACTCTAATTGTCACAGTAAATAATCGTATGCCTAAGCTCCTGACCAAATAGATTCACCAGCAACTTGCGAAGCCACAAGGCTTCACAGCTGGCCAAAATGGCTGCCATGTACTCAGCCTCTACAGTACTCAATGAAACATATATATGTTTCCTACTGAACCATGACACTGCTGCCAAGCCCAAACTGAAACAACATCTAGAAGTGCTATTCCGGTCTTCCACACTGCCTACCCAATCTGAATCTGTATATCCAACCAATCTGATCCCCTCTGACCTCCTGTAGTCTAAACCAAAATCCACTGTCCCTGAAAGATAACGCAACACATGTTTTGTAGCGACCCAATGCACACTCCTAGGATCAACCATGAACTGGCTAGGGGTGTTCACTGCAAAACATAAATCCGGTCGAGTGTTGACCAGATACATCAATGACCCAATAAGCTGACAGTATAAAGTAGGATCCACCAACTCTTCCTCAGAAGCATGAAGCTTCTTCCAGTTGGTGATCATAGGTGTCGACATAGGCTTGGAATCCTCCATCTTGAATCTCCTCAAAATATCAACCAGATACTTTCCCTGCCCCAGGAAAATATGTCCAAGCTCCTACCAAACCTCCAATCCCAAAAAATAATGCATTAGTCCAATACAAGTCATCTTGTACTCTGTTGCAAGATCCTTCTTGCAAGCTACAATGAGTCTCTTTCTCCCTGTGATAAACAAGTCATCAACATATAGCAGAAGAACAAGCAGATCATCTCCAACCATGATGAAGTAGAGATTTGGATCTGCTTCACTCTTCTGAATCCCCATACTCAACAAGTAAGAATCAATCCCGGAGTACCAAGCTCTTGGAGCTTACTTCAGCTCGTAAAGGGCCTTCTTCATCCTGCATACATGTGTCTCTCTATCATGTACCTCAAATCCCTGAGGCTGCTCAATGTAAATCTCCTCCTGTATGATCACATTGAGAAATGTGATCTTCACATCCATCTGATGGATCTTCCAACCCATTTTTGCTGCAATGGAGATCAAGCTCCTGATAGAAGTATATCGATCAACCATCATAATCAATGCCCTCAACCTATGAAAACCCTTGCACTACAAACCTAGCTTTGTACTTCTCCACACTCCCATCTGTTGCATGCTTCAACTTGTAAAGCCAACGAGAAGTCACCACTGACTTCCCCTCTGGTCTCGGAACAATATCCCATACATCATTCTTCATGATGGAATGGTACTCATCCATCATGGCATCTCTCCATATCGAATCCTGGGAGGCCTCCTCAAAAGTAGAAGGCTCGGAATATCATGTACAAGTCACCAATACCATGCCCAATCTGTCAGGCATATTGATGGCTCTCACCTTATCACTGGGTGTCCCAGCCTTTAAGGCATCCTTCAAGGTCTCATGAAGCCACTTAGGCTTCTTCTTCCTTGAAGGTTCTTCCCACACTGTCTTGTCCTCATCTGAAGAACTACCAGAGCTAGAAGCCCCAGTCACCTGTGAACCTGAAGCTGGTGTGCCAACACCAGGTGTACCCTGTGTTAGCGCCGAGATTGAGCCCATAGGTTGGGAGGAAAAGGGTTCTCTCCTGGGAAACAACATAACCACTTTAGACTGCCCCCCTGGCCCTACGCAGTCAGAGAGGGATCTCTTGCTTGTTTTTAGGTTTACTTCACGTGGGATATTCGATCAAGAACGGTTAGGAGGCCAAACTCCTGAATGGAGCGGGTGCATTAATGTAAGATGTAGGTGGGACTATCAGAGTAAGGGACCATTGGCAATGGAGTCGAAGGTTCGGGCAGGGAACATTTTGCAGGAGGTAAATAATGGCGTGAATTTACAAACAGAGGCAAGATAGCCGTCGATCTTGCAATTAGGATATTTTTAGCGGGTGATTAGTAGATGAGAGGGAACAATCCATCACGCAGAGCACCAATAAGATGAATTCTATGTAACTTTTGAAGAAAACTTAAATGAATATCTAAAAAAATAGACGGAGCATAGCATGTATGAATTCCAAACTGTTATACACTCATTTCAGATATGAAAGAAATTAACAAACTGGAATGAAAACGAGATGAACATTTCACGTAAAGAGATTGCATATTGAAAGAAGCAACGACACATGAATCTATGTCTTGAAAGACAGTCCTTCCTCTGTAAATTTATTCATAACACATAAATCAAAGACTACTTATAATAGAGAGCGTCAGCCCTTGAAATTTTCCCAACCAACCTCTATCTCCCTCTATTGAGAGTGTATTTATACTATTTCAGCACTGAGACTATTCTTCGAAACTAATCTAAAAATTGTTTCCAGTTACAATAAAACAGTAACAGTCTAGAGAGTGGAACTATCACCACGATTTACAAATGTGAATAAACATCATGGAGCTGTAGCGCGTGGTAACGCAGACTGACAACGTAGAGTTTTATTTATCATGGTAGGTGAAAGCGATCCCTATGTTTCCTGCTGACGGCCAATTTCTGACTTGGACCATTTCAGACATACCTTTCTGCCTCCTTTGATACAACGAGCAGCTTTAGATCGTGGCGTGTTCTTACCCATCGATCAATATCGACCTTCCCATGCAACCGTCAATCTGCTTGAGTCCTACCACCTTTTTGTTAATCAGGACCTTGATGTTGTTTGCGCTAGTTTAGATCGCGAAAAGAACCTCGACCATAGATCTATTCCCTTCTTTTTCGTGACCGTTGATATTTGCATCCGGTACCACTTTTCCTGATTTGGAATCACGACTTTATCTGCACAAGTTTGGCTTGCGAAATCAACTAGGGCCGTAGATCTGCTCATGCTCTCATCTCCTCCGTTAGATATTTCTGCCCTTTAACCTGTTTCACGATTTGGGAAAGTTCCTTCTATCGAGCATGTTTGCTCAACGAAACTGCCTCGGGCCGTCGATCGGGCTTCGCCTTGATCTTGGCCCTTCATTGTTTTCCAGTTTTAACAGACTCTGCGAATGCCAAACTTCAACCATTCTCTCACATCTACGCTGCTGCAAGTCTTCACCTCCAGAGGAATATACCATCATAGATTGAGCTCTCTTCATTATATGACGATCTCAAAACATGGAAAATGTGCCTCTGATAATCAGAGGGGCGCTCACATAATGTTCAAATGAATAGGACCCTTTTCAAACTCTGTCAGGCCCATAAATCCACTGTTGCAAACGGAGTGCTAACAACTGGCTCCACGAGGGATGCTATCCTCCCAGCGAGGTAGAAGAGAACCCTCGTATACCAAGTTCCAAATACATTGGGTCGTCCCCAATATTTCCTTCAAAGCCTCCATTCTGCTCTGAGCTACTGCTTTAGCGAATTTATGTCACTCTTGCAAACCATGCTCTTAGCCATATTCCAAAACTGAGAACAGTTGTGACTGCAAACCTGTGCTTACAAATGAAAATGAAAACAAACTAAAATAGAAATTAAGGAAATGCTCAATGATTGCCGAGCTTATTTGTTCCTACCTACTATACCTAATTTAGTGCATAAGTCCAATTAAGTGAAATCAGACTTCCAATGAAGCCAATCAAGCAGCTTGCCTAATAGTTTTGTTCTCTTTTCGTGCTTTATGAACAGGAATGAAATACATAATGGAAGAATACAGTAACAAATAAACTGATCTTTAGAGCAGAGATGCGACTAGTCATTACCATTACCCAACCTTTCCATGTATTTTTCTATGGGGTCATGGAAAACACGACAACCTCCAGTATATCCTGTCATCTGTTCATGGGAAAGATGTCCGAAACTCCCTTCTTCTGGTGAGCTGTCAGGCTGATACTTGGAAGATCCTAGAAAAGGGCCCACAGAATCGTTCTCCAATGAAACATCCATCCTTTCGCTCAAAATTTCTGCAACTAGAGCTTCACCTTCTTCATGTGCCTCAGCATGAACGTCCTCCTTTTCTTTAACATAACCGAGTAGGAATATTCCTCCTTTATGGGGTGATATTCATGAAGGTAGAAAATTAAAAAATGTATTTATTTGAGGGCTGCTGCCTCCTTCTTCGTGACTCAACACCTCATCACAAATTCCCGACATATCAATAAATGGAGAGGGATTGCATGACTGTTCCTCTTTATCATCTTTTCTTTTGCATAAGCTTATGGAATGCACCATACCCTCTAACTTCTATTTTTGATTAGAGGCTTTAATCATGTGTCATATTAATTCAAAAGAGGAATAACAAAAGGGTAGGCTATCACCTCCAACACATTCACCATCCTTTCCTGTCTCAACCTTTTGACTTTGGATTGCAGCTTGATTTTATCCATTAGCAGACCTTGGTTCTATAACCATATCTTCAGGTATAGCCTCTAGATACTCCTCCTCATACTCATCGTACACAAGTACACCGAAATCCCTTCTAAAATCGTCATTATTGGACCCGGTGCTGAGCAGATTGCAACCTTCAGAAAATAGGCCTACAAAACCATCTGTTTCTATATAAGGATGATCATCTTCCTATCTAGCAAGTGAAAGCTTTAGCTGAACAGGTACTCTCCCCTTCTGTTCGTAGGGCCCAACCAATTTTAAAGTATCTTTTATTTCTCCACCACTATCTTGTCCCGACAATCTTTGAAATCTTTTAAGGTTTTCCTCAACCTCCAAACAATTAGTAAACATATGCTGTAGAGTGGTTGATTTTCTTTCTAGAAGAAGTAATGACAGCTCAGGGGGAAAGGTGGCTGCATAATAGATCTGAGCAGCATTCTCAAGAGGTTGGACCTCCTTCAGCATGTTATAATAAAAGCTTTCAAATCGTCTATTAAAACTAGATATGGCCTCACCCTCATGTCTCTTTAGGGAATAAAATTCTGAAAGTATTTGATCTAGTGGCCTTCTCCTACCACAAAAATTTAAAAAGGTGCAAGAAAACTCTTCCTAGGTATTGATGGACTTAGGCAGCAAGTGTTTGAACCATTCTTTAGCATTTCCTTGCAAAGACTGGGCAAAAGTCCTCATGCAAACATTGTCATGTTCTATCTCAAAAAGGTCAGAGAAATGTTCAAAGGCTTGTAAATGTTTCTCAGCAGTGAAGTATTTGGATTCTCCATCAAATTTGGGGAGGTACTTGTAATGTTTTTCAGGAAAATCATGGAGGATAGGAGGCAATTGTAGTTGTTTGTATCAGCTTGGAAGGCTGGGAGAGACCAGGTTAGGCGCAATAGATACATATTAACTGAGGTTTCATGAGGTTCATAGGGGTGACCTTTAATGTCATGAGCTTCGAGAGAAAAATATTGGTCAAAATCAAATTTACAAGACGATGCGATGCTTTTGGTTCATAAAGAAGGATAAACGAGAATATAATCATAGCTCTGTTTCGAATGAATTGAACCATAGAAGGATGTTTTGATAAATTTAGGAAAGGATAGGAACAAACTTACAAGACAAGACAAGGCATCTTGGAAGAAACGTAAACTCGAGTATCTTAACCTTTCACCATGCATTTTTGGGCCTTACAATGAGTCCATTCTCCCAGGCGGAGCCTGTCAGTTTTTCTAACAATTTGATTTCTGGGTCATACCACCAGCGGAGTTGCTGAACTCTGAATCCTTCAAGAGTGGAGTCGCCAGGTGAAAAGTGCTCAACCTTCTTGATGTCTGATCATTGTTCACCATCAATAACCAGATATAAAACTATGTCGTTCTTCCCAAGGATGATCTTCAATTTTGTCCCCAACAACGACGCCAATTTGTTAGTGTCAAGATTGAGCCCATAGGTTGGGCGAAAAAGGGTTCTCTCCCAGGAAGCTTTTGGGTCATACCACTAGTGGAGTCGCTGAAGTATGAATCCTCAAGAGTGGAGTCACTAGGTGAAAAGTGCTCAAACTTCTTGATGTCTGATCATTGTTCACCATCAACAACTAGATCTAAAACTATGTTGTTCTTCCCAGGGATGATCTTCAATCTCGTCCCTGACAATGGTGCTAGTTTGTTAGCGCTGGGATTGAGCCCACATGTTGGGTGAAAATGGGTTCTCTCCCGGGAAACAACATAACCACTTTAGACTGCGTCCTTGGCCCTGTGCAGTTAGAGAGGGATCTCTCACTTGTTTTCAAGCTTACTTCACATGGGATATTCGATCAAGAACGGTCAGGAGGCCAGACTCTTGAATGGATCGGGTGCGTTAATGTAATATGTAGGTGGGACTATCAGAGTAAGGGACCATTGGAAATGGATTCAAAGGTCCGGGTAGGGAACATTTTGTAGGAGGTAATGAATGGCGTGAATTTACAAACAGAGGCAAGATAGCCGTCGATATTGAAATCAGGAGATTTTTAGCGGGTGATTAGTAGATGAGAGGGAACAGTCCATCACGCAGAGCACCAACAAGATGAATTCTAAGTAACTTTAGAAGAAAACTTAAATGAATATCTGAAACAAAAGATGGAGCATAGCATGTATGAATTCTAAACTGTTATACACTCATTTCAGACATGAAATAAATTAACAAACTAGAATGAAAACGATATGAACATTTCACGTAAAGAGATTACATATTGAAAGAAGCAACGACACAGGAATATATGTCTTGAAAGACAATCCTTCCTCTGCAAATTTATTCATAACACGAAAATCAGAGACTATTTACAATGGAGAGCCTTAGCCCTTGAAAGTTTCCCAACCAACCTCTATCTCCCTCTATCGGGAGTGTATTTATACTATTTTGACACTGAGACTATTCTTTGAAACTAACCTAAAATCTATTTCCAGTCACAATCAAACTGTAACAGTCTAGAGAGTGGAACTATTGCCATGATTTACAAATGTGAATAAACATCATGGAGCTGTAGTGCGTGGTAACACGGATTGACAACGTAGAGTTTTATTTATCGTGGTACGTGAAATCTACCCCTATGTTTCCTGCTGACTTTCAGTTGCCGACTCAGACCATTTCAGACATACCTTTCTACCTCCTTTGATACAACGAGCAGCTTTAGATCGTGGCATGTTCTTACCTGTCGATCGAGATCGACCTTCCCATGCAACCGTCGATCTGAGTGGGTCCTACCACCTTTTTGTGAATCAGGAACCTGACATTTTCCGCGCTAGTTCAGATCATGAAAAGAACCTCAACCGTAGATCTATTCCCTTCTTTGTCGTGACCGTTGATATTTGCAGTCGGTACCACTTTTCGCGATTTGGAATCATGACTTTATCTGCACAAGTTTGGCTTGCAAAATTAGCTAGGGTCGTAGATCTGCTCATGCTCTCATCTCCTCCGCTAGATATTTATTCCCTTTAACTTGTTTCGTGATTTGGGAAATTTCCTTCTATTGAGCATGTTTGCTTAGTGAAATCGCTTCAAGCCATCGATCGGGCTTCGCCTTGATCTTAGCCCTTCATTGTTTGCTAGTTTTAACAGACTTTGCGAATGCCAAACTTCGACCATTCTCTTGTGTCTATACTGCTGCAAGTGTTCACCTCCAGAGGAATATACCATCGTAGATTGAGCTCTCTTCATTATATGACAGTCTCAAAACATGGAAAATGTGCCTCTGATAATTGGAGGGGCACTCACATAATGTTCAAATGAATAGGACCCTTTTCAAACTCTGTCAGGAACATAAATCGACTGTTGCAAACAGAGTACTAACACCTTGTAATCCTGATCTCGATCCCTTGTAAGGTGTACCTGTAATAGTAGACCCATCACCTATCCCCGAAGACCCTGCTGGACTAACCATTGAACCTGGTGAACCTATGCCAACAGTCTGTGCTCCTGTCACCCAGGAAACCTGTGCCACAACCTGAGGTGCAGGGACCTGCTACTCTCCCTACTCTGAATCTCTCAACCTCGTGAAGGCTCTCTCCTCCTCAAACTTCACATCCCTCCTCACCACCACTTTCCTCTGAGAGTGAAGATAAATACGGAAATCCTTTGGAGTCTCATCATAGCCCACAAAGATGCCCTTCTCTGCAGTGGGCTCCAACTTTGTCCTCTTCTCAGAAGGGACATGAGAGTAATTTAGACTACCAAATATACAAAAATTGCCAAATTCAGGCTTCTTGCCTGGAAAGAACTCCTCAGGTGTCATATTACCCACTGCCCGATGGGGACTCCTATTATGAAGATATACAGCGGTGCTGCAAGCCTCATCCCAGAGAAAGAAAGGAAGTGACTAGTCATGTAACATAGCTCGAGCTGCTCAATCAATGGACCTGCTCTTCCTCTCTGCTACTCCATTCTACTATGGAGTATATGAAACTACCAATTGTCTCATGATCCCCTCCTGTATGCAAAATCCATCAAACTCCTTGGAGGTATACTCACCCCCGTTATCCGATCTCAAGACTCGGATATTTCTTTCTGTTTGGTTCTCCATAAGAGATTTGAACTCTTGGAACCTCTGCAAGACTTCCTCAGACTTCTTTCTCTTCAGAAAGTAGATCTAGGTCTTCCTGGAATGGTCATCAATGAATTTCACATAATACTTGTATCCTCTCAAGGAAACAGAAGACATAGGTGCACATAAGTATGAATGTATCAAGTCAAGAGTACCTGCTGACCTGCTATCACTACTCAAAAAAGCAGTCTTGGTGTGCTTTCCCAAAGTACACCCCCTGCACACATCGCTCTGTCCTGTGCTGAACTCCGGTAAACCTGTCACCATGTGCCTCAACAACCCCAAGGCTGGATGATGCAAGTGAGCCATCGTCCTATGCCAAAGCTTACATAACTCACTACTGCTGCTATGTGCTAAAGCATGCTGCAGCTGAAACAAGAGCCTATACAGTTTCCCACATCTCGCTCCAATGGCAACTGAAGTAGATGGTCCTGCAGTCTTGGGAAACATATGTACGTGTCCATCTAGGAAAGACACCCCAAGACCCTGATCCTCGATCATGGAAACTGACACTAGGTTCTTCTTTAGCCCACATACATACTATACATCCCATAATACCATGGGACTCATGGAATCCCTCTAAAATGTAATGGTCCCACGTCCAACTACACTGACTACTGAGTCATCTCCCAACACGACCTCCAGATCTGTCTCTTCCTGTGAAAGCTCGGAGAACATCTCACGAGCACCTGTCATGTGGCTTGAGGCTTCGCTATCTATGTACCAAGTGATGGAAGTATATGCACTGTAAGAATGGTCTGTCACACAGGAAAAATCCCTTTATCTGTCAACATCCGCACTAGTGAGAATGGATGCTCTCTCTCTCTCAATATGCCCAGTGGATAGTGAAAACTCACTCTGAAATCTAGCTGCAAAATCATCAATCTCAGCTGAAGCAGCTATCTGCTGCTTCTTCTTCTTCTTGTTCAGACACATAGCAGCATAGTGTCCCATCTTGTGAGATGCAAAGCACTTCACAGTGCTCATATCCTTCTTCTGTCCATCCTGCTGCTGCTTGGCCCCACCCTTCTTGCTCTTCTTCTTCCCTTTCATTGTCAATGCCACATCCTCCTCATCTCCCCTGCTAGTAGAACCACTGCACTGTAAGAAACCCCTATGAGTCTCCTCCTGAACAAATTCATCATAGACCTTGTCCTAAGATGGTAAGTTCTCTCTAGCCACCAACCCCTGAACAAACACAGTCTAAGGTGCAGTCACCCCATTCAGGGTTGTCCGCACTAACTCAGGACCAGTAACCACCACCCCCACAGCTGCAAGCCCATCTCTCACCTGATAGATCCTAGTAAGATAGGCCATACACATCTCTCCTTTGCCCATCTTGATGTTTTTCAGCTTCTCCCTAAGCACCATCTTCCTGTTTTCATTAGTACTCTCAAACAAGCCGGTTAAAGCAGACCACATCTCATGTGCATGATCTTTCGCTGAAATATGTGGAATAACATGGTCTTTAGCAACATCTAAGCCTTATCCTCATGGCTTTAATATCTTTCTTATTAAAGGCTGCAAGTAATGCTGCATCAGTAGAAGGGGGAATAACAATGGGATTTGTTGTAGTGTTTCTAACTACTTCCTCCCATAACTCATTCTCCTTCAACACAAGTAAAATCTGGGCTTTCCATGAGACAAAGTTCGTTGCCCCATTAAACCTATCCTCAGTTCTCAAACCCATGGAAGTCATTTTCTCAAAGAACACGTTTCAGCAAAATGTCCCACTGTCACAACGGTTTTTCTGAATTCTGGAAATGACTGTTTCACTGCTAAAAATTTAATTTTCTGCCACAACCCGCTCTGATACCATGTAGATTTTTCTTAAGTTTTCAGCCACCGGTTTCAAGTAAAAATTTGTCTCAGTTTATTTCAATCTAAGAAATTTACATTGTCAGAAATAAATATAATTTTTTCTAACTTAAAACACTACTGTAAATTAATCTTTTCAGTGACAGGAAATAAAAATTAGCATTGCATTTAATCAGACAGAACACTAGGATTTTTGGCGAATGGCCCTGGAAAAACCCACAAGGGGAAAACCGGTAAGAGAGAGAGTATTTTTATTTTTTAGGAGAAGTTTATCATTTAAAACAATACACAGAAAATATCAAACCAACTTATCTCAACCCAGAAGATAAATTTATGTCTCGATTTGCGTGCCGAACGGCAAAAATCAAACTCTGATTTTTTTATATGTTTTCTGCCTCAATTTTTGTGCCATTGTACGAAATTTATGGATGAACTATACCGAAAAACTATACAGACGATACAGACGGTACAGATTGTATAGACGTCGAAATTTGTGCCCAATTTTTTTCTCGAAAATCGTGCCCAAAAATCTGATTAAAAAATCGTGCCTATTTCCTCGAAAATCGTACCATATAGACTCTATAGACCATCAATAAATGATGTTGTCTTCTCCTTGATTTGTGTGCCCTCTTCGCTTCTATCCTTTCCCTCAATTTGCGTGCTGCAATATTTCCTCTTGCTCAAGAAAAATTAAAACTTTCTCTCTTCTCTCTCTCAACTCTCTCTTCTCACTTCAATCTGCAAAAGTGAGGCAAAATTCCTTTCCCTTGCCTTTTTGAGTAAACCCTAGGGCGAGTCTAATCTAATGGGGTAGATTATATTATATCAAGGGCTGAAATTAAATGCTCATGTTTTATTTCTAAAATATTAATTTCACCCACCCACTTAAATTTATCAAAAAAATGACTTTAATGCTCTAAAGTCAAATTAAATGCTTTTACTTAAGTCATTTAATGCAAGGGTCACTTTATGTGCCCTCTCTAAGTGAATAAGGCAAAAGTCACTAGGGGAACAATTCCCTAGGTACAAAACTAACATAGCCTTATCCAAAAATACCAACTCCTTTTTTATTTATCCCGTAGGTTGCGTTGTCATATTTTTTATTTTCCTTTTAATAACACCTTTGTTAGGTGTCACTTTAATAATTTTTTTAATATTTATTTTTACAAAAAAATAATTCTCCATTTGAATTACAAGAATGCTATTTCAAGTGGCCATTAAGAGTGGGTAAAATTTGATATTGTTATGGGGCTACTCATAGTTACCTTTTCCTACCTCAAAATATGGAAGGTTTCATTATTATGGGGTAAGCAGTCTATGCCCTCACAAGATTCCCTTTAATCATAACTGTGGGGGCACATCCTTGATGAAAATACTTAGAGTAGGCATAATTAGAGGAAATTTGAGGTCTAAAATGGGCATCCTAAGGAAAACAATAAAATAATAGTTAAAATAATAAAGTAATATTTATGAATTTTGGAGGAAAAGAGAAAAACAACTACTTTTTTTCTTTGTATTTTCAACATATCTCCCTGTTGTTTTACTTAAATTTCGAGCAGGAGCACTCATTGGATGTATAATTAAATTCTACATCCAACGAGTCACCACACATCATACTTTTGAGGGACTTTACCCCATGAAAAATGAGAAATACATTAAAAAAAAGAGTTACTTTCAAAGTAACACATTTTTATTATTTATTTCTCATTTTTCATGGGGTGGGGACCCTCAAAGGTATGCACAATGGGAACTTGTTGAATGTATAATTTGATTATGCATCGAATGAGTGCTCCTGCTAAAAATTTGAGCAAAACAAAAGGGACGTATGTTGAAAATACGAATTTAAAAAATAGTTTTTTTAATGCCAAATATTCCAACTCAATCATTATGGTTGACTCTTCTTGAAATTCTATTGGTTCTTGAATTAAATGGATCTTTTTCTTATGAGGTGGCTTGTTTTCTTACAAGGTGGCTTCTTTTCTTATGGGGCAAATTTTAGAACCCAAATTTGCTCTAATGCACTATTCCTAAATGGGTAGGTTTTCTAAGCTACTTGACTTCCTTATCCCATATATTTTATGAGGAGATTTCATGCCTCTATCTCAAAACCAGGTAGGAAAGCCAAAGTAGAGTATACTCAATTTGGAATAGAAAAACGAAAACCTCTTATTGTTATAACAATAGGTTCATATCACCTCCATATCTTATGGAGGTAGTAAGTTTATAGTCAAAAGTTGATTGTAGAGGTTAATTGGGTAGTCGAAAAATTGGTTGAGTGTACCAAAGGTGCTCTAAATTTAGCAAATTTCTATGTAGCTCAAGGAAACAAAGTACTAGATTTGGGTGCACTTAAGGTGACCAAAGCTTATTGTGTCTTCCTCATTCTAAGGAAAATAGTTATACTTTGGGTTATATAATAGATGATTCTATGGATCAATCTATCATAGGGAATTTTTGTGTTCTTCTCTGCATTGAGCTTTTGTATGTTGTGCTTTATTGTTATAACATTTTTTCTAGACAACCACCTCTTATTATAATTTATAACTCTTCACTTCTATAATTCCCTATCTCTCCATCCATAGGGGATTCACCTTGTTGACCAATATCGTATCATGTTCATTAATAAAGGGGGGTTTTTTAATTGTGAAAAATAAGGTCAATATATTGTAGGTATTGTGGGTGGGGGGAGTAGGATATGGGGGATTTATATGTATTGGCCCGGGGGTATTAAAAGGAGTATCTAGTAACAATAGGGAATATCTTGTAAAAATAGGTTTTTTTAAATTGGAAATATGTATTGGAAGGGGGGATCAACAATAATATTTTGGTTGGTATTTATCAATATCTAGTAAAATTAGGGGTATTATTTAATATCCCATGAATGAAGGACCTATGGCATAGTTTCACTGAGTGAAGATCCTGTGTATCCAACATGGTATCTGAGTTGTCGGTTTGAGACACAACCTATTCTCTACAAGTTATTTGGTTGTTGTCATTGACATGCACTCTTGGTGAGTTAGATATATTTAGTAGATTGACGTAGGGTTTTTAATGAAAGGTTGAATCTGGATTTATATTTGCATTGTGTTTAGGAGCTCTAAGCAATACTTGTGTCACTGAAAGGCCACAAATATGGTATGTGGGAACAAGACATGGAATATTATTGAAGAGTGAAATTATTTGGAAAAAACTACAATTCCAAATTCTAAGGATGTTTAACCTAAGTTTATCATTCATGGGAAGAAGGAAGATTTGTTGTAAGAGTTATAAAAATCTACATCTCTAGGGACACTTTATTTAATACAAGTGGGATTGAATCTCCAAATAAAGTATGGATCAGTGAAGTATCTATTAAACAAGATCAATAAGAATTGAGTTATGCATATTGTGAAAGGGTTTATATTTCATAACCCCATGTCCTTCGTTAGGATTGAATATTATTTGTCTTATGTAAAGGATCTGTATTTCAAATTGGGTGAATGCAGAAATGATCTTATGAAGAAAAATGATTATCTAAAACATCCGATCATGATGAATTCAGAGACACACTTTGATGTATTTTGTTTGTTTTTTTGTGCTAGTTGGGCCTCTAGAAAATAAAGGTAAGGACTATACATTTATTATTTCTTTGGATTTCTAATTAAGGAACAAGAAAAGTTGCTTGATGAAGCTATACTTGATATTAAAAAATAGGCCCATCTCCTTAAGGTAAAAGAATGTAAATACTATAGATCAAGAGGTCAATAATACAATCAAGATAAAGGATAATATTGTATTCACTAGATTGATAAGAAGAAGCATGTTAATTAGACATCAACAAAGGAAGGTAAGAAGAACAAGACTAGTATCAGTATTATGAAAATACAAGACATGTTAAGAAGACTTGCTAGAAGAAGACTAAAAAGTTGGACATTAGGTTTAAGAGTCTTGAAGACAAGGTGTTGAATACTCAATCAACTGACCTATAACATTGATGTTTTGAAGGAAAGGGAGAAAAATATACCTTCTTCATTAATACTTCTCAGACATTGCGTGCTCACACTTTTAAAAGTGAGTGGATAGTTGACTCTAGTTGTACTCATCATATGGATAATAATTATTTTCTCTTTTCTTTAGTGAGTAAAGATATAGAAGAATAAATATTGCATTAGATTGTTATGTATTTACTGTTTTTGGTTGTCATAGCATTGAATGCCAAAATGGTGTGATCATTGATGTTTATCATGTTCCAAGTTTGAGTATTGTTTTGGGTTTGTACCCCAACTTACACTAAGAGGAAATAAGGTTGAATTATGACCTAATAGGTTTGTTGTGAAAGATATTAGGAATGATTTTGTTGTTATTTTTGAGAGAATTCTTGACCCTAAGGATAGAATATATAGTTTCTATGATTTTTCTAAGTAGGATCCATGTCCAATTGTACTCATAACAATGACTGAATTGGAGCAAAATTCAACATCAAAGGAATGAACATCTAAAATTTTGAAATAATAAATTCATGGTGAAGTTTAATATGGTTAATGGACTACCTAGGTGGTTTCTCTTGATGGTGTGTGGAAAGGGTGTGTGCTTGGAAGGAATCATTAAGATATGTTCAAGATATGGAAGGCATAGACAAAAAGTATTCATCATGAACTTGTCCATAGCGACCTTGTTCAATGAATCAACCATTATTAGTAGGTGAAAAGTATGTTTTGACTTTCAATGATTATTTTTCCATGTATACATGGGTATATTTCTTGAAGAATAATGATCATGTCATTGAAAAATTTAAGGAATAGATGGAATTGATTGAAAAGCAATGTGATTGATATGTATATTATCAAAGATAACTCAATGGAGTATAATATGTGAGAAATTCCTTTGAGATCCATTTGACATAGAATGGTATCTCTTGGGAGAGATATGTACCTTAAAAACCGCAGTGAATTATGTCATTGAAAGGAAGATTTAGGCCTTGGTTGAAATGGAACAATGTTTTCCTAAGGCCAAAAATTTGTTGACTAAGTTATGGGTAGAGGTTGTTTATTTCCATAACTAGCTCCTAAACATGATTCATACCAAATATGTGTGGGATATGAATCCTCTTGGAAAATGGAGCGGAAGGAAACCCTCATTCAAACATATCAAAACATACATATGCATAACACATGCTCATGTTCTATATTATAAAAGAAAGAAGTTAGATGCAAAGAGTCATCTTTGTATTATGGTGGGATACTTTAATGAGTTGAAAGCCTACTGGTTATTTGATCTAGCCAAACGTAAAATATTTTATTTGCGAGGGGGATATTGTCTTGATGAGAATTTTTCATGTATTTATTTGTTGAACTTCTCTTCTTAATTCTTAAGAAGCAATCTTCTTGAAATTGTGAATAATTTTAGATTGGTTGGCTATTTTACCGATATCAACAAGTGTGTCAATAGGTTTGTAATTGGATAGTCAACTTGTGTACCATTATAGACTTGCATTTGACATTCTACAACACAATCAACCACAAGGTTTGAACAACCTAATCACTCAACTAATGGTTATTTTGATGCATGAACTCTGTCTACAAGGGACATTTGTCTTTCCAAATAAATGAGCAAGACAAATGAAGTTGGTGTTAATGAATGAAATGTGAATGATTAAAGGAAAAATATAGGTCATAAACAATAAGGTAGTGTTTCTTTGATGGCACATGATCTTAATACATATGTAGATGAACATGATTAACCTAAAGGGTAGAATTTTATGGATAATGGTACAATTTCTTGGTGAAGAATAAAAATTGATGCCTCCATAACAAGGAAAAAATGTGGTGAAACGTCAATGGATTTACGAGACTAAATTTACATATTAAGGTAACATTGATAATCATAAGTCTCGACTGGTATAAAAGGGATTTAATTAACATAAAGGTATCAACTACATAATAAATTTTCCCTCGTTGCTATTAGGATCCTACCCTAACCCCCTACTTTATCAATGTACAGGGCCATAAGGCCCATTAGTTAGTTAGTGGGTAGTGTCTAAATGAAACAGTTCCTTCCTTATTGAATAAAGGAGCCTAGGTGGTTTAGACTCATTAATATTGGAACTACAAGTAGTTAGGCATTTGGATATTGAATCACTATATATAAAGTAGTAAGCTATGTACTGTAAGTTAAGAATTGTCATTGTATTTGGAGCTTTTCTCTTGGAGGCTAATCCCTTGAAGAGGGAAGTGAAAATAACTATCTATTTTATCTATTCCCTCTTATGTATTTCTATATTTTCTTTGAATTTTGGGTTTAAGTATTTTCAAAGTGGTATCATAGCTTTTTGTTTGTACATAAAGGAATAGTTTTTAATACTAGGGTTTGTTTCTTTCAAATGAGTCATCTTGCAATTTTTGCTCCAGAATGTTTTTAACGACGTTTCAGGGTCTAAAATTTCCAGGGTACATAAAGGGAATAAGGAAGTAACTTGTATAAAAATTCAATCCTTTATTTCACTATAATGTCAAAGATACATTATGTGTAAGTTAGGGATTTTTACTAATAGGAAAGGTTTGGCTCCTTAAACGAGTCATCTTGGAATTTTTGCTCCAAAATGTTTTCGTTGAAGTTTCGGGGTCTGAAATTTTTAGATTATAGCAAGTATATAAGGAGGTTGTGGGAGACAAAATTCTAGGTCCTGGGTTTCTATGCATTCAAAGAATATCCCTATGTAAGTTAGGGTTTGTGGCTAGCCCTAAACTTGTGTTATGAGTAAAAATACTATATTTGAAGTTCTAAAGATCCAAATTGAGTGCCACCAGTTGTATTGGAAATAAGATAAACCAAAGTATTTCTTGTAATATTTTCATATTTAGTCCTAAAACATTGGACACACAAAATATCATACAATTTCTCTCTTTTGAGAAGGAAAAAATAAGTAAGTTTTGGAAAAATTACCCTTTTTTTTCCTTAGCACATTAGAATTTAGTAAAACCTACTACATCCTAGAGTAGACATATTAGGATACTATAGAACAAAATTTTAGGCTCAATGGTCCCAAAATTTTAGAGTAACGAAAGCTTCAAGGTGAGCTTGTAGGACCATCTCGAAATGAAGGTTTTAGAAGGAGTTGTGCTTATTTCAAAATTTTGGCCTCAAACATTGCTTTAAAAGTAAGTTATTTTCCATTAATTGTAGAGCTCTTTATTAGGTGAGCGAGCTCAATTTATTTTTTTAGACACATGTTGCAATGTCTTTAGATAAGAAAGAGATATGTCATTTAGAGGGTAAAACTATGGTTGGGGAGGCATGTAATATCCAATATTTGAATTAGATATTAATATTAACTCCTACTACTGATAATTATCAATATTGAATAAGACTTCTACAATTGATTGAATATTTCCTTCAGCAAGGCACAACACAGGAAGTAAGGACATAAAATGAGAGTGGGAGAGGGTGAATGGATGAAAACAAATGACATGTTTGGAGGCTGATAGTTCATATCCCTAAGAACCTAGATGTTGGGCCCTTTTAGGTTTTGAGCGTCAGTGAGGGTGAAGTCTACTCCCAAGTTTTTGGGTGTCCCAACTAGTGAAAACTAAGATTGAGCAGTCAATTCCAAGAAAAAAAGGTTAATGGAAGGATTAGGTGAGCTATAAATCACTTTTTATGAAGAAAATAAAATTTGAACAGGTTCAGAACGGATCTAGAACATTTTGGTAAAGTTTGAGGGTGTTTGGAAACAAACTAGGAATTTGTTCTAAGACTGCCTACGTAAAGGAGGATTTGAAATCATAGTTAAAAATTAATAAAATAAGGTTCTTGGATTTGTATGGGTTTTTTGGGTGAATTTTCGACCTGATACAACTTACATAATCGAAATTGAGCTTACAGATTAGTCATAGCATAAAAACTGTAAAACTAGTCAAAATTGACTAGATAAAGAGTAAGGGTAAGAAAATAAAGATAAATTTTGAATATTTCTTTTATCATACCTGGAAATAAATATTATCATGGCCATTACATCAATACCAATGCATTAAAATTACAAAAAGGCTCATTTAAAGAGCATTGGAAGGCCTTTTTCATGAAAATTTGTAATTATAACTTTCTTGAGCATAAATATTACTGTATATCAGAGGTAAGAATATGAAGAAGGATCTGAGAAGCTTAGAAAGGAATTGGAGGATATTATCTACCTCAATGGTGCCCAAGACTAAGGAATGTAGGCTTGAAACTAACACCTGACACAGTTATGAGAGCATAAGTGAAGTCTCCTTCACTGGAGCTTAAATTCCATGGATGGATGGATGTTATCAGAGCTCAAACTTGGTATTCAATGTATTCTCCTTGGTTATATGTGGTATGCACTTAAAAATGGAAGAGAATAGAAGAGAATATAGGCTTTGGGTGCATCACCCAAGGTGACTGTGGCACATCACTCAGGCTTGAAGGTTAGCTTCACTCAACACCAAAACATTAACTATAAAAAACTGTGAAATGGAGTTGGAAGCATTATTTTATAGACTTGAGTGACTTGTTGAGAAATCCATCCACCTGTTGATCAAGTTACCCACTTTCAAAACCTAACCCTTATCCATGAATGAACCTTCCTTGAGGAAAATAACAAGTCTAGCCCTAAGATGGTATTTCCCTGCTTGCATCACTCAACCCAAAGTGGAAATTTGCCCTCATTGAGAAAAAGTTTCCTTATTTATGGCTGATGATGTTTCCTTGCTTGCATCCTTTCACTAAAATGGAAATTGCTCCCTCCTTGAACAATTGTTTCCTTCTTTGTGAGTAATTGCTTTTCCTATACTTTCTTTCTTTATTTTAAAATTTCCTTTCTTTTGATAGTTTCCATTTTTTTTTATGACATATTACTTTAGCTGCAGTTTCTATCTTTTTGGCTTGAGTTAATTTTAGCATTTTCTTGGTTTGCTCTAGGTTGCAATTTCTGAAAGAAAACTCATGGTCCACTTGGACCCATGCACCTTCCTGGTCACCTAGTACAATTACAACTCATTTCCACATTAATTGTTTTTCATAATAATTAATTTCATACAAGATCAAAATTGGAATTTTAATCTATTACATGCCTCCATAGTATTAATTAATTAAAAATTCCTAGGTGTAATTGATTAATTCAATTTTAACCCCTAGGCACTTGACAAGGTCAACACTTTCAATGTCCTTCCAGGAAGGGACATTATATTCCTCCCCTCCCAATTCTTCTTGTCCCCAACCGGAAGAAATATAGGGTGCTGCCAAATGTGTTCACCCTACCCACTAGCATCTTCACTGGGAAACCCTTTCCACTGCACCAGTCTGATTATATTCATTCCCCTAATGACTATCCTTTATTCCAAAAATATTTGGGCCTAGTTAAGATAAATGAGTAGAATGCCTAGATCCCACTGCCTCCTCTGCAAGGATCCAAATATTCCTGCCAGTTTTGGAAAGTTGTCATTCGAAGAAATGCCAGGATCCCAGTGTTTCAATTGCATCGTCCCAAACATTAGTAACAACAATAAAGATTCATCATTATAGAGGATGAAAACGAGGAAGTGAAAAACATACCACCACACTAGCAATCGATCACTCTCCATGCCAAGTTCAACATCTTTGAGACTCTCCCACCAACATGGAACTTCTCAATGTTGGGCCAAATCATATTGAGCCTCTCCAAAGTATGAAAATCCATGTGCAATCTAGCACTGGAATTCACATTATTTTGGCTATGAAGACACACGTGGTTATCCATACTGAGAGCATTATATAGCATCCATACATGCTCATGCCACTGCTCACAAATTTTTTATGTTGTGTCTAAGAAACCTCCATTGATGTAATCAAAATGTTTACCCTCTGAGGCACACATCTCATTCATGTGTCTTTTTATCCAGGAAGGAAGTGGAAGGATACTTCATCCAACCAAACCGAGTAGAAAGCAAGGTGTTTCCCCATGTGAAAACATCCAATGGCTCAACTCTCTGCCACTGGTCAAAGGGTGTAAGCATCCATCCATGTAACATAACCTCTTCTACATTCACTCCTCTGCAAAGGAAATACCATTAAGGAAAAATAAATCTAAGTAGAGCTAGTGACATGTTTTGAGAATATTATTCTTCATTAGTATTAATATGGAAATTCATGTCATTTATATTATAATAAGTAAATTTATATTATTATTATTCTACAAGTAAAAGAGGGCTCACCCTGTATTTGAATAAGATGAATATTATATATATTAAATTATTAATGACCAATAATCATTTTCTTTAGGAAAGTCAGTTAGGGTTG